>MU551704.1:4788063-4926214 GCA_024362625.1 Silurus asotus
CAAAAACCGCAATGTACAGATAAGCATTTTCGAATGTGCAACATATCACACTTTTGTGGTGAATGGGCTACAGCAGATATATGAGTAAAATATGAGGCAAGCAGGAGCACAGTCTAACTAACATTGATTTAAAAAATAAACCTAATAACTGTTTGCGCCACCCTTAGCATCAGTATCTGCAATCAAGCATATGCAACAACTGGCAGTGAGTCTTTCATGTCACTTTAGAGGAACTTTGGTTTACTCTTCTTTGCATAATTGTTTTAATTCAGCCACATTGGAGCGTTTTCAAGGATGAACAGCCTGTTTAAAGTCATGTCACAGCAACTTTTTTATTTTTTTTTTTATGTTTTTTTAGCCATTCAGGGGTGAACTTGATGGTGTGTTTCAGGACATTGTCCTGCTGCATAACCCAAGAATGTTTGAGCTTAAGATCATGAACTGATGGCCTGACATCCTTTTTTAGTATTTTCTGATAGACTGCATAATTTATGGTTGCATCAATTATGTCAAGTCATCCAGGTCCTGAAGCTGCAAATCAGCCACAGACCATCACACAACCACCACCATATTTGACCAATGGTGTGATTTTTTTTTTTTTATGAAATGGTGTGATGAGTTTTATGCAGCGATGGAAAGTAACAAAGTACAAATACTTTGTTACTCTACTTAAGTAGAAATAGCATTGGAAAGGGATACAATGCTTTTGTACTCCAGTGAATCATGGTGAAAACGATTATCCATAAATGGATAAAACCTGGAACACTGGTGAACCTTCCATCTTTTAGTGTGCTACACTTTGTAGAGGACCAACTCTATGTCCTCAATGAATGGTATGTTGGTGCGATTAAAAAGGTCCTCAAAGTACTCCTTCCAACATTGGTCTCCCTGACATTTTTCTGAGTTTTCCCTTTAACAGCTGCATTGGCCTATATCTGTCAGCTGCTTGCTTTCTAACCAAGCTAGAAAACACCTTCTTCTTCAGCATTACAGTTTCATTAGCCCAGTGTCCATTAATTGGTTGGGGGATTACTACTATGACAGGCATGGAACACTGCTCATTCAATTCAATCACAGTTCCATGGCTCCAGCTTCATGTGATATGCAGAAGAAGCTTTACGTTAGATAAAAGCTAAAGATCTCCCATACAGAGCCCTGCTAGTAAACACCTACATATTTAGGCTTACCAGATCTGTTTGGAATTTTCTCTGCCATGTAAACCAACTAACCAGCAGGTGGTGATCAGGTGATCAACTTCTTCACCCAACTGTCCAAAGCTTACAGTCAAAAAGTTTATGATGCAACTGCATAGTCGATCATCAAACTATGGAGTAGGCTGCTTATATACCAATTATTATAAGGGATTGTTTCCTTGCCACAGTCACCATGGCTGCTCATCAGGGATAAATGCACACTATTCACCTTAACTCTTAAAATTTTGTAAAGCTGCTTTGAGACAATGTCTGTTGTAAAAATTGCTATAGAAATAAACTTGACTTGACTTGACTTGTTCAAACATGGTATATGGACAAATTTTGATCAGGACAAAAATCCAATAACCAATCATGATTTTGATTCAGATTGGTCAGGCAGCTCCTTCCAATCTGCAGCTGTCCTGGTCGTTACAGATGTAAGCATTAAAGTCCCACAAAATAACTATGGCCTCTCCTACAAGAAAAGCTTCTAAGACTGAATACAAAAGCACAGGATTATAAGTATTAGGGATATAATTGTGGCAAGAGTAATGGTGTCACACTAGATTATTGAAGTTACAATTAATCAGTGGCATTAAGGTGTGAGTTTTCTTTCTTTATTTAGATTTTATATTGGCGATTGCATGAATGATGCACGGTCACATGGTCACAGGTAGAATATGAAGTGCTTTCATGCAAGCTTTCACGTGTAAGCGCGAAGGTAGAGATGACGTCATTTCCGTGTGCCCTCTCTCTTTTGCGGAATGTGATAGCAATGAGAGGTATGATTTATCACCTCTTCTGGAAAAAGATTCAGAATAATAATACAGTGGAACCCGGTTATGTCGATGTCCTAGGGGGTCGCCAAAAAGCATCAAGGTAACTGATGATCGAGATAAACAAAAATCAAAATGGCGGCAGTATATTAACGTGCTTGAAATGTCTTTATGTACTTGATGTGTGTTAATAAATGAGAGTGTGCATGCACGTGTTTTTGAAGGGTTTTTTTACACAACAGCGTCGCCACGATTTGTTTGATGAAGGCATGCTATAAAAATACATACAGTACAGGAATCCACCTGCCACGCCCCCTTTAGCCCCCTTCAGCGTGTCAGGTGCTTTCTCGGCCGCTTTCTCTGAAGCTCCCGGCTTTAATCACATATGGTGCTCGTTTATCATCATCACCAGCTCCTATTTAAACTTCCCCACTCTCACTGTCCGTTATTGTTGGTATATGTTGTATGTGTATGTGTATCCCGGTACGTGTCTTCCCACCGGCACTCTCTCAATGGCTGCGCTTTTCTTCCCAAAGCGCACCGCGGATCCCCCCCCTCGATCCTGCCGGTGTTCATTCTATGATTTTGCTGGTCATCCCACGTTCCTACCAAGCCTTGATTTTTCCGCCACTTTCGCGAGTTCTTCTACGGCTGCACCGAGTTAAACGACGTTAAATGGCAAATTTTTCCCCCCTTGTGCTTGAGATATTAGGGTTCGGCGACATAAAAAAAGTATCGACATAACCGATAGGAGGCCTCATGCCCATATGCGTGCCCAGCCCGGAGGCCTTGGCACTGCGCAGCTGTGCTTCATGTCCCCCCAACCCCCATCTCTGCCCCTACCCCCATCTCTGCTGGCCCCTCTGGCGAAGGGTAATTAGTGCGCGGCGGCATGGCCCGCTTTCTTCCACCACTTAATGAAATAATGATTTGGTTTTCCATGTCCAGGGTGCCCTGAGAGTTAATTTGCCACACACACACACACACACACACACACACACGCCACACACTACCCAATTGAAGTTCTCTCTCTCACACACTCACTCTCCCTCTTTAGCTTTGTCTGTTTTATTTTTAAATGGTCAACACCTTTTTTGACCCGATGTGGGCTGTAACTCCCACTCCGTATTTGACACAGAGAACAAAGTGTTTATTATTATTACTAATATTATTATTATTTCTGCATAGCCGTCCCATTCGGCGATAAAACACACCAAATTTCCTTACAGCACGTATTTTCACTGTCCCTTTGTAGAAAAGCAGGTTGTTATACCCTTGCTTCTTTGCCTTTGTTTACTTTTAACAGAAAGTGTCGAGGCTGTCTCCTCGCTGCCGTTAACGATGCCAATTAAACCATTAAGCACTTGAGGACCTCACATACACACACACGGACCGTCTGGTCAGCAATTAAAAAACGAGAATTTGGCGGTTCCACTTCAAAAACGTCGACTTAACAGGGTTGTCGAGATAACCGAGGTCAAGATAACCGGGTTCTACTGTAAGTACTAATCGGGTAAGTAATTTATGATTATAAATATGATTATTTGTTCATTTTTCTCTTGATTTACGGTTAGTAATTAAATTGATGAATGTTGTAATGTGTATAGTTATTTTTATAATTATTTCGGGTAATGGCCGCCATTACATGTGCGGCATCATTTAATTAAATTGAGTTTAAAGAATAATTTCATTGCTATAAATTTGATTGATTGAAGATGCATTTTATTTTTATACAGGCACGGCTTGACCAGAGATTTATGGTATTTTATTTTTCTGTATTTTTCTTTCTTTCAATGTTATTATTATTATTATTATAGTTAAGAAATTGTTAATGTATGGTGCCCTCGCTCTCTTTTGCGGAATGTGATAGCAATGAGAGGCACGGCTAGACCAGAGATTCTCCATTTATTATCTGATGGTGTCTGTTTCAATACAGTGATGGAACACAGAAGCTGGAAGTAAATCATACGACGATTGTACCAACGTGTGGAGTCTTTTCATTTAAAAACGCACACAACGCAGAGCGAACCCACTACATAAGTACAATAAGTACTCCTGCTCTGTGCCTCTCATTTAGGGGTAACTCCAATTGCCCAGTGGCATCGAATTCAGCGCCATGGTTCCAGAGCGAATTCTGTGCATTGAGGTGATATAACTATATCTGGATATACCTTACATGTTTCTAGTCAGTTGCAATTGCCAGGGATCAGTCCACAAATGCCTATACCATTGACTGCTATCCAATCCAAAATTGACCAAGCCTTTACTACTCCCCCAGGTAGCGGGGCCATAAGAGGATGGTCCACATAACCTCATTTGGGCTATGACAAGCTAGGGTTGTATGGTTAAGGTTCAGCACAGAGGTCAGGTCCCTGGTTTCCCTATTTAGTTTGATTTTTTTCATATTTAAATTAATCTAGTCAGATGATCTAGTCAATTATTAATAATCATATTCTGTATTTTATTTAAACATTCTTTGGCTAATTATTAATGTTTGTTTATTATTGTCATTTTTCAAAGCACAACTAGTTTTTAAATGAAAGGTGGTATTAAAAAATATTTATATTCTATATTAGCAGTAGTATCAGTAACCCAGCCTGTCAGGGATATACCTGCTATGCCCCAATCGGAGGCTTTCATGCTGCCTCTCTCTCTCTGTCGCTTCCTGCATTAACTTCCGATACCTGTTCCTCATTTCCCTTTACCTTTAGAAACCCTCATTTATAGTCACACTGGCCGGACCTACTTGATGACTACAGAAAGTGACCTGGTTCCCGACTGCCAGCTTTCCCCGTTGGTTCCCACTCCTACTTCCTGTACTATAGATTACACTCGCTTCCTGGATCATACCTGTTCTGTGGATCATACCTGTGGATGATACTTTCCAATCGAATTATACCGACTTTACAGACTAAACCCGCATTACGGTTCGTACGCTCTCTGACTGGTGTTTGTGTGCTGTTTGAACATTGAACATGATAGAGCTACTTTTGCTACCGACTTGTGGTTGCACAAGCCAGTGCACTCTTAGGGCCGGTTCCAAGCACAGATAAATAGAGACGGCTGCATTAGGAAGGGCATTCAGTTTAAAACATGTGCAAAATCAAATATGCGGATCAAGAAAGAGAAATTCATACCAGATCAGTCGAGGCCCGGGTTAGCAACCACCGCCAAAGGTATCGTTAGCCAACAGGGTACCGGTGGAAATTGGGCTACTGTTGGCCGAAGGAGGAGAAAGAGAGGAGAAAGACATCTACAGAGACGGCAGGGAAAGGAGAAGTGGAGGAGAGTGGAGGTTAGAGTTGGTACTTTAAATGTTAGTACTATGACTGGTTAAGGGAGAGAGGTAGCTGATATGATAAAGAGGAGAAAGGTAGATATGTGTACAGGAGATCGAATGGAAAGTGAGTAAGGCCAGGAACATTGGAGGTGGGTTTAAAATGTTCTTTCATGGTGTGGATGCAAAGAGAAATGGTGTAGGGGTGATCCTAAAGGAAAAGTACAGGGAGAGTGTAGTGGATGTGAAGAGAGTTTCTGATAGTGTGATGAACGTGAAGCTGGAAGTTGAAGGGGCGATGATAAATGTCATCCGTGCTTATGCGCCACAAGTGGGTTGTGAGATGGAGGAGAAGGAAAAATTAGATGAAGTGGTAGAAGGTGAACCTAGGAATGAAAGATTGGTGATTGTGGTGATTGCGTAGAGAACAGAGGGGATGAGGAGGTCATGGGTAGGTATGGCTTTAAGGAGAGGGATGCGGAAGGGCAGATTTTGCTAAAAAGATGGAAATGGCAGTAGTAAACACTTCTTTTAAGAAGAAGGAGGATCATAGGGTGACATATAAGAGTGGAGGAAGGTGCACACAGTTGTACTATGTTCTAAGTTGGAGATGCAACCTGAAGAAGATTGGAGACTGTAAGGTGTTGGCAGGGGACAGTGTAGCTAAACAGCATCGGATGGTGGTCTGTAGAATGTTTTGGAGGTGAAGAAGAAGAGGAGGAGAGAGAAGAATAAGATGGTGGAAACTGAAGGAGGAAGACTGTAGTGTGAGATTCAGGGAAGAGGTCAGGCAGGGGCTCGGTGGTGGTGAAGAGGTGTTGGATGATTGGGTAACTACTGCAGTAGTGTTGATGGAGACAGCTAGAAAGGTACTTGGTGTGGCATCTGGAAATAGAAAGGAAAACAAAGAGACCTGGTGGTGGAATGAGGGTAAGGGTAAGAGGTTGGAAAAACAGAATTGGGATTGACAGAGTGATGTAAAAAGTACGCAGGAGTACAAGGAAATGCGGCAGCAGATAAAGAGAGATGTTGCGAAAGCCAAGGAAAAGGCATATGAGGAGCTGTATGAGAAGTTGGACACTAAGGAGGGAGAAAAGGATTTGTACCGATTGGCCAGGCAGTGGGACCGAGCTGGGAAGGACATGCTGCAAGTTAGAGCAAAAAAGGATGGAGATGGAAATGTGTTGACTAGTGAGGAGAGTGTGTTGAGAAGGTGGAGGGAGTATTTTGAGCAGCTGATAAACGAGGAAAATGAGAGAGAGAGAAGGTTGGATGGTGTGGAGATGGTGAAGCAGGAAGTGGATAGGATTAGTAAGAGCAGCGATTAAGAGGATGAGGATTGGAAAGTTGGTTGGACCAGATGACATACCGGTAAAATCATGGAAATGTTTAGGAGAGATGGCAGTGGAGTTTTTAACAAGATTGTTTAACAGGATTTTGGATGATGAGAGGATGCCTAAGGATTGGAGAAGGAGTGCTGGTACCGATCTTTAAACATAAGGGAGATGTGCAGACCTGCAGTAACTACAGGGGAATTAAGTTGATCAGTCACACTATGAAGTTATGGGAAAGAGTAGTGGAAGTCAGGCTGAGAGAAGAGGTGACCATCTGTGAGCAACAGTGTGGTTTTAAGCCAAGAAAGAGCACCACGGACGCATTATTTGCTTTGAGAAAGTTGATGGAAAAGTATAGAGAAGGTCAAAAAGAGTTGCATTTAGAGAAAGCATAAGAGAGGGTGCCAAGAGAGGAATTGTGGTACTGTATGAGAAAGTCAGGTGTGTCAGAGAAGTATGTGAGGGTTGGACTGCATCAAGGATCGTCTCTGAGCCCTTTCCTGTTTGCAGTGGTGATGGACAGGTTTACGGACTTGGTCAAACAGGAGTCTCCATGGACTATGATGTTTGCAGGAGATATTGTGATTTGTGGTGAGAGTAGGAAGCAGGTTGAGAAGAGCCTGGAGAGGTGGAGGTACGTGCTGGAGAGAAGGGGAATGAAAGTCAGTAGGATTAAGACAGAGTACATGTGTGTGAATTAAAGGGAGGGCAGTGGAGTGGTGTGGTTGCAGGGAAAAGAGATGGAGAAGGTGTAGAAGTTCAGGTACCTGGGGACAACAGTGCAAAGTAATGGAGAGTGTGTTAGAGAAGTGAAGAGTTGAAAAGTGCAAGCAGGGTGGAGTGGGTGGAGAAGAGTGGCAGGAGTGACTTGTGATAGAAGGGTATATGCAAGAGTAAAAGGGAAAGTTTATAGGTCTGTGGTGAGACCTGCGATGTTGTATGTTTTAGAGACAGTGGCATTTAGTAAAAGACAGGAGGTGGAGCTGGAGGTAGCAGAGCTGAAGATGTTGAGGTTTTCGTTGGGAGTGACGAGAATGGACAAGATTAGAAACCAGTTTATAAGAGGGACATCGCATGTAGGATGTTTTGGTGACAAGGTGAGGGAGGTGAGATTGAGATGGTTTGGACATGTGGGACATGAGTTATATTGGTAGAAGAATGCTGAGGATGGAGCCACCAGGAAGGAGAAAAAGAGGAAGGCCAAGGAGGAGGTTCATGGATGTGGTGAGTGAAGATATGCAGGTAGTTGGTGTGAAAGAGGCAGATGTAGAGGACAAGGTGGTAATCTAAACTTAGTCAAACTGAAACACTGCTGAATCACAAGAAGAGATGCAGAAGATACAGAAAAAGAAGAAAAAGCTCTCTGCACAGGTGGTTCAAAACCACACAGTGGTTCTGAGGAGCAAAAGTAAATCTAAAAACAGTTAAATGAAAGTAAAACCGTTAATAAAATGTGTGAATGTGACTAAAAAGTAATGCAGACAGACAGAAGGTGGACATACAAATGAAATATATTAATGGTCAATTGTCAAGCAAAAACAACAGAAGATATTAAGAGATTAATTATTAGATTAATTCTGTTAATTCAGAGATTTATTTCAGCTTTTAGCTACTCAGTTACATTTTCTGTTGGTCAAAAGATTACAGCCACCAGGTATTTGTGGCTTTTCCTTTGATCAGCCTTCCACAAGCTTCCAAAAATATTTTGGTTTGCTTAGGCAGTTCAGATTACAAATTTTCTAAAGAATTTGTGGTGCACTCATAGTTTTCCATGATTTTCCTCGATTTTTTAAGTATGCTTAGGAAATGTATCCTTTTGGAACACCTTTGAAACCCTGAAGTTTTGCTTCACTAATCTTAGATCATCTTCCCTCATCATGATGCTGTCTATATTCTGCAGTGATTGTTGGATTTTAAACATGCATTTCCCCATTATAAATTTGATTGTCGTTTGCTGATTTTTACAAACATACAGTTTGTGTCAGTTCAACAGCAAGCAGAACATTTTGAAAGTAGAAAATGATGGAAAAAAACTCCTGACTCTAACATGCCACTCATGGCCTTATTTTGTATTTTGCAGTGGTTTTGTAGTTAAAAAAGATGGTTTGGGGCTCATGATAATTGTAATAGATCTCAATCAGTGTTTGACACATTAATATCATTCTATCAATAGATTGGTGTGCTAAAAGTAACATTAGAGTCTTTTCACATAATCTGAGTTGATTAAGCAAAAGTCAAAACAAAAATGGCAAAAATGATAATAGAAACATTATAGCCATAATAAATCATAGCTATTTGGAGATTTAAGTACAGGCTTAGGAAAATACTTTTGTACTTTTACTCAAGTGAAAGTTTAAAGGGAGCACTTTTACCGGAGTCATATTTTACCGACTGTATCTCTACTTGCGATGTTTTATGGTTTAGAGACAGTGGCATTGAGTAAAAGACAGGAGGTGGAGCTGGAGGTAGCAGAGCTGAAAATGTTTAGGTTTTCATTGGGAGTGACGATGATGGACAGAATTAGAAACGAGTTATTATTAGAGGGACAGCGCACGTAGGACGTTCTACCAGAAAGGAGGAAAAGTCAAGTCAAGTCAAGTCAAGTTTATTTGTATAGCGCTTTTCACAACAGACATTGTCTCAAAGCAGCTTTATACAAATCAACAGTGATGGTGAATGGTGTGAATTTGTCCCGGATGAGCAGCCGTGGTGACTGTGGCAAGGAAAAACTCCCTTAGATGTTATGAGGAAGAAACCTTGAGAGGAACCAGACTCAAAAGGGGAACCCATCCTCATCTGGGTGACAAGGTGTGCAGGGCGGCTATTCTAGGAACTACTAGAATCCCAGATTTTTAAAATCTCAGATCTCAGAGGAAGGCCAAGGAGGAGGTTCATGGATGTGATGAGGGTTGAAAGAGGCAAATGTAGAGGACAGGGGGGTATGGAGACAGATGATCCGGTGTGGCGACCCCTAACGGGAGAAGCCGGAAGAAGAAGATAAAGATCTCTACTTGCTTTGTGTGCTTCATCCACCAATGCATTAATCGAGCACTCTGTTGGTAGGCGCTACAGAGCAGTCCACCAGAACAGTCAGGCACAAAAAATGTTTTTCCCGCAGGCTATACTTAGCATGAACAACTAAAATATACATAACCACACAATGTCCATCATAACTGTCACATTTGTACATAGAATTCAATGCTCTATTTGCAAACTGCACACTTGTAAATATAATCTGTACATTTATTTAACAATATTTTTTGTATATATTGCATTATTTATCTGTCTGGTTTACTATTCTGTTACATTATGTCTGTACTTCTCCTTCACAGGAAGCTCCTGACGCCAAGTTAAATTCCTTGTGTGTGTAAGCATACTTGGTAATAAAGCTATTTCTAATTCTGATTCTAACAGTTAAAATTACCTGCCTATTCGGTCACCTCTGGTACCACCAGGGGCGCCAGACACCGCCTTTTTGCTCCTTTTTTTGTTTAACTTTGGTTTAACCACTCTAAAGGGAAAAAAACAAATGATAAGAAATATCTTTTTTTTTAATATTCTTTAAGAAATATTTAACAGCTAAATAGGAAATTGCTTTATTCTAACAATATCTGCATACACTTTTATTTAACTGAAAATGTTAATTAAGAAGCAAAAATAAAATCATGGCACAATGATGTTTTGGAGTAAATTCTGTACTTCAGGTGTATAAGGGCATATTAATGTAAGACTGAATGGGAAAAACTAAAGAGAAGTGAATATTTTCATTTACAGTTTCCACAAAGAGCAATAATTATCATAAGAGCTTGGTGTTCATTATGCAGTCGATTACAGTGAAACAAATTTAATATGTATACAAAGTAGTCAAAGTTCAGACAATTTCAAACTTGAGGACTTTATGGAAATATCCACTCACAGATTCATGGTCTCCTCAGGGTTGTAAAGTCTTTTCTCTGTACAAAATAAGCAGTTAGACTTAATATAAGATTAATTGCACATAGATGTGAATAAGAATGTGACCGGTGCACTGGGATGGACCTCATCACCTCCCATCCTCACTGCTTGCAGTCTCCTTATTGCTAATGACTCACTTGTTTGCAGTCTGCCTGTTGTCAGTGTTGATCAGTGTCCTGAATACTTCCCGCTTCATTATTGCCTTGTTTATCCCATTTTTTAAACGTTTCCTAGCTCATTGATTGGCTTTAATAGTTTCAATTAATCCACTACTAGTTCATCCAAATGTCATAACATAAAAATATTCAGAATATCATATTTATTTGCTAAAGCAGACGATATTTTTTTTTAAATTTTGACTAAGCCCCTCCCTGCATAGCTCAGCTGGTTTGAGGTTGTGTGTCTAGACTGCATTCCTTTCCTGAGTGCTTTAACACAAGTTTTATGTGTTTGTTCTAAATAAAAATTTAACATTTTCTGGAATCAGGAAAGTTTTTCATTTTCAGCCAACAGGTAAGTTGTCTATAACATGTATGTCATGCAAAGTTTTAGTTGTTCAAGTTGTTTGCTGTTTATGTAGGTGATAAAAGATTTGAAACGCCATACAATACAATACAATGTACACTTTATCTTAAAAAGATTTATTTGTAATATAAAACATGTAAAATATATATACATGCTAGTTTATGTAGAAAGACCTGCTTGCATTAGTGTGATAAACAGCACTTAAATAATGAACATTGTACTAAAATGCTACTGTATGTAGCCAAGAACATATTTCAGTCAGCCAGTCAGTTAAAAATTAGGTAACGTATTTAGGAAGTAATGTTTGAGAATATTTTCAGGTAGTTTGTAGTGAATACAGTGAGAAGACTAGGATTTAAAGACAGATATTTGGTTCCAGTGACTGTATAGCTGTGTTTTAAAATCTGAAAATAATATAATGTAAAATCCTTTCAGCTGAATTCAGAGAAAATGGTCAAATCCTAGTCCTCACTTACAATCTACTGATGTTCTGTGGTCAATATATGGTCTAAACTACACTCCACATTTGTGTTCATATGTCACCTCCATCTTTTTTCTCACTCATAAAAAGTTCAAAAAATTGCACTTTAAATTCCATTAAAACCCAATGTCGTTTAAAACCACACCAGTTTTCCAGCAAACCTTAATTTTTACTGTACAAGAGCACGTGGTTCGATGTTGAAGAGTAGATTATTGTCACCCCTATGAATTTCCAAAAGAAGGGGCATGTCTCCATGAAGCGCCAACTGTATATCTTCAGCGCTGATCAATGGACGGCCATTTAGTTTCACAATCACATCACCTGCTTGAAGTCCACCCCTGAAAACCAATGATAAATTTATGAGATTTCTCACAGTTAATTGTGATTTGATAAGAATCCTAATTGTTGTTTTAAACTCGTCAGGAACCTACTTTTGCGCTGGGGAATCTGGAATGACCTCGTGAACGAGAATTCCACTGCTGACATCCAGGAAATATGGATCATGTTGTTTCAACTCTTCAACCAAACTTAAAAAATTGAAAAGGAAGACAAAAAAACAACACAGTATTTCTCGATATAACAGAAAAAAATAATTTAAAGTTAGAGCATGTGGCAGATGACCTTTTACAGAAGTAATTATATATTTATTTCAATTATTTACAACAAAAATAACATTTGCACATTTTGTGCAATGTTAACTTGGCATTTGTAAAGTAAACAGGTGTAGGATTCATTCTGTACAAATCGGGTATGTACTGTGTAATTATAATTCATACCCAGTATTACACAGTACTGGGCTTGTATTATGACTAGTATTGTATTTGTACTTACTTCTTTGTGAGGGTGATCATTCTGATTCCCAGATATCTTTTCTTAGTACCTTTTACATCTGAAATCAAGGTCAATAATCATCTTATATAGTAATGTTACAAATGTAACCAGCAAAAGTTTTGAAGGTGTGTCATATACAGTATACTGAATCCAATATGATTACACCTAAAAGTGAATTTAACCTAAAAATAAAACCCAATGTTGAGGGGTTTAAAGTCTTGTGGATATTTTAATTCACAGACTATCACATAATTTACAAAAAAAAGATTACTTCAAAATGCAATTAAAAATGTAAGTGTCATTGGTACAAATATATAAAGTGAAGTGATAAAGAATATGTTTTGGTTAAAGCAAACAGCATTCAGTTGTTAGCTGCAGCATGTTATCTTACATTTCTAATACAAAATATATAGTCAGAATGAGGGGCTGCTTAATATAACTGACTCATTGGGGTGAGTAAAAAACATTTTTGATTCTTTAATGGGCATAACATATAAGACATCTGAAAACTGAGAAATGTTTTATGTTAAGTGATGTTCTGCTTTTTTAAATGGCATGGTGCTAATGATCTCACTAAGGAGGCATGCAGGGATTTACACACAATGGTGTGTGCTGTTATGGTTATATAATTAAAGACACGGGCAGTATGAAATGGCTTAATGTGGGTTATTAGTCTTATATCATTAATAAGAGGAAACAGCGATGTGCCAACATTTATAACCTTTAATTAATTGCTGAATAACACATCATGCTTTAGTCTTTATGCTTTATGTGTATTAAACAAGATCCTGTTATCACAATCAATTCAATACATTTTTATTTGTATACCTCTTTTAACAATTAAAGGGTCACAAATCTGTATTACAGAAATAGCAATAAAGCAACAATAAACAGTATTTCCAATATTTTTTCACATTTTGCAAAAAAAAAAAAAAAAAAACGACCTCCTTGGTAAATTACATTTAACAGGAAATTAAATATATAGTATAAATACTCACCTGAGTCAGACACCACAGGCTGAGATGGTGCGTACTGCAGCCTTACTAGTCTGTGTTTATCTGCAATTAGATAACTGAGAATGTTTTCAAAGTCCTTATTTAAAATAAAAAACCTTCCTGAACCAGGTACATTGCCTCAACTTAATGACTGAATGATGAATAAATTCCAGATAGGTACACTGCAGTTATAATAGAGCTCTTACCTTTGTACTGCTTGTCATAAGATTCCTCTAGAAATTTATTAATACGGTCTGATGGTATGGCAAAGGAAATCCCAGCTGTCACCTTCAGTGTGTTTATCCCAATAACCTCACCATCCTGCGGTTGGAAAATAATAAAATGTCATGGAAAATCACTTGGGCTAAACTATGCTAGTGTTAAAAGGAAAACTGATACACAGCTAATACTTACAAGGTTGACAAGAGGGCCACCTGAGTTTCCATACTATTTATGAATGAGGTATAGGAAGAAAAATGTCACTCAAATATCAATCAAATATTAATCAAATATTTAGGTGCTATTACACTGCACAACAAAGTTTTTGCTCCTTGAACACTGTTCCTTATAGAATTTTGACTGCTGAAAAATCACATCCAAATTCACATACCTTTTTATTGTAATCTTTAGTTTTGTCATGCTTTTTCTTATATTTGTGAAACTTATGAACAATGTTTTGTGCAGTCTGGGCATGTCCAGGCATGAAATCAGGCCAAGTTGAAAGCTGCTTTGTGGAAGTATGCAGCCCAGCCGGAGCCAGCTTGAAACTGTCTCAGCAGGCTATAAAAGTGCTTGCATCTGCAGATGCTGCTCATTGGATTAATATAGACCTTATAGTGTGTATGTACTGTTTTAGAATATACCATTGCCTCAGTAGCACTGTAACAAGTAATTTAGACGTTATACGTTTTTACAGGACGATTGGTGTTGGTCACTACCTCTCGTCAATGTCATAACAGCCGCGGTGCTTTCTGCTTTATTTGTGGTGAGTATACACTTGTTCATCAGAGACGCTTAATGACTGCTCTTGTGAAGAAAGCAGATCATCTTTACTTTGGCTGTGAAATTTGTAATCAAGACAAGGAATGGGCGCCTCACATCTTGCACTCAAAAGACAATGGGGTTTGATATGGCGAGAACAGAAAGAGAATGTGATGGACTGTTACTTCTGTTTGACTAATGTGTCTGGTTTCTCTGCCGAAAACAAGAAATCATTTGAATACCCTAATTTGCCTTCAGCAATTAGATCCGTGCCACATGACAACAGACTTCCAATTCCCAAACCACCATAGGAATGGACCTTAGACGAACCCCAGTGCAAAGAAATGGCAGTGACATTGTTTCGGATTTGGAAACGTGCCCCTCAGGCGATTCAAATCTCATAACACAGTCAGAATTGGTCAGAGATTTGGGTTTGTCAAAAGCAATAGGCTAATTACTGTGCTCAAGACTGCAGGAATGTTATTTGCTCTCACCAGGTACAAAGATTTCTGTTTTTTAAAAGCTGCCAAGAAGATATAACGAAATTATTTGCACAAGTTGGCAGTCTCTGTTTCTGTGTTGACATTGAAGGATTGATCTCTGCTTTGGGTTGTGATCATGACCCGCCAGAGAATCTATTTATTGATTCGTCAATGTTAAGCTTCAGCAAAGTGTTGCTGAAGCACATCCAATACAGTAAGTGCAACTGAAATATCTGTGGGGATCTGAAAGTCGTTTCTCTTTTACTGGGACTGCAGTTTGGCTACACAAAGTACTGTTGTTTCATCTGTGAATGGGACAGTCATGCCAAAGAGTCACATTATTGTAGACAGAGCTGGCCAATCAGGGCAGAAAAATGCGGCGCATGAACCGCTTGTCGACCAGGCAAAGATTTTTTTGCCTCCTCTTCACATAAAATTGGGACTTATTAAGAATTTCGTAACAACTATGAACAAAGAAGTCAAAGGATTTTGTTATTCAAGACAGATATCTCAAAGAATAACTGAGGGCAAGATCAAAGAGGGCATTTTTGTTGGCCCTCAGATCAGACATGTTATTGACAAGTGACAAGCAGTTCAAAGATCTGTTAGTTGTGCCTGAAAAGATTGCCGGCGAAAGTCTTCAAACACGTTGTTGACAATTTTCTTGGCAATTACACAGCCCCACATTAGATTCAGCTGGAAGACAAACTTCTCAAAGCATACAAAACAATGAAGTGTAACATGTCACTCAAGATTCATTTCCTTCACACACACTTGGACTTTGAAATTTCGGTGCTGTCAGTGACGAACACGATGAAAGGTTTCACCAGGACACTGGAATAAAATCCATCAATGCTTGCTGACTACTGTTAGGCGCTGCAAAGTGATGCACCAGACATTAAATACAAACAAGAATCAGGAGCAAAACACTTTTAATTATGTTGAACAGCGTATTAGAAACATAACCCTAATCAAATACGTTATTGCCGGTAAAAAGTCTATTTCTCACGTGATTCCTACGTGATGCAGCAAAATGATATTTGTGCATACCCACCAGGTACTTGTCACAATCAGCAACAACTGTTCAGGAAGCAAAACTTTTCATAAATATTGTTGTGCAGTGTTATTATAGATGGCATACGGACTGAGGTCTCACATTGATGATGGCATCAGTCTGAATGTAGCCCATGTCCGAGTCCTGGATGCCGAGTTCCTTGCCGTCTCTCTGTGCTGTGCTCACAATGCCTGTAGTCACAGTGTTCTGAAGAGCGAACGGGCTACCGATAGCTACCACAAACTCGCCTGGGCGCAGGTCAGCTGAGTGACCCAAAGGAAGAACTGGAAACTTTTTCTGATACATAAAAGACATACACAAGAAATATTATATTTTTTCTGCACCTGGATGTACATGGTTGAACCAAAACATAGCATTGTATTTATAGCAATATAATGTAAAATATTTCTTATAATTTCTACAATTTTCTCACAATGTTTTAGCAATACAAGAAAAGGCAAGACATGACCTTTCAAATTCCAAAGCACGAAAACTTCAAATCACAATTTATTATATAATTCCATTGCAAAAACAGAGCTCACTCTTTTGTTTTGCTGTCTTTTATTATATATAAAAACTTAAAGATAGATAAAATGATAACAATTCCTATTCAATATCAAGGTCTACATTTATGGCCATTAAATAAGACTCGAATTTCAAAAAAGAAACAAAGAAAAACAAATTCACTGTAACCATCATAAGGGATATGAGGCTGATAAATGATGATGCAAACAGAAACAAACTCTCTGTGAGGTCTGCTAATACTCTATAAGCCAGAACGCTTTCTGTCGCCACTGCTTTTCTCCTCCCCGACTTTCATGCAATCTCTCGATTGTATCTTCAATAATATAAACCAAACATTTCCAGTCCGACTGGTCACTTTCAAGTGTTTATTTCTAAAATTCCCATGCTAGCAGGCCATCATTAACATGTCTGAGTAGCCTAGACACTTTGACTAGTGAGATATAAACCAGTGCATCGTTCATGACACAGCCAGCTGTGGTGTATATGTGAGAATTGCCATCGGAGGTGAAAGCTGATAATACACGAGTAATATACAGCGCATGTGGAAAGTTTGTTAACACCCATAAATGTCTCAAGGAAAAAGGCTCAGCTGTGCCAGGAAACTTTACAGCCTAATAAAGTGAAGCCTTTTTAGGAAATGTTTGTGTCTGGTTCACGGCTAGGCCATGCTTAGCTTAGCATTCTTGTAGTGTGATTGCAATGAAATTAATATTTAGATATCCTGTGGTCATAATGAGTGCGATTGCTATGGACAGGCATATTGTGAGGGGTGAATTAGGATCATAAATATAGTGCTGAAATTATATATTTGGAATAGTGTGGATTAAGGATTTTAGTGTTAATTTAGAAAATAGGCTTGTAATTCCACAATCCTTAAAAAACGATAAGGCTTAATCTTCTCCATATTCTTTTAATTATCAATAATGCCACCTTATCTCACCTTATCTAAGTGGTGTGTGTGTGTGTGTGTGTGTATATATATATATATATATATATATATACACTGTATATGCATATTTTGTGTCGTAGCTGGACACAGTTTTAAAGATTTGATCCATTGAGTTTGTCAGTTATCTTACTCGTGAGTTGACTTTGATAGTGGCGATATCAGACTTCTTGTCGATGTCTGTTATGGAAGCCTCGTATGTTTTCCCATCTTGAAGCTGAACCCGAAGCTGCTGTGGGCCCACCGTAGTGGCACTGCTGCTCACCACATGAGCATTGGTCACAATCACCCCAGATTCTGTCACGATGAATCCTGAACCGCTGGACAATGGTACATGGTGGCCAAACAGCGGATGGCTAGGCACAAACATATGTAAGCATATTACATTTTGACATGAAGTTAATAAAAATTAGATAAACAATTTTGCTGCTGAATTTATGAAGCTGATTGGTCAGAAGGTGTGGATTAGTTTTCTATAGTAAAAATTATATTAAAGCAGCAACTTTTAAACTGTTTGTTAGAGGACTTTGCACTTAACAGTTTCTGTGTAACAAAAAGAAGTTGTCTTTTTCTTTCGCTTTATTATCAACTTCAGGAAAATGTGAGCGTACGTCTTTTTTAACTGCTTTTGACAGGAATTTGTTTTGTTGATGTTCAACAACATTAAATAATAGTTAATACAGTACCAGAATGTGTAATTTTTTCAATTACTAAAATGTTAAATTGCTGATACTATGTGCTCCTGTAGCTGAACATCCAGTCAAATGTTATTCTTTTTTTGATGTCTTGTTTGGGGCAAATTGACAAAGTTAATTCCATTAGCACTGTTCAGATTGTAAACACCTGAGGTACATATGGGATTTATTGTGTATTCAAAATGAAAGTCACTATCGTATTTTTATGAAAAGATCCTGGGAGAGATCATTGTATCTATGCAAGTTGTAAATAAAATATGATGACTAATGCAAGTTGGCGTGGTAAGGCATAAATAATACCGACCTAAATACTTTTCGATGTTTGAGCTACAGTCACGAAGAAACAAACATGAAATTAAACACACAACCATTAACTTGGCAATGGCTATACAATCACCACAGTCATCTTGTTCTATTTTGCTTGGCTGTCTTTAACATATTTCACATTTATTGCTATATTAGTTGTTTTGCTCAACCATCAAACCAAACTGGAACCACAAGTGGAAAACCAAACCTACGTAAGATATGCTCTCTGAGCAATGTCTTAACAATTTCCTAATCAGTCTGCATTCATCATTTGGACAAGTCATATAAACTAGAAAAGAAGAACAGACAGTTCTGAGAGGATGCAGCAAATCATTTTATACCACAGTTAAATTCTCAACTCTGATTGTTCAGGTGCTGGTTGACCAGGGTTCGACTGGATGTAATTTGAATTATAGGTTTATATTTTTCTATTCTTTCTAAAATAATATTGTTTCTATAGTAAGAATTCCTTCACTTGGACGATTTAACATTTATTTGAGGAGTCTTCAGTGTTAGATTTTTTGGAAGTCAGTTTAAAGTTTTCCACAAGAGGAAAAGTTTAAGGGTTTTTGGGTTTAAAGTAAAATAAGATTGTGAACCTCTGCCGAATGTGCCTCTCTAGGACACTCTTTTTATACCCAGTCATGACACTGACCTGCTAACCTAATTAGCTGGAAAATGTTCATCCAACTGTTTAATAACACTTACATTTCCAGCATTTTATTGCCCCGTCTTCACATTTTTAAAACGTGTTGCACCAATCAAATTAAAAAAAAGCATGTTTTCTCTCAAAATTTTATATTTCCTCAGCTTTAGCATTTACATAGTTCAAGTATTTACAGTAAATATATATGAATATTAAGCAACATTTAACATCATTAACAGCAACATTCCAACACCAAAACAACATGCACAGAGGTTATGTTTACCTGAGGAAGAGCTCGATATGGACCACAGCAGGGGCAATTTTTTCTACAACATCAGCAATGAAGTTATACTTGTACCTGGGGCTGTTGTGGTGTGTGGGACCTATACTAGCAGAAAGAATTTTGCATGTTAATAATGTATACTAGACTGTAAAAATATTAATAGTGAAATTTTACACATTCTATTAAACAACATGCGAAAGGAGCAACACCATGACTCGGAGATCGACTCCTGAATATATTACAGTAATATGTGGTTTCACAAGATCTTTGCCAGCCCAGCTGTCTGGCTGGGAGAGATGGGATTATTCCCATTGGTGTGTGTGTTTGTGTGTGTGTGTGTGTGTGTGTGTGTGTGTGTGTGTGTGTGTGTGTGTGTGTGTGTGTGTGTGTGTGTGCGGAAGCAGGCATTTTTTCTTCAGTTCCGTTCATTTGCCCTGTAGCAAAGTACTGTAGCATGAGCAGCAGCATGAAAATTTGCAATGGCTGACTTCATTTATCTCACAGGGAGCATGTGCCTTCCATGATTTGCCCTGGTTAGTAGCTGTCATGATAAGTAAGGAAGTACCGTAGCTAGTGGCAAAGAGAAAACTGTGAAAAAAAATGGGCTAAAATAAAAAGCAAATAGTTTCAAGTTTTATTTGTCATATGTACAAATGTCAGATGACAGTTTGTGCAATGACATTTTTAAAATTCTTTAATTAAACATTAAACAGAATAAAATAAAAAAAACAAAGAAGAATAAGAAGAGAAAAATAATAATGAGGCATATGAAAGTAATGATTATTAATAACAAAAAATTAGTATCTTTAAATTGTAATTTTAATGTATTTATAAAGTGTGGGTTCAATACATATAAACAGTGTGGGGAGCAGTTTATATATATAATTATATACAATTAATTATATAGATAAATTATAAATAAATTATATAGAATATAATTCCTATATACTAAGCTTTCTTTCTAAATGGTTATTCAATAACTTTCACATTCACACCAAACACAAACACATTTTTGCCTTGCACCTTGTAAAACATGTGAAGTTACTTTGCCTTATTGCATACTAATGCTGTAAAGATCAGTGTATACCATAATGCTCAAGAATTCAGATAACCTTACTGTTGTGTATTCCACATGTGTCAGAATTTAGGCTCCCATATTTACATGATCTGTTCTACCTAAATTGGCAAATAGTGACCTTCTCATGGATAAGGCAACCTGCATGATGTACAGTGATTTACCATACATACATACATATATATTGATTAATCTCTAATCTGTTAAACTTTTCACCATCTGAACAAAATGGTAATTTTCTATTTAAGTGTACTGCTGATCAGAAGTGTTTGCTTCTAGGTCATGTTACGCGTAACCCATATGTACAGTAAAAATCAAGAGAGAAAAAAGACAGCAATCTTTTAAGCAAAAAAAGAGATTTTCTGATTATGTGCATAATAAGGCGCTTTCATTGCTAAAATAAATATATATATATATATATAGCACTTTTCTTGGTGCTTTTGGAAAGTTTCATTGGGTAATATGTTTATACAACCCAATGACTATCTATATTTTAATCCAGGGACCCATCAATGCAATTGTAAAGAAACCGAAGATACAAATGTAATCTCTCCATGATTTATCTGTTCCATCCTATTTTTGGTTTTAACTGCATATTTGAAGATATGAATGTTTGGATGGAATGCAAATATTTTTTTATTTCAGACAGGGGTATTGGCTTGTTTAACTTTTGTTTAGTCTTCAGCAAAATGAGTTCAGTTATGCAAGTTTCCAGCAGCCACTATGCCAGAACAAGGCTGAATAACAGGCTATAATAGGAATGCAATGAAGTGCAATGAGAGCCATCATTTTTATGTATCTCTTTAAAGGCAAAACTCCAAATCAAATGTTTGCAATTCCAATAAATTGTGTTTTAGATGTATAAACACATATCATGGATTTGAAGACGTACTTCATTTTAAGGATTTATTTGTGTTCTGAAACATTTGAAATTAAATAATTTAGATGGATTTTTTTTTTTTTTTTAATAGGGACTTGAAATTTGTTCTTTTTACTAGTTTTAACAATTTAACAGCTTCCAGCTTTTAAAGGGAAAGTAATTAAACAGAATAGAAGATGTTTATAATGCATGATATTAATAGTTCAGGCAATATAGTTCAGTAATGTTATCCTGCTGTTCCCTACCTGGAGCTGCAGATGTGCACCGGTCCTTGTGCACGTGCGTGACCGGAGCGTTTCCACGTTGCTCTGCTCTGCGACTGGCCGCTTCCAGCCTGCACCGGTTTTCATACATCTTTCCATCGCTGCCGCACACCGGCGAGCCGCTCTTGCACCTACAAACCCCCTTCGTGGATCTCTTCCCTCCAGAGCGCGCACACTCCAGCCCAGAGGCGCAGGGCAGGTCACGCTTGCGGCCGCACGTCGCTCCCTCCTCCCCCGCGGCGCACAGCGCGCAGCAGCCGCACCGGTCCAGCGCGCGGCCGCTCGTGCATGGAGCGCGCGGCGACGCGCACTTGGTTACATCGCACTTAGTAGGACAGGGCGCGGGTCCGGCGAGGGCGTGCGCGCAAAGCAGACACGCGGAGAAGAGAAGAAAGTACATCCTGCGGCTAGAACGCTGAATACGATGGTGTGGTGGTGAGAACTGGGTGAATAATTTACATTTCCTCACACCAACGCGTGCACAGATACTGTCACAGGGATAGTCATCGTAGAAGCATTTTCACAAACTCAATTCAGAATCACTCATTATTACACACACTGATACTGTGTGTGTGTGTGTGTGTCTGCAGTTTCCTTTACAAATGCTCAGCTGTTCTACTCTCAGTTACCTTTTGACAAATCTCTCTCTCTTTCTCTCTCTCACACACACACACACACACACACACACACACACACACCATCTAGTGTCCAATAAACTCATAACTCAAACTTTGTTCATGATTACATAATCCTTAAATAAAATCTTAAAATTTAGCTTTTTTTCTCCATCATGATTTTTTATTTGTTTTGCTGCCTGTTTAGAGTTTTGCATATTCCGCTTGTGATCATATGGGTTTTCTCTGGGTTCTCCAACTTCCTATATTATAAATCCTTATAATATAAATTGTGAAACATTAAATGTTTGGACATGGTGCCCTGTGATTGAACTGTGCAACATACACAGTGTATTCCTGGCTCTGGAAACACCCATACCAGGAAAAAAAAAATACTTACTGAAGATAAATATATATCCTTCCAAAACATCTAAAAGACCACCATGTGTTTGACTTCATTGTTGGTTTGGTGTAGATCTTTTTCTTGTGACTTGATGACAATTTGTACAATTTGATGACAAAAATGCTTAAAAACGATTAAGTTTGTTTGATATAAAATGTCATTGAGGAGTGCTTTACATATTTTGCCAACTTCCGCCTTTTCAGACCCCATCTTTCCAAGAAGTTTGCGTTTCACAATATAATATATTTATCTTGTTTAACATGTATTTAATTGCTTAACAACTTCTGCACATTATCACTGCCATCGTGTTTATATGTATTCGCTGTACATATATTTACATATTTATCTGCATTTTTGGTAAATAGTAAACCGCATTTGGCTGCTGTTTACCTGTAATATACAGTGATAATAAAGTTGTGATCTTTCTAGCATGAAGAATACTGACTGATATTGTGTACTCCCTCCTTGTGCCATAGCATTGATTCCACAAGACCTCTGAGGGTGTGCTGTGGTATTTGGCACCCAGACTTTAATAGCAGATCTTTAAAAGTTCTCCAAGTTGTGAGGTGGGTCTCCTTGGATCAGACTTGTTTGTTTAGCACACCACACAGATCCTTATTTGAGATTTAGGGAATTTGGAGGCCAAGTCCTTGAATGTAAAGCCCAACACCTTGAACCATTTGTCATGTTCCTCCAACCATTCCTGAACATCTTTTGCAGTGTGGAAAGGAGCCTTATCCTGCTGAAAGCCACTGGTATAAAGTGGTGTACTTGGTTTGCAGCAGTGTTTAGGTTGGTGGTACGTGTCAAAGTAACATTCACATGATTACCTGAACACAAGGTTTTTTCCAGCAGAACATTATCCAGTTCATCTCACTGAATCCACTGACTTGCCTTCTTTCCATTGTGCATCCTGGTACCATTTCTTCCCCAGTGACCCACACACCTGACCTTCCACATGATATCCAAACCAGTTTACCTTGTACCACAGCTACTTTTGGCAATGGACAGGGGTCAGCATGGGCAGCCTCATACACAGCAATCTTTTGGAGGTTCTCTGACCCAACCATCAAGCCATAACAAATAAATCTTTTACAGAGTCACTCAGATCCCTAAGCTTGGTGGGGTTTTTTTTCTGCTTCCAGCGCATTAACTTGAAGAACTGACAATTCAATGGCTGCCTAATATATACCACCCCTTGACCGGTGCCACTGTAATTAGATCATGAGTGTAATTCACTTCACCTGTCAGTGGTTTTAATGTTATGGTGATGCTGATTGGTCTATAGTGACACTGCTCTGACAGAAATGGAAAATGTGAATGGGCAATAATAAGCTATTAGCTTCTTCCAATCTGCAAAATATGCCAAATATCCACAGTAAGTTAAGGACTGTTATGGCTCAGATTACCCCAGCTCTTATTTTTCAGTATGTGGGCCATTCATTCAGAGGAAATGTAATGTTACAGTCCCACCTAAATTATTCTACACCTGTGTACATTGCTCTTTGTCTGCTAAATAGCGTAAATGTAAATTCCAAATAATGAATAATGCTAAACTTCAACTAGAGTAATGAATTATTGGTACATTGAAAGGGAAATTTTGCATCCACTTCCTGCTGTTCTGTTTTCAACAAAAATTCATCTAGATGATATTTTAAATCTGCCAAACTTGTAATCTTGGGCCAGTCCAAAACAAAAAGAGCAACAGATATATTACCATTTCAGGACACCCAGTTTTACATAACAGAAATATGTATACAAATATATGTAAGTTATAATTTCTCAAATTGGCTGACAAACATACTAGCACAACTATCTAGCAGTGAAAAAGGATAACCATAATGTCTCATATTTCTCGCAACTATAAACTAGCTAGCTAGCTCACGTTCACTAAAGTAGCACTTTTTCTTCATAAACAGATAACACCAGACATTCATTATCACCTGTTTTACCCCCTAAATTACAAAAATGTGAAAATCTAGTGTGACCACCACAAGCTTAACGCCTACTCTGCGCTTTCCGATTCACTGTCTCCAGCCACAGCAGCGTGTTGAATCTAACACCAAGCTAATAGGTGTATAATTTCCAGTAAACCTTCACACTCATGAACTCACTCACAGGAACTTACATCATACAACAAATGATACACAGATGCTGTGCCCATACACAGACACCCCCCGTACACCTGGATTAAATGAAATACAGAGTTGATTTATTTCTGTTTATTCATGATATAAAATGAGAGTAGGCATTGGATTGAAATGAAATAATGCCCATGAGGTTAAGATCCTTGGGCTATGATTGAGTGACAATCATGAAAAACAAATTAGTCAGTCATTCTGCATATAAATATATATATATATAAATCTGGTATATTAGTAGCAAGCAAGTACTGTAAGAAACAACCTGGTACACCATTAACACTGTGGTAGTGACTAATCATATAAAGGAAAAAACTAAATGAGTTGAACAGATCGGTGACACTGATATCATATCTTCACCACTCCAGCATTAGACGCAGATATTTGTCATTTGATTATTGTGGCTCACATCTTTTGACCGACATTTTTTTCCACACAATTTTCAATCAGATGCAGGTTTTCGATCAACAGATGCTAAAAAAAATACGACTGACAACATCAGAACTGCCATTCGATACAATTCACGTAAATAACACTATAATTGTAAACATATATGGGTAAGACCACCTGAGATGGCATGAGGAAGAAACCTTGAGAGTAAAGTGAGCCATCCTCATCTTTATGTGCACTTATAAATCATTCCCATCCGTAAAAAAAAAAAGTGCTATTGTATAAACCTGAGTAAATATAAGTATGAATATTATTCTTTATAATAGCTTGGGCTTGAAGTCTTTATATTTATAACTTTTGAGATCAGAAGAAACCATCAGTGTCATTCAAACAGGTTTAAAATCATGTCAATAGATTCTGTGTATTAGAGAATAAACAAAGATGCAACAACTGAAGAGAAAGTGATGTGTGGGCTGATCATTGAGAAATGACAGTTTGTTTAAACAATGTTGCTCGTTTAAATAACAATGAATGAATACACTAAATGCAATAAAAGCTTTTCTTTGTCCTACAAGCTTTATATATCTTCACCCATAATATGCCCAAGTCCTGAAGCGCATCTCTTGCACCCTGCAGCAAACTCACACATATATATATATATATATATATATAAAATATTAGAACAAGTTTAAACCAAGGTGAGAGGTTTAATTTCTACATTACAAATAGAAATCCTTGTTGTTTATCTGATATCATTGTGCAAAAAAAGTCTGTTTTATCTAGACTGTTGTTTTGTTGTGTGTTTGTTTTTAGTCCAGGGCTAGTGCATTTCTCTTTGCTCTGATTGATTGCAGATGTTAGACACTTCAGAGTCTTGAGAAATCAACAACAATGTGTAAAAAAAAAAAACAATCCTGAAGTACAGGGGAAGTCTGGAATTAAATACTGCCAGAATGTCCTCATTTCACCCGTCATCCCTCCATCAGCAGTTGCAGCCCCAATTCTCCTTTTTCTCTTCCTCTTTTGGAGTCAGTTTAAAACTCTTGTCTGCCTCAGCCTCTTTCCCTCGCTGTCTACATATCTGCTGTACCAGTTTGTTGAAGATGGCGTCTAACTGCTCTCTGTTACCACTTTTAGTTGAATAGAGGTAGAAGGGCATTGAGTGGACCTCAGCTAAATGCCGTGCTTGTTCGATGGTTGTAGCCGCGGTCTTGGTCATCAAGTCGGTCTTGTTAGCCACAAGCACACGGGGGACATCTAATTTAATCAAGTGCTGCTGACACTCCTCCATCCAGAGAGGCAGACTGCGGAACGAAGACACGTTCGTGACATCGTAGACAAAGACGACCGCGTGGACGTTTCGGTAGTAGTGTTGTACCATGCATTTCCGAAAACGCTCCTGACCTGCCGTGTCCCACAACTGCACCTGGACACAGATTTAAAAAAAAAGCAAAAAGAAAGACCAGAAATTAACACAGTTACTAATTATGAGATTTGTGAAAAAAAAAAAATGCCATAGCTTGAGCATGACACAGTCTCTTCAATCCTGTGCTTGGTGAACACTCTTTTAACACAACAGTACTACAGTCTTATCAACCCCCTCAACCTCCCCCCGCATAGACACTCTCAATTCCGCATGCACGCGTAAGCTCGGTACGTGTTCCTGTGTCAAAGAAAAAAAAAAGCACTATTCGATTTAAGGTGAAGATTTTTCAACATTCTCCATATTAGGGAAGATTATTCATCTGTGTAGCAACAGAGAGCTTTTCAGCACAAAGTTATTTCATTTCCTGTTTTCTGTATGCCACAAAAGCCCCTTTCATAAACGACACACACACACACCCACCCACACACACACACACACACACCCCTGTTATATTATATAAAGCACCAATAATTGTAAAAATTAATTTTTATTTTTTCACATACATAACCATACACAGTATAACATGCAGTGAAAATGATTCTTACACACACACACACACACACACACACACACACACACAGTGTTATATAAAAGTACCAATAATGTTACAATTTTTTCTTTTTCACATATATAACCATACACAATATAACATGCAGTAAAAAATAATGTTTTACACACACACTAGATAGATAGATAGATAGATAGATAGATAGATAGATAGATAGATAGATAGATAGATAGATGTATTAAATTACTATTATATCATTCTTTACATCTATTTTTTTATCTATTAAACATAAAAACATTCTTATTGATTGAATGTCTTTTAACTTTATTACTCCTCCATTCAACTCCTGCTCTCCTCCTTTACCTTGATCTTCTCTCCCCCGACATGCACCACTCTCTCTCGGAAGTCCACTCCGATGGTGGAATCGGTTTTTTCGGGGAACTGGCCGGTGCAGTACAGGTGTGTGAGGCTCGTCTTTCCCACACCGGCGTCTCCCAGCACGATAATCTTACAGGTGCGACGGGACACAACCGGGATCCAAGATTCACACGTGTCCATCTGTCGAACTTTGTCTCACTTCTCTCGGGTCAGAGCTCATCCCCTCGTACCTTCCTCCAGCCTGAGCGCTACTGGACTTACCGTTTCATTTCTCGCGCTGTTGGAGGAACTGACATTAGATGAACTCTCGCGAGAGTTGCTCCATTTCGAGAACATGTTTTTATACAGCAATCCAGTCTCACGTCATTTCATAATGTAGTCACAAA
Source organism: Silurus asotus (assembly GCA_024362625.1). Taxonomy (NCBI): domain Eukaryota; kingdom Metazoa; phylum Chordata; class Actinopteri; order Siluriformes; family Siluridae; genus Silurus; species Silurus asotus. The sequence goes on from MU551704.1 coordinate 4,815,812, forward strand.
ATGTAATCTATTGAATCGTGTTCATGGACACGACTTGCCCTCTTTTATTTCGTGTCACTCAACACGATTTTCCATCTTATATATTTCAGCAGTATCATTTTTTTCTGCCACTGAGAATCACAGAGGCTGTATTGTTTTATTCCTCTTTTGTTATTAAAATTTAAGCCTATTACTCAACATTTAATCAGGAGATCTTCTTCTTGTTTTTTTATTATTATTTTATATTACGTAACTTTCAATCAAAATACAGTAAATATATTCCTCTGTCATAACTAATGATCCTTATCAGTGAAAATAACACTTAAAAAAACAAAGCTAAACTTCAATATAAGCTAAAGTTATAAACAAATGAATGGTAACTGGTAAATCTGGGATGAGGAAAACCATACGCATGTTACATGCATTTTAACTGCTGTACAGGAAATAGGAAAATCTTAGATGTTTAAAATTTAACATATTAAATATAAAATGTAATAAAACATATAAATAAGTGTAAAAAAACTAAGCACGATACTTATTGAGAACATAAAACATTATTTATGGCATCAATGTCAACAGCTTTTGTATAGCCAAGAAGTGCAAACAGGAAAGGCTCATACAAAAAGCTACTTATTTTAAGTTAAGAAAAACAGCAAAAAGATGAATCAGACACCAGGAGGGTATAGGTTTTTTATTTTTTTGCAACACTAGCAGCTCTGGTTGAGCACCTACATTGGCAAAATTGTACAATTAGACAGTGATAATCTACAGATTTATTAAAAATAAAAGCAGAACCTTTGTGATATGTCCAAATGGGTGAATGCTCCAAAAGCATTTACAGCTGACATGCCCATTTTTTATTTCTCATCCCCTTGATAAGAAATGATTGCATGTGTGATTCTGTTATAATGCAGCCCTGTGTTTTTTTGATGTGTTAAGGCTGATGTATATGTAATGATGTAGATGTTATTACTTAAGGGTATTACCACTGTAATTAAAGGCATTCTTGCTAAATCACAATTACATCTGCCTTCAAAGCTGATATTTGAAAGTACAATATAACTATGTTGATATAAAATCATGAAAAGAAAATGAATAATAAAAATGCCTTTTTGACCACAAATTAATCAAAAATTATACCACTGAATTTATTTGAATGATTTAATGTCACGGAAAAAAATAGCACGTACAGTGACCATGGATTCATCCATGATGGTTGCAACGTTGTGGTTCTTCTTACGACCAACCGCCCATTCCTCTCGCTTCTCATCAAAGCTCTGAAAGGGACATCTTGTTCGTAGACCCCCCCTGGCATTAGATCAACCTGACAAACTAAGGACAGACAGACAAAGATGGATAAGACAGACAAGTAAAAAAAGACAAATAGAGAAGTAAACGAAATAAATACAGATAGATAATGATCATTTTTCTTTTACTAATAAGGTGTAAACCATTGATCAGGCTTTAATTGTTGCTCTATTATTTAAACCTTGTGAGTTTAATGGAAAAGAAAGGCATCAATTTCAACAATTAAACAAAGTGTGATCATAAATGTGTGTCTCTCTAATTAACGCAGTCTCCTTAATTAATCATGAAAATAATGTGCTGTATTTTGGCTGGATGGAACCACTAATGATGGTTTATAATAGCAAATAGGTAACATAATACAAAGCAATAAAAAAAAGGATAAAATCTCCTGATTAATTGTTAAATAATAGTCAAAACAAATTAGATTAAAAAAAAACAAACAAAAAAAACCAATACAGCCTCTGTGATATCTGGTGCCAGAAAGAAAAATGTGGCAGAGATACGAAATATAGTTTTCCTATTAAAATACATTAGATGGAATGTCGTGCAGTGACATGAAAAAATAGGAACATTCGTGAATGAGAACAAATTAATAGATTATAATTCGTTACCACATCACTAAATGCCGTGAGACTGTACTCAACAGCAATCAGGCAGCTGTAGGTGTAGTTCCTCAAACCACTGTATATTTTAGGTGAGGGCTATTTAACTTTTAGCAGAAAGTTCCTTATTTATTATACTTCCTAGCCTAGGTTGTGGTGGAGTCTGAGCAAATCATGGAAAACACCAAATCTGAAGCAGGGATACACCCTAAATAAGACTCCAAGGTTCATCACAGTGTTTTATATGTTTAATAGGAGGAAGCTGGAGAACCCGGCGAAACCCACACCCACATGAGGTGAGAATACACAGAAACCCCACACAGACAGTAGTCTGAGCTCCTGATGAAACTAGGAACCAAAAAGCTGTGAGGTAGTGTGTGCACTTCCTGGGTCTTCTCATCGGTGGCAAAATAAAAACCTCAATAACACCAAGGGTACATCTTTATGCAGTCACCTAAAAACAGTAGGTTTTAAAGCAAAAAATAAATAAAGAGATAGGAAAAAAAAAAAGAGTTAGGACTGTATTAGTAGTTTTTTTTTTCCCAACAATTTAAGTTGGAAACTGAAGAAGTAAAAAAATTAAAATAAATAAACCGCGGTCAACTGCCTTACCACAATTTAGCTAGCAAGCTAAAATCCTAATTACAAAACCATTAACCACAACTTCAGTACATCATCATGGCTACTGAAACTGGGTTCCTGTTAAAACCATATAAAGGAGACTCTCATGAGCAGCCAGTTAAGTGGAACCAATCAAAAACTTGAATGTCAACAAAAGCACATGTGAGCATACTGGATTCAGCAGCTAGGACTAAATCAATTCATTTATTCATCGATCATCTGTAATTACTTTACCCTGGTCAGGGTCACTATGACTCATCTAAACTATTCAAAATGATCAGAAACGAACAAAAACAATAAAAAATAATGACGATTACAGATCGCTCAAACTTTTTGTATATTGAAAAGAAGAAACCTACCTCGAGCTCACACGTCCACCCAAGCTGTACCTGGTGGGTGGTGCCGCAGTTGGATGTTCCTTGAAAAGAGCATCAATGCCATCTTCACATTATATGGTGCAGATGCTCCAATAGACAAATTTCAACTCGCTGAGCTGATTAAATGATTCAGGCATGTTCATAGATTATTCAGCATGCTGGTTTGTGACTTCAGGGATTCAGTTTGAATTGAATGTAGGTACTTTGCTGCATTTTAATGATCAGAGTCAATGTCAGCAAAACAACACAAACATTTAATATTCAGTTTAACATGTGATTTACCTTTTTGAGAAATTAAACTGCTTTTCAAATTCCCCCCCCTCACGAGCACTACATCACTCCCATGTGGCCATGTCCCCCAACACAGCACTGTATACGTCAAGGATTTAAAAGGCACAAAGTTTACACACCTTACAGGTTTATTGTATTGCTTTTTTTTTCAGAAGCCCTTCGCTGACCAGAGGGGCAGATTATGGACAGCTGAAAAAAACGTGCTTAAGAATATGCTAAATCAAACAATAAGTCCTTGTTTTTTTCCTTTCATAGTTTCAATAAGGAACCCATTCTTGCTTTGTAAATCCTTCTGTATTTATCATATATGTAACCTTTTAAAAAATTCATACCCCTTTTCTTGTTGTACATCTCTATGTTCCTAAGAAGAGTCAATTCCATAAATGTCGATTATTCCCATTTTTTACGGTGTATATGTAAGAATTATAAAAATGCATCCCTCTGGCAAAAAATATGTACAAACCAAAATGTACATAGAACCGAATGTGGGTTTTTTTGTTTGTTTTTTTCTTCATTTCGTGTTTTTTTTTTTTTTTTTTTTAAAAATTTTTTTTTTTTTTTTTTTATTACAAAAAAAAAAAAATTCATTATCATACAACAAACTAGTCATTCCACATTGAAAATAAAGCAGGGGCAAGAGAGTGTGTTATAGGCTAAAGGAATACTTCAGTACATATGTGCGAACATCACAGACAAGGTCAATGTAAGCCTTTTACTCAGAACTTGTAATGAAAGCAGAGGGTAGTTTCTGAATTCAATTAGGAAACTCAATGACGTCGGTGCGTGAATTCTTCAGTCTAATTAAAATGTTAATAAAGCTAGAATTTTGTAGATATATTTTAGTCACCTGCAGAAAAACGATTGGCTCATCCATACAACAATTTAGTAGCTCAGTCCACACTACAACTACACGAACCAATCAAAAGGTAATTTAATCACATTGTGTTTGAAAGATGTGGTGCCTTTTTATTTTATTTTTTTTTAAACCAACACAAGAGATTTATCATGCCTACTCGTTTTCTGTTTGCTCAGAAGTTCTAAGCTCATGAATTCCCATGGTAAAGTTCACCAATATATTTTTATTTTCTCGTTTCTATCATTTCCTCATCAGTGAATTGTCTTTCCACATTGTTGAATTGACCTATGTTTGTGATCTAAGACGAACGCAGATCGCTTTGTTTTGTCTTTAATCAAAAGTAAGCATCAGTGTGTTATCTTTAGTATCACCATATCAAGGAGTTACTAACGCATGGCTAATCCATCGCACATCCGAGTTACAGACGGAATTTAACAATCGACTTGAGTTTTTGAGTCAACAGGTTTTCCAATTGGCACAGAAACTTCAAAGTTCTTGTCCGTGGCGCTCGTACATGCGCTACTGATTGCATTTAAACAAATAAAAGGGAGCTCCGTCTGACTGAGAGACTGATTTTGAGGTCCTAGGTGCTACCTTTGGTCACCTTAGCCAAACCTCAGTGATAATGAAGTATTAAAGATGACATACAGCACACATCAGCATTAAAAAAAAAAACCTAAGCAGCATACTTAGACTCCACCTCCTAGGTAATACCCCACCCGCTTATCACCCACCCATAAACTCATGCCTTGTTACGACAAGTTCTCAGTGCCATCATCACACCAACACAAAACCAACTCCGCGCTCCAAAACTCGTTTTATGCCGTTTTTATTTTTCATATAAATTACTCTTTAAAACAGAGGGGGGGGATAGATGGGTTTGAGTGAGCTCGGTTGGTTCGACTATGGGATTCGCCTTTTGCACTTTGTAGCTCGTCACCTTCAGACACGTTTTACGACAGAGCGCTTGTGTGCCATCTAGTTTTCAGTTAGAGTGTAGTCATCAGCAAGGTTAAAAAAAGTAAAATGGCCATTTTATTCTTCCTCTCCCTCCCCTCTCGTCCTCCTCTCCGCGGACGCCCTCGCCTCCTCCAGGCCCTGATCCCGATTTCAGGGGGTTGGAGAGGACGTGGGAAGTTCTGCAACATGTCATCTTGGGTGTTTGAAAAATGGTGCGGTCACCCCTTGTTCTTCTCCGCCCACCCCCTCCCTGCTCCCTTAGCCCCACCCCCTTTCAGGTGTTCACATGTCATTGGCTAGCTCCTCGGTTTCCGTGGAGAGGTCCCCGTTCACGGCAATCTTTGTGTTTTCCTCGTAACCGGGAGGCATGAAGGCCAGCGTATACGGGTAGATCTTGTGACACTCGGCCCGGTACCACTCGGTCGTCTCCGTGGCGGCCCCAAGGCTGCAGCCACGCAGGCTCTCCAACACCTCCGTGCAGATCTACACAGAAAGAGAAAAGAAATGCTGGGATTATTCAGGGTCCTTAAATCCATTTTAAATCTGCGACTAAAACTCATTCCTGAAATAAACAGCGAAGAAAACAAAGAGGCATTGTTGGTGACCTTATTCATTTGAGTAGTTCAATTTCAGTGCTCTGTAGTGTTGTCAATACACTTACAGGAAATAATGTGTTGTCACAAGACACAACACGAAATATGAGTATGTGCAAGTAACTACAGGGATTTCTGAGCGAAGTGAACTAACCCTGAACTTCCCCTATGGAGAAACCAATCGTATTTGTTGGAAGGTACATGGGGCGGAAAAAAAAAAAAATTCTGCAATGCTAGATTAATTCAATACAAATGACATTGAGACAGGTTCTAAATCAGGCTAGACTGTTCCAGAAGATCTTACGGCGTGCCAACCAAAGGGTTCTAGATGAGGAAAATCATCACAAAGCAACTGACAAAAGTTTTGGACTTTTGATCTCGAAAAATCTCCCAACTTTTAAAGTTTATTTGGCTCAGCTTTATCATCGGTAAATTCAGCACTATGCCTGGAAGAAAATCCCATCACTTCAAGATTTACCTGAATGCTTCTGTTATTAAGTGATTCATCCAGTGCTGCAGCAAGTTCCACTGCCTTCTTTTGTGTCGAAGAATCCAAGTAAAACATGCCTTTGGCAGCTTCATGAGAAAAAGATAAAAACAGGTTAACCCTGCACATTACATTATATTTAGTGGGTATGTGTACTTCAAAAAAACTGGTGTTTATGCACCTGCTAATCGATGAGGGATCGAGTTTGAGTGCTTGCTGAGGAAGGCCTGGTTGAAGCTCTTGGCATTGCTGTCCCCGAACAATCGGGATATTTCCTGTTTGAGAACCGTGCGGACTGGATCGGCTGCATCTTTAGCCTCTGATACTGTTAATAAAAAGCAGAAGATGACTATAACAGTCTCAAAAACATACTAGGTTCAAAACAAATGGCTAGTAGATGCAACAGTTTTAAAGTTTACCTCTTTTAAAGAAGCGCACTAGACACTGGTGAAGCCAGGGGTGATCTGGATCTATAGTGTAAGCCCTCTTTACTGACTGCAGCATTAACAAGAACTTGTCTGGAAAACAAAAAAAGCAGATGTTAACCTCAAAATCATCTTTGCTGAAGTCATGAACTAGCAAACATTATTTGGGAAAAGAAAAATCTCTCAAGATATACACCATCCAGGCATATCATTATGACCGGTGGTGTAAATAACTCTCTCTTCATCATGGCACCTGTTATTGTGTAGGATACATCACGCAGCAAGTGAACATTTTGTTCAGAAAAATTGCTCACAGATGTTAGAAGCAGAAAGAATGGGCAAGCGTAAGGATTTGAATGAGTTTGACAAGGGCCAAATTGTGATTGCTAAACAGCTAGTAATCAGTATCTATCAAAAGTAGTCCAAGGAAGGAATGGTGGTGAACCCATGACACTGTCATGGGCGGCTGAAGCTCATTGATGCACGTGGGGAGCGAAGGCTGGCTGTGTTCAGATCCAACAGATGAGCGTAGCTCAAACTGCTGTTAATGCTCGACAGGTCAGAACTGTTATGGCAGCAAAAGGGGGACCAACATAGTATCAGACAGGTGGTCATAATGTTATACCTGATCAGTGTAGATGTCTGTGAAAGCCAGAATTTCACCAAAATTATCTGGTGGTTAGAGTTTAAAGGGAATCTAAACTACATTTAGACTGATACCATATACCAGTCGTTTGTAGAGGCTCAGTCAATGAGCAAGTAAGTAAATGAATGTGAGAGGATAAAAGTGACTACAGTATCTCACAAAAGTAAGTACACTCCTTACATTTCAGCAACCATTTCAGTAAATCTTCTCAAGGGACAATACTATAGAAATGACTATATTTTAGATTGCAGATTGGACCGCAGTACAGATTTACTGTCCTCTGAAAATAACTCAACATACAGCCATTATTGACTAAATAGCTAACAATAAAAGCGAATACACCCTAAATGATAACAGCTGTTTGACGTGTGACTATGCAGAGACATGTAATATTTATTATTTTCGTCTGCTTGACAGGACACATTTGTGTATCTTGTGCTTTGAATACAATTCTCTCATACTGACCACTGGATGTTCAGCATGGCACCTCATGGCAAAGAACTCTGAGGATTTGAGAATTAGAATTATTACTCTCCACAAAGATATATATCCAAGTTTCATTTCTATAGTGCTGTAGCTTTAACGGATAAAATCGTTGCTGAATATGCGAGGGGTGTACTCACTTTTGTGAGATGTATGTGTGTATGTAATGACCTTCCCTTTTAACTCGCCGTGCTTGGCGTCACCACTAGAGGGCACTAGAATCGACGTATTTTTTTTTTTTATTAAAGATCATTAAAGATTTCAGCTTTAGTATCCCTTCGGCAAGCAGAACAAAGTTTGTTTGTTTTCATGCATTTCTTTGGTAAAATGTTGATTAATTTGAATGTTAAATGTTTAGTTAATGCAGTGGGTGTTTGTAAATGTTGGGTTGTTTATTTTTGTTTATTTGTTTTCCTTGTAGTTTTACAGTGCCATGGTGCTGCGATCTTATTGTTATGGTGCTATGAGGTCAATCAATTGTTGAGATGTATGGAGAGAATTTACAATAAATACATCAGAAATGAAATTTTGTGTCATCCGACAACTTGGTTATACCTAAAAGGCTCAAACAAATGCAGCATGGTGCAGGTTAAACTGTCATTTCTCTTGAGACTTGTAATTTAAGTGTACAACTATTAAACAAATTAAATAAATAAACGCGAGATACTCTTAGTTTATGTAGTGCGAGTACTGCGTTCTCTACAATCTATTTAATGTAGTTCTAAACTACACATTCTCTACCTTTTCTGAAGTAGATCTCAAAGGCCAGAAGATGAGTCTCGATTCTGTTCTTCACCAGGTTTTTTAAAGGAATCAGGAACTTCACAGCCTCATCTAAAGGGTTTTCCACCTGGACAGAGAGGGCAAACGCAGAAGAGAAAAATATATTCGGTTAATAAAAATTTATAAATAAATTATCCCCAGTGCGAGTTATTTATTTATATAAATTCAATGGTTATGGTCATGGTGAAAGCTTGGGTTTGTTATACAATTAGATACAAACTTTAAATAAGATGTTTAAACTTTAATATTATGTTTGGGTTCATTTGCTTAAAAACCTGTTTAAGAGTGTCAACAGAGTAAAAGTGCTCTAAGTGCTATAAGTAGCACAGTCCATCAAAACATGGACTGTGATACTTATAGCACTTATGGTTTGGTATTTTGGGGATTTTCACTTGTTAGTAAAAATGTGTGTGATCCAGTGCGAGTTCCTCTTTGGGTTTCTGAAAAAACTTAGAAATGCCTATTGTGCATGAAGAAAAAAAAAAAAAAAAAAAAAAAAAAAAAAGACCAAACACACAAGCCCACAAACCTTAGCCAGCTTTTCTGGTACAAGTTCCTCTTTGGGGCCTCCGATTTCCTCGTCATCGTCCTCTTTCTTCTTCTTCTGGTTTTTCAGCTGCTTTTCTTTCTCAGCATTTTTCTTCTCTTCCTCCAGCTGAGCCTTTTTCTGCGCTCGCCGCTGTTTATTCCGCAGCTTCTTCAGCTCTTTGTCCGTAAGGTTCCCTACGAAAACGTAACACTCCGTTAACGCGATCACATGCAGTCCACAGGTTAATGTGTGTGTAGCGTGTTTGTTAGAGTGCACGTTTTGTTACCGGTATCAGTCTGTAGCTCCTTGCTATCGTCGGCGAGAGGGTTATCATGTAGGTTGAGGTAGATTTGGATGGCGGTGCTTGCAGCTTTGTAGTAGAACGGGTGCATGCGCAGCACGTCCTCCAGCTTTAATAGGTCTACATACGAGCGAAGAGTCATCTTCCGCATGCAGTACGTATGGAAGTCGAACTGGTCGTCCGTTATCTCTACAAAGTGCTACAGAACGGAAGATGAACAACGGCAATGTTAATGAATATTAACATCTTGACAAAATATTTATCATTTTAAAAGCAAATATAATTTTGCATTTTTCTAGAAATTGCCATCTCCATTTTTCCATTATTTCATTTACTGCAGAACATTTGTCAAAAAAAATAAATAAATAAAACGGTGACAGACCACCAGTTATTTTCATTAAAACACAATTTGGCCGCACAAAATTACAGACTTTAAAAAGGTAAATAACGTTCAAAAGCGCTCGCTTGTTTTCTTTAATTTGGGTTTTTGCTCATTTATTTAACTACCCATTTATTTAACTTTTTTTTTTTTAAACATTAATAAATTCACAACAGTATCGGTTAGAAACTGTTATTGTGTGAAGAAACACATGAACTCACTCTCTCGATCTCGTGGCATTTTTTGAGTGCATCTCCATATTTCTTCATAGATTTATATGCCAGTGCACACTCGGTCTGAAACCACATACACTGCATCTCGTTTAGGTTCTCTACTGCTGACGCCCCCTCCTGGAGAAAAGAAAAAAAATAAGAAAGGAGACAAAAAAAAGTGGTACATTATTTAATAACATCTACAGCATTCAGTGCTTAAAAAAATTTTATATAAAAAAAAAAAAACTCTATGGATCTGTTGGTACCCGTGTGAATTTTGAGCACATCTCTTCCGCTTCTTTGACCAGGCCTGCTTTGAGCAAGTACTTGGCGCATTTGGAGTTAATGAAGCGGTCAGCAGTGTCCAGAGCCTGAGCTTCATCCATCCAGCGAGCTGCTTCCCGTATGTTCCCAGCATGCTATAGGAAAGAGAGACCAAAATGGTCTAAACGTTATACTTCACAGATCCTCCTCCTTTTTCATCCAAGATTAAACACCACCAGAAAAGTACTCGCAATTTTTACAAAACTACTTTTCAAGAATCCTACAGAACTGATCACTATTAATACAGGAAAATGTCCATGTGCAAACCTTATATATCTTGGCTTTGACTAGGAAAAGCTCAATGAGTGTTGGCGTGCTCTCTATTGCGGCGTTGATGTACTCTAGTGCAAGCGTCTGCTGCCCGATCTGATCGTAGTGCTGTGCCAGGAAGTACTGCACCCAGAGTAATGTGGTGGGGGGCTCCTCCTTCCCATCATCTGAATAACAGATGAGAAAAATGATCCAATCAGACACCACAACACACATGCAGTAACCAACTAGAAAACAGACTCTATATTCAGTGTTGTGTTTTTGGTTGTTGAACTTACCGTTTTGATTGAACATTCGGCAGCTATTTAAAGACGTTTCAAAACCTACTACTAATTCTTCAATTATTGACACCTGCAAATGAGAATAAGTGACACTTCAGACTTTTTGTACATTGAACTGCTTCATTTTATTGCTACCACCTCCCATCTGCCAGAGTCTAAACGAGCGGGGAAGTGTTGAGTGTAAATACAGCGGTACCTTGACCTACGAGTGAATTAATGTACAAGTTTTCCGAGGTACGAGCGGTCACTCGGTAGATTTTTTGCTTTGTTACGCAAACAAAAAATTGAGGTACGAGCTCGAGAAGCCGCTGCTAGATGGCGAAACGAAGCCAGAAAGCGAAGACCGAATTAAATAGCATGAAACGTAAAAAAATGAGGTGGCATTTTGAGGGTTGGAACAGATTAATGCCATTTTAAGTATTTTCTATTGGGAATATTGATTTGATGTGCGAGCAAACTGAGCTACGAGCTCAACCACAGAACGAATTAAACTCTTAGGTCAAGGTTCCACTGTGTGTGTGTGTGTGTGTGTGTGCGTGTGTGCATATCTATAATTCGGTGTAAACATGTTCTTAGCAACTACACCTTTGGGAATCTATAAGATCAGTAAAATATACATTACTCTCAATATTAAAATGTATTTGTCACCTTAATCAATTATTCGCAAACATTTATTTTTTTTTCAGATCATTTATCCGCTTGGCGTTCGCCGATGCATGATCTGGTTGAAGGTGGAACAGTTTTTACTTGGTTGGTATTTTAACAAAATCAGAAACATATGTGGAAACATAATAAAAGCAGAATTAAATTTGCCAGACTTAAAACATTATACACCGACCAGGAATGACATTATGGCCACCTGCCTAATATTGTGTTGGCCACCCGTTTGCTGCCAAAACAATCCTGAACTAAGGATTAATATAATTAATCGACCCTGTCGATGGTTCACCACTGTTCCCTACCTTGGGCCATTTTTGAGCTGCTCTGACCAGTCGTCTAGACATCACAATCTGGCTCAATCCTTATGCTTGCCCATTTTTCCTGCTTCTAACATCAACTTTGCAGAGAAAATCTTCACTTGTTGACTAATATATCCCACTCACTTAGAGGTGCCATGATGAAGAGATAATCAGTAATTCAGTTCACTGGTCATAATCTTATACCTGGTCAGTGTATATTATTATTTGTAAATCTCATGGGTGATGAGCATGTAAATAGATTGTACGTTCTGAATCTTTTACGTACAGATTCACCGCCTTTAACAATTTGCTGTGCAGAATAAAGGAATCTGTCAGATAGCTAAAGACAAACACAAGCACTTCTCCCACCTTGTCTTTGTCTTGGTATAAGGGCTTGAGTGTAGTGAAAACCGGAGGACAGCCTTTGCTAAAGTTCAATCTTAAATACTTGTCGAGACATTCCCGAAACTTCTCACCTGAACGAGAAAGACATTTTGAAAAAACATTTTAGGCAGCTATTAGAATTCTAGGAAATGTTTTGCAACAACCTAAAGCAGAATAAAAACCATGCACACACACACACACAACAGCTGGACGGCTTACAGCTGGCATTACTTACCAGACAGGAAGTTGAGTGGTAGCCTGCGAGGCACCAAGCCTTTTGGGAACTTTACCCAGGATTCCTCGTAGATCTTTAGCATTTCATCTGTAGAGGCTGTAACACACACACACACACGTATATATGTGAGACACAAGTTGTATGTTAACAGTTTTCAGCATGCTCTCATTTATCACTGTAGGAAATGCAAGTACCAGGTTTGAGAGCTTTTTCCAGGCCATGATAATAAGACCAGTTCTCAGGGTTTCTTTCCTGTAGTCTTCTGTACACATCTGCTGCCTCCTCACAGCGGCCCAGGTTCAGCATCAGCTCACCTACATACACACACTACCATTACAGAGTGCAAATATGTATCTTTGCATCGTTTCACTGATCCAGTATGCAGACCATCAACCTCTAGTGGAATATTCCAAGGCATTTCTCATGCACCGACACATACACGATCACAAGTGGCGATCCAATCCTCCGCAATTTCACCTGAGAATGTAGACTGAATCTGAAATTGTTAAAGTGTGTGTACCTCTGGTCTCTTCTACAGCCAGCTTGTCACAGATCTGTTTCTCGTAAGTAGTGAGGTGCTCCAGAGCCTCTTTGAAGAGTCCAGCCTCCCTCAGCACCTGATTCTGATACAGCAGCAGTTCACTGTACTCATAATCCACTTTATCTGGGGAAGTCTGCACATGTACGCACACACAGACAGACGGGGAGCAAGATAATAAAAGAACGTTAATAGATGCTGAACGTAGTATCACTAACGGTGATATTACTTCACGGCTGTAGATGAAATGGCTGCAATACGTCACTGGACATCATCTGGGTTGTATAAATAAGAGTGGAATTGTGTTTGCTAACTCAGGGTTCCTACACCTTCAAAATTCCACACTTTTCCAGACTCAAATATGTAGACTTAAAGATTTTTAAGACCCTTTTTAACGTCTGAAATAATTATTTTAAATTCCAAATAAAACCTGCGTAACATTACGATCTCTGCTGTATGTCAGAGTCGGAATCTATGATGTGTTGAGTCGCATGGTACTGTCATGGCAACTGCTGCCTCACAATGAAACAACCACTCACAGCTGTGAAGATCCAGCCTTGTGCCGATCTTGTGGCAGCGCCGAGTGTTGTCTTTAAACTTTAAGAAAAAACATCTTTTGGCCGCGTCCACACAGATTATTTCTTTCCGTTTCCACTAAGACGACGTTTTGAGTTGAGGAATATGCAGCTTTTTGAAAACGCTCTCCAAAAATGACGTTTTCACACCGCAATGTGGATTGTTATTGCAGCGACGTTTCAGAGAGCCGAGAAATAAATAAATCGCAGGCGGAAATGACGTGGGTTGAACCTTCTTAAGTTTTGCTCAGGCGCAGTACAAGGATGCTTCAGTGTGGATGATCAATTTTTAAAAAGTGTGGAGACGGAGCCTTTTAAATGTATCCGGTTTAGTGTAGCCTTTGTTTAATAAATGCCCCCCCCCAAATTCTTAATTTTATATTTAAGAAAACCGGATAGGCCGATATTATGGAAGCCCAAATATTTTTCAATACTCTGTGTTCTTTGTCCATACTAATGCAGACCTGGAAATCACTCTCAAATCAAATTCCATAATTTACATACATTTCAAAAATGTGTAGGAACCCTACCAACTTTTGCAAGTACAAACGCTACCCACCTTAAGAACCAGTGAAGTTCCGAAAGACCGATCGTACCATGAATTTGTTCGAAAGTTGTTACTATGTTCGTTATTGACTACGCATATCTCCTAATGATGTAAGAGCTATAAATACTATCATATAAACAAAATATACTAAAACAAATGTAAAAACTGTATACAATATTTTGTATTCAGTAATAAAAAAAAAAAAATGTATAATAAAAAATTCACTTAAAAAAAAAATCACTCAGCCGAGTCCAGTGCGCATCATAAATTTATATTTTTTTTACTCCGAACTATTTTTACTTTGAGGACAGGTTTGTTTGTATCCGCGGAAGTTCGTAAAGTAAATGTTTATAAAGTTAGGAGCGTCTGTAATTCTTTAAGTAATGCTAAACAACACAAAACACAAGCTTTACATAAAGCGATGAAATTATTAATGCTTGTGACTAAAAAATACTTATTCCCAATCTCTTTTTGCATGAACTTGAATCTTTCAGTGAGAAAGAGCGCATTTGCTACAACCAAAAAAAAATGTATAAAAAAAAAAAATTACCACATTTACTTTCTGAATGCTAGGTAAAAAAAAATAACTCAATGTGTTGCTATCATACCAGCACACAGCTTCCTGTAAAAATGGAAATGCATGCTGGGACAAAGTCAGGAAATAGGAGTGGCTGACAGAGCTGTGCTGCCAAGCAAAACGCTGGTGTCACAGCTTTTATAATATATATTATATATTATTATTATACACACACACACACACACACACACACACACCTCTCACAACAATCAGTAGCATTCCTTTATACAGGTCTGCATTTAAACAACCTTCAGGTTTGTTTAATAATCTGCTAATTGGCACAACTGAAAAATCCCCTGCTGTATTTACTTCATTCACTTTGCTCCGTCTGTTCTGTAGAATTTACCTGCTGTGTTTTCCGAAACTCTTCGATGATCTTGGCCGCCATCTCGAAGTCTTCCAGTAGGTGGTATGCAATGGCGTAACCAATCCATGATGCCCGCTGAGCAGGTCGTAACTGCAGCAGGTGGTACCTGGTCTCCTGTGTGCGTGCACACAAACACACACACACACAGAGAGTATATGAGGAAAAATTGTCTGTTCCACTAGTAAATATTAATCTATAAATAAAAAGAAGAGCAAATATGCAAAGCCTTCTATGATAAACTGATTCTTTATCACTAGGGAATTCAGACCAAAAATAAATAAATAAAAAAACTGATCATAATTTCATTGACATTAAATCAGAGGCAAGTTACGACTGATTCTGGCAGAATATGAAAACAAGTCGTTTATTTTTACATCCTTGGCTCCAAACAGGTACCAGAGACTTTTGTGAACAACATCACAAATCATAAGATAATGACTGAACATTTTGGTCATTTTTAAAGGACACTTGAATCCGAGCAATCGCAAGACTTTCAGTACATGTATTTATAATTTAAGAGTTGATGGTCTTTTCACAGGATTAAACAGTCCAGTATGACTGTGTCCACTGTAGCCTTGGCTGAGAGGAATAAATCATAATGAGATCAAGGTTTGTCATTTAGGGATGCTTTTCTCTCAATCATGGTTGCAAAAATGCGGTTATTTTCTATAACATTCCTAAGAGTCTGGTCATCGTGCTCTTCTTTCTGATTAACGGGGGATCTCACTGAGGTCAGGTGAACAATGTGCGATTTGTGGCCGAGATTTGGGACAGTCTTTTGATTGCTTGATTGTTCAGTAGCCATCGATTAATAAAAGTCTCACAGTGTTTTCTTCTCTCCAGCAGTTTTGTAGATTATATCTAGTTTATTCAGATGCTTATGCAGAGCAGCGTACAAAAAATTCTGCATAAAGATGTCCTCCTATACAGTGTAAAAGCGATGTAATGAGGATCACCAGTATCCCTTTACCTCATAAGTCGAAGGTTCTGTAGTTTAAAAACGTTTAGGTTAGGAGTATGATAAGCCAACTCGATTTACTTGGGGTCGTTGACCCCAAGTACTCATTTACTTATTCTATTGGTTCACGCCCTCTTAAATGGCCTGACATAATATTATAATAAGGCGCGCACACACTCTCTCACTCACACACACACCTACCCTGTAGCCCTCTAAGTCCCTCATTTGGATTTGCAGCAGCGAAAGGTCTCTCAGGATCTGCAGGTTGTCTTTGTCCCATTTCAGAGCGTTCCTGTAGCACTTAATGGCCTCGTCGTACTTCTTATCAGAGCGCTGAAGCAAACCGTACACGTGCCAGCCTGCAGAATGGTGTTAAGGCAAAAACTCGGTAATGGCCGGGACATGTCCCCATTAATCAATCTGGTCCTAAACTTATATTAGCACGTATCAACTATCTGCTGGCAACAAACTACAGTGGTCTATATTTAACCGCATTAAAATTAGAAACACTTCAAAGCAACTTCGTTTGCCTGTACACAGGGGACATATACAATGAGGAAAATGTGGTCTGCGATTGTGTGTGTGCATGGGTGTGTGTGCGTATCAGCTAGCAGTCGGTACAGGCTGCAGTCAGGTTTAGAGCAGGAATTTTGGCCCGGCGCCATCGCTCTCGCCAGCCGCAGCATCCGTATCAGTCGTCTCTCTCACCATCAAGAGCGCATCTCAGCGGGCAATTTTATCGCCCGTGTGATTGAAAATGTGTCTCTGATCGTGTTTAGGATACAGACATGGCTTTTCAGGTCGTTTCTTAGCCCTCGACGGACAAGATCATATGCCTCTTCCTTCTTCCCCAAGCAGTTAAGTGTCAGCCCTTTCATCGCCAACGTCTCTGTATAGGGAAAAAAAAAGTGACATGTGAGCAAAACTCTGCTCGCATACGGAAAACAAAGCAGAAAACAAGGTTCTGCTTTAAAGTCCTGGACTTGTTAGAGATCCACTATAAAGCCTTAATGCTTCAGCTGACAGCTCCAGATTCTGCCTCGGGCCTAAATTACTTTTACCTAAAAGAAAACTATCTGCCAAATGCATGAATAATTAAGACTACCCAAAACAATACAACACAAGCAAGCAAGAGATGTCATAAATCATTTATTCCTTATGTACGTACGTGACAAACATCTGCAAACATCTGCAGTTTCATGGACGGTGACGGACAATGCATCTGAATTCAGATCTCTCACTTCTAGGCAAATTTAATGCTAATTATTTATGCTTTTACGGTAATACTCCGCTTGTGCCCCCGGTTTATCGTGGGAATTGCATTTGCCACATAACTAATTTGTTTCTCTGATTTTCCCGGTCTCTCGCGGATAGCACTATAGACTAAAAAACTAGTTTTATGTTCAAGTAATGACATTTATTAATAAAAAATATACTTAGTAATTATAAAATGAAGTAAAATGTTAATACAGTACAGTATTCATAAAAATGCATTTTTGGGGTGGCAGTGGTTACTTCTCCCTAAATGTGGTTAATTCCCATTTAATGTCTGATATAACAGCGGTTTCATTGTATCCCCTGAAAAATCAGCGTTTTCAGGCATTAAGAAAATGTTTAGAATGAAGTAGCAGAGATCAATCGTGTGCCTGGTGAATGCATGTGGCTAGAAGCTCTTTGCTAATCCACTGAATGCATGACTACAGCCTTGGACATAAAAGAAACCAAAACCCACATGGATAACTTGTTGCATGCTACTTAACGTGTTGGGGGGGGGAATTCCTACAACATACAGTTGTAGGAATTCAGACTACTGCCACCTGCTGGTATGGGAGAGTTATGTTCTCTTACATAAGCGCAGAACGTACACAAGGTTTGGTGTTTTAGATGCGCTTGCCTAATAATCTGCCTAGTTTGCAGCACAATCGGCCAGTGCAGATTAATAAAAAAAAATGGCGAATGATTAATCAGCCGGCCAATTCATCGGTTGACCTCTAATACTTGATACATAATGAACATTGACGCCACCATCACTATGGGTCTCCAGTGATCAATGTGGTCATGATAGAATCCTAATGTAGAGGTGGTGTGTGTGTGTGTGTGTGTGTGTGTGTGTGTGTTTGTGTGTTTGCGCGTGCGCGTGTGTGCGTTACCTCCATGCTCAGAAAACTTGGGGTTGGACAAAATCTGCTTGCAGAACTTCAGCCCATTTCTGTACTGCTTGTGCTCATAGCATCTCTTTAAACAAAAGAAACATAGGTTATTTTAAAAATTGTAAATATTTCAATAAATTATTAAAACAATGTTAGTCGAAATGGCTATAATTTAAGATCGGTTTCCTTTCACTAGGTTGCCATGGTTTGCAGTGTGTGTAATTTATAGTCTTTACCCTCTATAAATGTTACATCATTAGAGTGAAGTTGGAAGTGATTCTTTACAGTGATTCTTACCCATGCAACATATTGTAGTCCAAAAGACCAACATATTGTAAAAAAGCAATCAGTTTTAGTTACCCAACAGCCATGAAAAAAATACATTCACTTTTAAGCAGCGATCTTTAGAAACAGTGCCACTAGTGATTAGCTCTTACTTTCCAATGTAATGCAATACTACAATTTAGCAATTAAGACTTTTACACCGTAAAAAAACGTTGGCTTGATTTCAGCTTGATCCTCACTGATTAGATCATAACCTAACAATCATAGAATGGGCTTGATATACTGATGATAGTAAGATTGAACAAACGAGGTGTATTACTAGTATGAAAACTTCAGTAATATGGTAGAATACAAGCTCATGATGTAATACAGTGTAGCTTTAATTCATTTTTATTTGTATAGCGCTTTTAACAATGGACATTGTCTCAATGCAGATTCGTACAGATAATACTGTAAGAATGAATGTTGTTTATGTTTTTCCTAACGAGCAAGCCGGTGGTGACTACGGCAAGACAAAAACTCCCAGAGACGAAATGAAAAAGGAGAGTTGAAAAACATCTACATGTTCTTATGTCCTTGTTTGAAAGTGACATGCTCTGTTTACTGTTCTTAGTGTACTAATATACTGAGTCATCAGGGCAGAGACTGGCAACTTACAGTGTGTGTGTGTGTGTATACACAGTAAAAGCAACAAGAGAAAAAACAAGGCAAGCAACAATGTGTGGGAAAAGGTGCCAGTAAACACCCCTGATGGGTTTTTCCTCCCTCACTCATCCAGTAAGTGTGCTACATACATACATACAACAATTACACTGGTACATGAGCACAAACTACAAAGCCTATTCTTCCTTCAAAAAAGAAAAGACAAACAAGGCCATCACAGACAGACAAATATTGTTATACCTGCAGTAGAACTGGAAAGTCTTTAATCTTTGGAAAATTTTCCCATTTGGGTTGAATAAAAAAACGCATAATCTATCCGTCTGTCTTTTATAATATGTGCTCAATTACACTTCCCAATGAAAAATATTACAATGAAACAGTCAATTACATTGACATTTACCAACACCAAAACAAACAAAATGCGGCTGCATGTAGCAGTTTTAACAATTTGCACAAAAAAATTTAAAATAAAACATAAGCAGCTTAGAAAGCACAGTGGGACGTGGCAGATCAGTGGCTAAAGTGCTGGGATTTTGATTGGAAGGTCATTAGTTCAAATCCCAGCACCACTAAGCTGCCTCTGCTGGGTCCTTAAGCAACCCACAACCTTTTACCCTCAACTACTCAGTTGTAAAAATGAGACGTTGTTTTGGATAAATGAGTGTCAAATTCTGACATGGGTATATAAAAGGTATAATGTAAAATGTAAACAATAAAAGCACATTAACACAACAAATAGCACATGGAATAAATATAAATTATGACTAGTAATAAAAGTAAAATGATTAGGAAAATTTTTTTTTTAAAAACTATAACTTAGTTTCACAAATGTTATAAACTATCAATCTTAACAAATCAGAGAGTAGAGACGGTACCTTACTTTCTTTTAAGCTTTGTGGTTTTTTTCGCCTCCCTTCTTTTCTTGCGTATGCTTTTGTTGCATCTGATTATCTTTCCTACGGATATGGATTATCACAAACCGAAACCCGTTTTTTCAGGGATACAACTACTTTCTCAATAAAAAAAAAAAAAAAATCTCCTGCCCGTGTGGTTCACCGTTTACCTGATGAGGTTACAAGGCTGTTTTGCGACTGCAGAGCCGGCGCTAAGCTAATTTTATGCTTTTGTTGCATCTGATTAGCTTTTCTATGGATATGGATCATCACAACCCGAAACCCGTTTTTTCAGGGATTCAACTACTTTCTCAATAAAAAAAATAAAAATATCCTGCCCGTGTGGTTCACCGTTTACCTGATGAGGTTACAAGGCTGTTTTGCGACTGCAGAGCCGGCGCTAAGCTAAAGGCTAAGCGGCTAGTGAAGAAGTGTCACTATAAGCCTTCGGTACCTTCTGTAATCATGGGAAATGTGAACTCATTACGAACAAGATCGTCGAACTGACTGCGCTGGTGAAAAGTCTACAGAGCGTGCAGTTTACTGTGCTTCTGTGAAACGTGGCTCACGCTAGCATTCCGGATGCTAGCGTAGAGCTACCCGGCTTCAGCACAGTCAGGGCAGATAGAGACACTAAAACCTGCGGGAAGGAGGAAGGAGGAGGAAGACTCGCCATATATGTGAACACTAGGTGTTGCAATTTTGGGCATGTGAGCATTCAAATCTCCAACTGCTGCAGGGACATCAAACTTTTGGCTCCAAGTTTGCGTCCCTATTACTTGCCCAGAGCGTTTGGACACGCCATTGTTCTCATTGTTTAGAGTGAGGAGGCTACCCACAACCAAATGCTCATTCAGGAAGTGGTCTCCTGAGCCAGAGCAGACTCAGCGACTGTTTCGGTTATACAGACTGGGATGTAATGCAGGGGCACAGTGGAAACATTGATAAAGCGGGTGACTGCACTACTGACTACATCAACTTTATTTATAAATGATGTTCCAGTAAAAGCTGTACACTGCTATGCAAACAGCAAAGCCTGGATCACAAGTGACATCAAGGGCCTTCTGAACCAGAAGAAGAGGGCCTTAAAGAACAGTGATTAGCAAAAGCTTAAGAGTGTGCAGAGGGAACCCAAAGTTCAGCTTAGGGAGGCAAAGGAGCAGTACAAGAGGAAGCTGGACATGGAGAAGATGTGGGATGGGATGAAGATAATCACCGGATACAGCTCGAAGCGGGGTAACACCAGATGTGGGAAGAGCGAACCGCTCCCTCTCTACCCCCTGAAACTAACTGTAGCACAGGGGAGAATGTCCCTCCACCCACGATCAGAGCAGAACAGCTGTGCAGTAAGCTGAGGAGGCTTCATCCTAGCACAGCAGCTGGCCCAGATAGAGTTTCTCCACAACTACTGAAGTGTTGGAGCTGGGAGACCATCTACAGTGCATCTATAACCTGAGCCTGAAACAGGAGAGGGTCCCGTGGCTGTGGATAACATCCTGAATTATCCCAGTTTCAAAGAAGCCCCATCCTGGAGAGCTGAATGCCTTTAGGCCAGTCGCTCTGACGTCTCATACAATGAAGTCTATGGAGCAGGTGCTGCTACACCACATGAGGCCTCAGGTGCACCATGGACTCGACTCTACACAGTTTGCAAACCAGGAGAATGGGGGGACACCATTATCTACTTGTCACACCAATTCCTTTCTTAACTGAACAGCGACAGCTGGGCTATGAGGATTAAATTACTTTACTTCTCCAATGCTTTCCAGGCGCTGTTCCGCAGAGATAAACTGAGAGATAGGAGTGGGCTCACACCTGGTGGTATGTGTGACACACTACCTGGCAGGCAGACCTCAGTACGTGCGAATGGGGAGGGCTTCAGGTCTGACACTGTAGTCAGCTGTACTGGAGAGCTGCAAGGATCTGTGCTCTCTCTGGTCTTGTTCACCCTGTACACATCGGTCTTTCACTACAACTGTCTTGTACAAACTTTCAGGGATGACACTGCTATCGTGGGCTGTACGAGGAGGGGACAGGAGGAGGAGTACAGGAAACTGATCCAGGACCACATTGCATGGTGTGAATTTACCCACCTGCACCTAAACACCACAAAGAGCATGGAGATGGTGGTGGACTGCAGTAGACCCAGGCCTAAACCTGAGCCTGTGACTTTTAACGGTGTGGAGATTGTAAAAACCTAGAAATACCTGGCAGTGCAGGTGGATGATAGAATGGACTAAACTGCCACTTTATGGACTATCTGTGCAGGAAAGGACAAAGCCGGCTCAAAAGGCTGGCGCGCTTCAACATCTGCTGCAGATGTTCTATCAGAACGTCATGACGAGTGCCCTACTCGGTCTTCTGGGGGCAGCATCTGCAACTGTTCTGAACTGTGCTACACACTGTGCATATTAACACTCCGGTTTGCACATAACTCTCCAAAATACTCTGAGTCGCACAGGACTCGATAAAACACTGTCTTTGCACAGGCCTAACAAACACTGTGTTTTGCACAGACTCCTCTCTTTAACTTCCCTTTTACAAAGTAACCCAGAGCATGACATCTACAGACCTCAGAGCATCTCCTCAATACACGGATGTACCAAACTTCTAAACCAAACCCGAGTGGTGTCCTTAAAAAACAATCACAACGGAAATCACCACTCTCTAAAAACACAGTGATCGTTACTGTTCCACTACGTGACCGGAGGATGCACTTTCTGCTAAGCGTTCCCTGGAGTTTGTTTGGGTGGGGGAAAAACTAGGCATTGAATATATTTACAGGTACAAAACTCTGATCTTTTGTAATGAGTAATGGGGGGAAACACAGACTGTACAAACACTACATTATATTACAGCACAGTATATTATTCCAAATATTTAATATATACTTTTAAAACTTTGCTTATTGCAAACCTTAAGACTGGGGGTAAAAAAAAAACAACACCAATATTTTCAAGTTTCTGCTGAAAATAATGTTCAGTATCACTGAAGGAGGAAGTTTGTAAGCCAAATTTTACTTCATGCATCATTGAAACGTAGCCTCAGTCTTATTTTAATTTTTTTTCTGACCGAAGTGAAGATGATCATGACTCTGGCTTTATGCAAATCACCATAACGTCTCATATCAGGTGTATCATCATATTAAACAGTGGGATCGACACGGTATGGAACGTTGCTCAAATGTGCATTATAATCATTTAAGGCTTACAAAAAAAAGCATCGTAAACATTTAGAGTTAAATACAAAATCTGGCCCACACTAAGCTGCCAAACTACCGGGCCCCTTGTTTACGAGGCAGTCACTGCAACATGACACCTGGAGCTTCATCAAGGTTCCTTTGACTGTTCAGACTACTTAAATGCTGCAAGGGTGTTTGTTAAATAAGACTTGGGTGAAGGTCAGGTCACTTTCACATATGCAAACAACAGAATTTCCCACTGCGACATAAAGCGGACACGTTACTACAAGATTGCTGTGAAGAGAGTTAAACTCAAGACGTA
Source organism: Silurus asotus (assembly GCA_024362625.1). Taxonomy (NCBI): domain Eukaryota; kingdom Metazoa; phylum Chordata; class Actinopteri; order Siluriformes; family Siluridae; genus Silurus; species Silurus asotus. The sequence goes on from MU551704.1 coordinate 4,839,153, forward strand.
GGAGGATAGATCTGGGCTGTAATTACTATAAACAGTCTGCTACAATTGCCAGAGCTACAATTGCCATAAACACTTTGGCTCTCAGTGTCAATCAGTGAACAGCTGATAACCTCAACAATGATGGGAGGATGGGTTCCCTTTTAAATCTGGTTTCTCCCAGGGTTTGTTGCTCCTACAATCTTAGGGATGTTTTCAACTTAAACTTGTTAATATTGGTTAAGGTGCTGGGTTACTGATCAGAAGGTCAGGGGTTTAAGCTGCCACTCTTGGGCCCCTGAGCAAGGCCCTTAACCCTCTGTACTCTAGCGGTGCTGCATCAATGCTGACCCTTCGCTCTAACCAAAGCTTCTGAGAAAGCTGGGATATGCAGTGAAAGAATTTCACTGTAATGTAATGTATATGCGACAAATAAATTCTTCAATTCTTCTATTCTCTAAACTTGTAGGAACTAATTTTAAAAGAGGAAATTAATATTTATAATCTATTTCTGTAAAACTGCTCTGGGGCAATGTCCATTGTTAGAAGCGCAATACAAATCAAATGAATAAACCAGTCAGTGTGTACCGAGTGCTTTACATCCTAATCAGCTTCAAGCTGAAAGTTAACAACGTTTGTGACGCATTATGTTGCCTTTTTTTTGTGAGCCTCAAATGATTTAAATGCACATTTGAGTAACTTTGTCCACCCATAAATTGGGTGAATATTTTAATAAACTATAATGATAAAAAACAAAAAAAATAAACCTTTTGTCCATAATCACTAGTTTACTAAACACAATGTGCTACTTAATGTGCTACAGAATAGAGCTGCCAGGGTAGCTCTTGGCTGTTCGTACAGGACCAGTGTGAATGAGATGCACACTATATTAGTATGGCTGAAGGTACAGGATAAGGTAAAGATAAGTCTTCTGTGCTATATGCATAATGCCATCTATAAAAATAATCCCAGATTTTTTGTGGATAAATTGGTGTACAGTGGGTATTGTCACCAACATATTACTCGGCAGGTCAGCTCTGGTGATTTAGTTGTTCCTTTTGCACAATCAAATTGTATGAGGAGAACTGTACTATTTAGATCCTCGGTAGCTTGGAATCAACTGTCAATGTGTAGAAGACAAATAAGTAACAGATTATTTTAAAAAGACGGTAAAAAAAATGTATGATTTGTAATGAAAACTAAGTGTAATGACTCAAATTGAATTGTGATTTTTTTTTTTAATAACATATTGTAAAAAAGTGTGGTGTGATTGTATATATGATGTTTTGATTTTGTAAAATGGACCCCAGGAAGATTAGCAACCACTCGTGGAAGCTAATGGGGTTCCAAATAAATAAATAAATAAATACTTCATATATGCGCTTAATATTTAGAACTATAGTACGTGTTTTTTTAATTTAAAAGGGGCGAGTCTTCAGAGACATTTCTATAATACATGTTATAAAAGTTTACTTACAAACTTCCCCCTCAGATGTTCTGAAGGTAAGAGAGTTTCATGATTTTCAAACATGATCTTCTGCAGCAATTTACGAGTACATAAAAATATTAGTGTTAAAAAATGTCTTGTGTTAAAGAGCGCACTAGGGAGATTTTTTTTTTTTTTTCTTATTTTTTTTATTTTGAGCTGTTTGCCAGATTTCCTTCACCCATGACATCTGACTGATTTTGCCGGGACGGCCACAAGTTTTCCAATTTGATGTGATGTATTTGAATCTGCAAACATGCATGACGTCGACTGATTTTTTTGCACGTGAAGACAGGAATTAAGTGTGTTAAAGTACGCTTCAACACGCCGCCCTGGTAACTCCGGCACCTGGTATTAGCCTCTGTCTCGAGTGATGAAATCACAACTGAACACATTTACACATGGTAAGAAGAATGCGAATTCACTGACTGCAAATTTTGTGCCTAGAGAGGCAGCTTCAAAACACCTCCGTCTTGTTGTCTGGGAACAAAATGTGTGCATGAACGTAAGATGAGGCTACAAATAAAACTATGAAAAGCAGTAGCTTGTTTTTGCTGTTCGGGAATAATCTTTTATTCAGGAAAACTCTACAGCTCGGGAAGATTTCCAACGATGAAAAATGTATACAGTTGGAAAAGGACACTGTCCATCAGTCTGCCTTTTGTTGATCTCCAGAACACCTTTACAGATCACGTTGCGTCTTTGAGATACATTGGTTCCCCATGTATCATGTGGTTTTAATTTTCCAGAATCAGAAACAACAAAAAGGACAAACTATCCAGAAAAGGTGCAAACAATAATAAGCACAAAGCAGTGGGACAGGTGAGAGTACATTTGGGAGGAGGTGAGAATTCGATTTTATTTTATTACCAGATATCAACACTTTCTTAAAGTGCAGATCCCCAAACACCAAGTTGCACCACTCTGCTATGAGCAATGGACACGGGCATGCCTTCAGTGTTCAGATAAATAGTAACACGCGGTCAGGAAAATGTTATACAGCGCTGTCACTTCAACCAGGTCCGTGATTTTCCACCCATTTCCAACACCTTCGCCATCAGTCACGAGTCCATCTTTAACAGTAAGCCGATACTGACATCCACATGACAATGCAGACCTTTTTTTTTTAAACAGTACTTTATAAGTTCCCAAAGGAAAATGTCATTACAGATACACAATGTTAGGTGCTTTGTTTAAAGACCCAACAGTGGCAGCATTTCTGTGCTGGGGCTTGAACCCCTAACCTTCTGATCAGCAACCCAGAGCCTTAACCACTAAACCAACACGGTGTCGACGTTATCCTTATAAATTTCTCCTCAGCAACCAGTAAAGTGTATGCATCCCTTTACACACGTGTTCCTCCTACTGAACTCAAATCCATGCAATATATATGAAGTGTAATGCACACTGATTAGTGCAATTACACCTGTCTTATTGTTCTCAATCACATTTAATGTGTCAAGCTTTTTTCATGTCCAGAAGGAAGAACATTTCTAAATCTGGAAGGAAACAGGGAGTTAAATAATTCTTGCACAACTAATATTTGATGCAACACCCCTGAGCTTCAACATCACTGCAAGTTAGCTGTATTGTCCATGTGCCTGTCAGTCTCAGGAGCACACACACACTTATACAAGAGCAGAACAGGACCAGGAATTATTCTTTCAAAACAATCATTTATTGACATTTTTGTCGGGAAACAATGATATTCATGGACATTTCCAAACACTGCCCTTGCACAAGACTTGAACTAACCAGCTCCAGTCTTTACTAGCAGGCCGGGGCATTAGCCTAATGCTAGCTAGCTAATTCGTTTTATAATAATAATACACCACGAGTTTTACAAGTAAAAAATTACACGAATCGAGGAAATGTCGATAATAATCAAAATAACAAATAGGAAACGCTTGAGCGCATTGTGAGCAAATAAACACGTTGATTGGTTTTATACATGGAATTAGCGTATTAGCGACTTAGGTTCTGTTAGCTAGCTGTTAGCTAGCTGTTAGCTAACCCTGCACCGTACAAAATATAAGCTAAAAATAATAATGATAATAAATACTAATATTCATATGTTGCCCAGACACGTAACGTTTGTAAATAAAGTATAAATGTAGAGTTTGTATGTCACTTGTTAAAACGGCTAGTTAGGTCTGTCAATGCTAAGTGTAGCTTGCTAGCATAGGTAGGGAACTGCAATGGGGTGGATGGGAGAAGGTTGGGAGAGAGAGAAGGATGGAGAAGATGAGCGTTTGCTAAGAGATCAATCTTTATAAATAGTGCAAAAGGTAGTAAGTTTGCAACAGACTAGTTCATGCACACACCAGGGTTTTAGCTCATTTCGCTAGCTCGCTAACTCGGCTAAAGCACCATCTGACAGCACATTGTGCCGGGAACATGCACCGGAGCCGCGCTGCACGGATCGGCGCACTTTTTTTCAGGCGTACTCACCAAAATTCTCTTGAAAAGAGCGTTTTCTTTCGGTGGTAAGATTACAGTCGGCATGGCTGAACACTATTCCCTCGGTTTTAGAACATGTGGAACGAGTGTCGGGCTTGTAAAGCTGGTCGCGTCTCCCTGATTTCCCCCCCCTTTTCGCTCAGTTCAGTTCAGGCGCAGCTCTGTTGCCCTTTTCGGACACCCCTCCAGTCCTCACGTGGTGATAGAAAAGCCCCTTCTTTCCCAAAATGGCCGATCGTGCCGCTGCTTCTCCTCCGGGTCAAGTTGCAAGTTGACAGCTCGGTTTCTCCGCTGCTTTTCTTCTTCTCCGCCTATAGGGGGCGCGCCTGTACCTAGGCAAGACAACAGGGTCAAATACAACCAGTCGGAACTCAAAAGCTCGCGTTATTTTTTACACATTAGAGCGTCCACAAGAACGTGTGGTGCGGCCTGGACAAAATTAGACATGTCCATTTCCACTTTTCAAACTTTTTTTTTTTTTTAACCAAAAAATTTGAGGTTTTTTTTACTCTTTTTTTTTTTATAACAGTGCGCAGTTTCGGCTCAGTGACGTCACTTCAACATGGCGGCGCTCATAGATTATTGTTGTTTTTCTTTTTAAATTAACTTCAAAACATACGAAACAATGTCAGGAGTATACATTATATAATTATAACTATACATTAAAATATTATAAAATGCCAAACACATGACACATTGACATTGTTTTAAGGCAGTAGGTGTTTCTGGAGGTAGTGAGTGTCCAGATCGGATTAAAGTCCCAAAGAAAATACAGCACACTAAAAAAATAAGCTCGAACAATAAGAAATGAAAAATAAGAATATTGTTTTAAATAAATATATAGCTTATTTTTTTGCCGTGTGAAAAACAGATTTATTCTCAGCACCACAGATAGAACATAAAGGATCAATGTCAGGAAATATACTTATAGAAGGCATAAGAAACACTTGCATGATTTATTTTTTAAAGTTAATTCTTACATTAAAGCACTAAAATAGCAATACTTTATTTTTGTTGACAGCTTGCAGTGATTTTTTACTTCATTTCCAACTTCACTGGAATGCTCTAGAAGGTTCTGAGTTGTAATTCCCAGTTGTCATGAATGCAGTATTAGCAATTTAAAAATGTAAAAAAAAAAGATTGAAAAGCTATAAACAGTTTTTTGTTTGGTTGTTTGACTAATTTCTTGCAGCTAAATTATTTACAATGTCATTCATCAACCTGCTGATAGTGGTGCCAGTAAATCCCTCACCTTTTCATCTCTACCTATAGACAACAATGCAGCAGCAATTGAATCTAGTAGTTCACCCGCTCACCTGCCTCCTTAGCTGTTCAAACTGCTCAAACATATAAGCTTGTAAAGCTTTTACTTCCAAAAATTAGCATCTTCATTCTATCCAGGGTGTATTTCACATTTTACTCCTGAGGTTCCAGAGATATGTGTAGTCACCATTGCAGCGTAAGAAAGTAAATTGGAATAATAACAAATACAGAATCCTGATGAATGTAGGCTCAAGGATAAATAAAGGATCTGATTTTAGATAAAATGTATTATAAGGATCAGGTTTAAAGAGACAACTCATTCTTATATGACTTAAGGTGACTGAAATAACCTTTCTGATGTAAATGTATACAGTTTTACTGATTCTAAATAAAATCCTCACACATTTGTATACAGTTTAAATCAAAACTTAACAGTGATAAAATTAATTCAGTGATAGTATATTAACTATAGTTAATATTGTATAATATTAACCAGTAAAACAAATCAGTTTAACTAGTCAATGTTTGAAAAATTTTATATTCTTGGTTCTTCAAAGTAGCCACCTTTTGCTTTGATTACTGCTTTGCACACTCTTGGCATTCTCTTGATGAGCTTCAAGATATAGTCACCTGAAATGGTCTTCCAACAGTCTTGAAGGAGTTCCCCGAGAGATGCTTGGCACTTGTTGGCCCTTTTGCCTTCACTCTGCGGTCCAGCTCACCCCTAAACCACCTCGATTGGGTTCAGGTCCGGTGACTGTGGAGGCCAGGTCATCTGGCGCAGCACCCCATCACTCTCCTTCTTGGTCAAATAGCCCTTAATGCCTTCAGTGTTATATATATATATAAATGGACATGGGATAAGAGCATCTTTTTTTGTTGCATATTCTCCTCTAATAAACCTGACTGCATACAACATATGCCCTTATTCAAATAAATAAATAAGTCGCACAAACATATGTCTCACCATTCATACTAACAACCAGGTCAGGTCTTTTTTTGTTCTTTCGAATGGAAGTATTTTGATTTCATGATAGCCAGAGTAATATTGTTACTTACATTCACAAAAAAGGAGAAGAAAAAATAAGACACATAAATGCAAGAAGGTTCTCATGTGAAAAGTATTAGGAAATTAATTCAAACTGGTCCGAGACAGTGCTAAACTGCATCAGGATATTCAGGACCAGATTTGGCTTAGAACAGATAAAGGAGGTAGAGAAGCATTTAGTTCAACCATTTCTGCTGCATGAAGACAGAGTTTACAGTATGTAGCACAAGCAAGGAGCAAGTAATGGTATTCAGATATACACATACACTATCCACAGGCTAGTACATGTAGTTTCATATCATTAAACTGAATTTCTATGAATGCAAGTTAGTTTTTTTTTCACATTTCTATTTGAGGGATGACAGTGTTACATAAAGCTGTGATAGAGGGGTATATGAGAATATGGGACAGGGTGCAAAGCCTTAATCGGTATATTAAACAGGTCTCACCAGATCAAGATCTTATTTTGACTTGATTCATCAAGTCAAGTCAAGTTTATTTCTATAGCACTTTTCACAACAGACATTGTCTCAAAGCAGCTTTACAGAAATTAACAGTTAAGGTGAAATATGTGTATTTATCCCTGATGAGCAGCCATGGGGACTTTGGCAAGGAAAAACTCCCTTAGATGTTAGGAGGAAGAAACCTTGAGAGTAACCAGACTGAAAAGGGGAACCCATCCCCATTTGGGTAACATCAAGACTGTGATTATAGTATTTAAACAATACAAAACACTGGAGAGAGAGAGAACTAACAAGAGCACTGGAATGTAAGATTATGAGTAATCTCCTTTCTACAGTCTTATACAGTCGTTTGTGGTTATAAAACTAGGAGCTACTGAGCAACTCATAAAATAGTTTAACATTTGCGATAATCACAAAACCCAACACCAGCTTCTCCATGCCAGAGCCTTTAAACACTCCAGGAGGTCCAATGTCAAAACTTCACACATGAAGTGGGATCCCATTGGCGCTTTTACATCTCTAGATTGTCATCATCATTCTGATTTCATGATTGGATAAATCCAATTATAACATAATATAACAATTGAACAAGCTGATAAATGACACACACTGCATTGTTTGCTTTTATCATAAGGGATCCAGGACAATATGATCAGATATCATTAACATGTCTCTGAACACTTCTGTAACTGCAGATCATATGGTGAAACAGTACAGAGGAAGCAGTTGGGACACATGCTTTAAATTCACCGCTCTATCGAGGCTACTACACCATCTGTCCACACCCACATACTGGAAGCTTAAACTCATATGAGAGACGAGTGAGAGTATAAATATTTCTCGTCCACATAGTGTGGAACTCAGGCATGAGATTAACTGTTTTTGCATTTCAGAAGCTCTAAACATTCAAAGGGGCAACAAACGTTGAATGTAAATGATGGTGTGGGGGTGTTTTTTTTTTTGGTGGGGAAATTTATTTTTAGTTAATTATTAGAAAATAAGATATAAGTGAGTTTATTTATAGAAAAAAATTACTTTTTTTTTCTATAGAAAAATGCAAACCTAAACACTACTTTCAAAATGAGGAAGTCTTAAATGCATTGTTATACATATTCTACACAATATTTAAATGAGCACAAAAGCCACCAAAAAGACTTCTTTTGCTTGATGTTACTTCCACATGCCATGCTGTTTTGGAAACAAAGGCAGTTGTAGGCCTCGAAAGATGCAAGTTATTTTTGCAATTGAATATGGCCTTCTTTGTGAATAACGTTAATATTTGAGGTTTTTACTACAACAATTATTATTATTATTATTAATCATTTAAGTTTTGCATTTCTCAAGTTTAATGTGTTTTCCTCCAACGCCAGCTGTTTGTGTACAATAAAATAAATGTTAATTGTTTAGGATTTCATCAGGTTTTTTTAGCAGCAGTAGTAGTACTAGTAGTAGTGGTGAAAGTAGTGTTAGTGGTACTAGTAGTAATGATGATGGTAGTAGTAGTAGTACTAGTAGTAGTGTTGGAAGCAGTGGTATTAGTACTAGCAGTAGTGGTGGAAGTAGTGTTAGTAGTACTACTAGTAGTAGTGGTGGTAGTAGTAGTACTACTAGTTGTAATGGTGGTGGTATTAGTAGTACTCGTAGTAGTAGTGGCGGTAGTAGTAGTAGTAGTACTAGTTGTAATGGTGGTGGTATTAGTAGTAGTGTTGAAAGCAGTGGTATGAGTACTAGTGGTAATGGTGGAAGTAGTGGTAGTAGTATTAGTTGTAGTGCTGGTGGTAGTGGTAATCAAGATGCTTTCATTGTCATTTCAACCATATATAGCTGACGCAGGACACAGTGAAATGAGACAGCGTTTCTAAAGAACCCTGGTGATACATAAAAACAACATAGAGCAACATCACACTACATAGAGCTACATGACACAACACAGAGCTAAGGATTAAAGTAATTTGTTCTAGCATCATGTGCACTTTATGTGGCAAGTAGTTGTAGTCGTAGTAAAAGTAGTGGTAGTAATAGTGATAATTATTTGTATTTGTACAGCGCTTTTAACAATGAATATTGTCTCAAAGCAGCTTTATAGAGATTAATCAGTGATAGATTTGTAGAAAAGAATGCATCAGATTAACGTTTACAAGTTTGTTCCTTATAATTGTAAGTTTAACCCACTGGCAACTGTGGCAAGGAAAAACTCCCTGAGATGGCATGAGGAAGAAACCTTGAGAGGAACCAGACTTAAAAGATAGTTTTCATCTGGGGGTCACACATGTCCATTGCAGTTCTAGGCCATGGTAGCTAGTGTTAGTGACAGTAATAGTAGTAGTTCAGCAGATTCGTCACTACTTTTATTATAGAGTGTAGCTTTTATTTTGACACGTCGAAACCGAAAATGTTTTTAACGGCGTGAAGGAAAAGGCGTCATTCCCATATTGATCTCGTAGTGCGCTACATAGGGTACAAACCTACTTATTTTACAGACTACATAGTGCACATGCGCACAGAGAACAGCGTGATTTAGAACGCTGTTATCACAGAGCGTTGCGCCGTGCGTTCTGTGCTCCATTTCTGCTGTCCTGCACTTCATTCAGTTGAGTAGGATTAATTCAGGGACTCTCGGCTGTGTATTAGGGCCGGTTTGTGGACAGAGGAGTCTTTCAGAGGGGAAATATATATATATATATATTTGACAGTATATAAGGTGAGTGAGAAAGCCGTTAGGAAGAAAACGCTGCGCGTGTTGTGTATTAAAATACAAGTAAATTAAGGGTAACGGTCATTTCCATTTAGTTAGCAAGGCGGTTTAGAATTAGCATGAATATTTGCATTAGAATTAAAAAATATATATATTTTTTTAAACATATTTATGGTCTTGTTGTACTCTGAATAATCCAATTCGACACGATTTAATGAGTTCCCACGACCTGTCTTCTTTTTTGACAGAATTTCTCCATTATTGTTAGCAAATAATCCAATATATTATATATTTTATATAAATATAAGGAAAGCTCGTGAGTGTTACTGCTGAAATCCTGTTAGAACCAGATTTGAGTTTAAATATTTAAAAAAGAATCCGTTAAAAACCGTTACTGCATCACGAGGAGCCGTTTTTCCTGAGGCGTCCTGTATAGCACTATTTAATCCTCTTTATATACGTATTTTTTATATTAATAGTTTTACATTTGTTCACAGTTGCAGGAACGATTACAGTTAAACAGTAGCAGTTAAATAGCAATGTATTTAGAGACATTTTAGCTCTAGTGTCCGGGTGAATAACGGTATTGCTAGCTTGCTAAGTATAAACGGATGATTAAGATGACTAGCACTGTTAGCCTGCCGTGGACATGCCCAGGCTGCTTATGTAACGCATATTTAAAATAAATGTGGTGTTATAAAATGTGGTGCCCAATTTCTTTTCGTTGAGAGATAAGATCTGAAGGATATACTGAGGTAAGAGCTGAGTGTTTTTCAATTAATCGTGTCACCGTTAATTACTACGTTGTGCCGGTAGAGGGCAGCAAGCTTTTTATTGGAGTATTCATACAGTGGGTCATTTTAGTGACTCGGTTCTTTGAATCTTTTTTTTCATCCAAATAAATTTTTTTTTAGTCATCTAGATAATTTCGTTCCTTTGATCAGAAATGATATAAAATGTTTTACATAATTTACAGATCCCCTAACCTATAGTTCCAATAATGAAAATGTAACAATGCAGCCAAGGACGATGTAGGAAAGGATTCCTATTGAGTTGTATTTCCACGCGTCACCACTAGAGGCAGATACACAATTTACCACTCATGATAAGTTACCTGTGTCATCACAGTGCACCGTTCTCCATCAAGAGTTTGAAGGCCAGAAAACCGACCAGCAGTGGTCATTCGACATCACGCAACCAACCGAACAGCAGCTAGCGATCGACAACAAGAGTCGCACACGATCAATTCTAAACCCAGTAAAGTCTGAGTGTTCTGAATCGTGTACCGTGTTTTTACTGAAACACTGAGGCGAGTACAATCTCCTGATCAGCGTACACTAGATAGTGAAACTCCCTTACAAGTGGTCCTTCGAGCTAGAAAGTAAACCTTCCTAACAGAAAAACTGTCAATTAGAAAGCGTAGCTCATCTCTCATACCTTCTTGTTCGTTTCGTAATAATTACATTTTTATGTGAATATATGATTAAAAATTGAGCATTTTTCTTTTTGGGTTTAGATGAATCTACGGTGGAGTTGGACATGTTTCCTGCTCCTGCTCCTGTCCATGGTAACATGGGCCCAAGAGAAGGAAGCGCTAGAGGATGATGATTATAATGAGGCACAAGTGGAGGACGGAGACCTGGACTCTGAGGCAGACAGCAGTGAAGTAAATGCTGACGCTAACGTCTCTTTCCAGGTCAGAGGTCATTAACGGTTTGGTTGCATTGCTACTGAATCTGAGTTTATTCGTTTATTACTGATCACATGATCTGTTTGTGCATCTACACAGGTCACTTATAAGACCCCGGTACCTACTGGTGAGGTTTTCTTCTCTGAGACATTCGATGATGGATCTTTCAGCAGGTAATGGGTGGCCTAATTATGACCAAAAAGATATGTGCACACAGTCTCCATGACTGATGGTCCAAGAGAATGTAATTAGCAGTGCTCTCTTGGGGAGGGAGGGAGGGATTTATTTTATTCCCTGTTAAACAGTGGCACTAGGCTCTCATGTACTTTTGTGAGGAAGAGAGCAGCTTTCATCCAAGGTGGTTCAGCTGCCCTGTTTTAAGAGCGTGAACAGCAAATTGAGAAGCTATGGAATGGAAGCGGGTGCTAGGGTTCATCTTTTCTGATTGGTCAGTGTTAAAAGGGGGAAAGAAAGAGAGAGAGAGAGAGAGAGAGAGAGAGAGAGAGAGTTTGTGAGTGGTAATAGTGGGACAGTAATAGTTAAAACCCAAATGGAATTACTAAAAATGCAGTTTTTAGATGTTTTTTTTTATTTTATTTTATTTTTTATTTTTTTTACACACAGATGGATAAAGTCCAAAACAATGAAAGAGGATACAGATGATGATATCGCTAAGTACGACGGTGAGTTGTCAGTGCATGTCTTTTTTTCTATGCCCCTCCCATAATTCGTTTATAATGAATGTATTGAATTCTGTCAAACATTCCTAAAGCAATGAAGGTCTAAACATGAACCAAACATGACAAAAGATATTAATCTTTCAACATTTGCGTGAATAATTCCAGTTCCTAAAGGGTTTATAACATCCATGTTCCATCAGCTACAGATGTAGAGCTTAATTTAGAAATGCCCTTGACTGAAGTATTGGTAAGAGGTGTTTGATAACAGTGGCTCTTGGGCTTTAAATAAAGTTTGATCGCTGCTGTGACACTCAAAAGCCACTAATAGTCGTAGATGTGCCTTACGTTTGGTCATTATTGATTCCACTCTTTAAATTAACGAGGAAAATGTAAATGAAATCTAATATTGCTAAATGTCATTTTTCTCTTATTCAGATATTTTTAGAAGAAATAATAAAATTGTCACTGATGAGTACAACACATGTACTTTCCAGGCAAGTGGGAGGTGGAGGCTCTGAAGGAGAACAAAGTGCCCGGTGACCTGGGTTTGGTGCTAAAGTCTCGCGCAAAGCATCACGCCATCGCAGCCCCTCTCAACAAACCATTCATCTTCAAGAACAAGCCACTCGTGGTGCAGTGAGTGAACTTCCTGGTTACAGTTCCCATAGCAACCTGTCACTGGGCTGGAATGAGTTAGAGATAAGTGGCAATAAGATGGAGGGCGGGTGGGGTGTTTGTGGAATAAGGGGTTGAGGGAGAGGTGGAAGGGTTGAGTCATTCGAAAGCCTGTACCATCTGACAGAATGGTGCTGTATAATTGTGGGTGATTTATGGTTCGCACCCAAAAGAGCACAAAGTAGATTTGATGAAGACAAAATGCAAATGAATATATAAACTAATTTGTTAGCTAATTGAAACATAATTCAATATAAATCACGACGTGAGTGCGTTGGATATTATTAAAATGACGGAGCATATCGAGGCTGTTTAGATGTCCTGGACAGTCGAGTTATCCAGTACGTGTCAGTGTTGCGATACTGTGAACTTTAATATTGTTTCCATGTAGTGATGTGGTCTATATATATAGCAAAAGAGCTCTCTTTTTCTTTTGCACAATTGACTATTTTTTTATTTGTTTTAAAAAATATATTGCATATATTTTTAATTCATACAAATGATTGTATCTATATCTATATCAGGTACGAAGTAAATTTCCAGGATGGGATTGACTGCGGTGGTGCCTACATTAAGTTGCTGTCTGATTCCCCCAAACTGCACTTGGTAAGTGTGTTCAGTTTTAAGGAAATTATGCCACAACATGATGTTTGCAGGGATTTGAACGATAATTACTCTTTAACCTGGCATTACAGGAGCAGTTTCATGACCGCACACCATACACCATCATGTTTGGGCCAGATAAGTGTGGTGAAGACTACAAACTGCACTTCATCTTTAGGCATAAAAACCCTCTAAATGGAGATTTTGAGGAGAAACATGCCAAGAGGGCCGACACAGATCTCAGAAAGGTGTACTCCGACAAGAAAACTCACCTCTATACACTGGGTGGGTAATTTTTTTTCTTTTTTTGTGTGTTTGTGATTTTAGCTCATTTGCAGGCATTTGATGCATATGTTTATAAAATAAGGTTTATCAAGGTAGACAGTGTGACAATATGCTTTTGTTTTTGAGATATTGTTAAAGCTGGATGTTCCCTATAAAGGGGTTTATTAATTTATAGAGTCTGTTCAATTTAAACAGAAACAAAACATTAATATTTTTTGTTTCACAGAGTAAGTACATACCTCCTTTTTTGTGTTTTTGGCACGTTCGCTCCTCTTTCAGTTCTGAACCCAGACAATACCTACGAGATATTTATTGACCAATCCAGTGTTGGCAAAGGAAGCTTGCTGAGTGACGTGGTTCCACCTGTAAACCCGCCTAAAGAGATTGATGATCCCAACGACTCCAAACCAAGTGACTGGGATGAGAGAGCTAAGATTCCTGATCCAGAGGCAGTCAAGCCTGATGATTGGTGAGGGTATAAAGTTGAGATAAAGGATCCAATATTACATATTGAAGAGTTTGTCTTCTGCTGTATGAATCATTTACCAACCTCAATCGGTCTTCTCTCTTCTCCTCTCCCTCTCTCTCTCTCTCTCTCTCTCTCTTTCTTTCTCTTTCTCGGTAGGGATGAGAATGCCCCTTTAACAATCCCCGATCCTGATGCAGTGAAACCTGAGGGCTGGCTGGACAATGAGCCTGAATTTGTTCCAGATTCCACAGCTGAGAAACCTGAAGATTGGTAAATACTTAAAAGTAGTAATGATCAAATAATATTCATAGTAGTTATTTATTTATCTTTTTTTTTTATTCCAGCTAAAGAATAAAAGGCAGTTGAACGGAGTCAGTAAGCTTCTAGTGACGTCATGTTGCTTTTGTATTGTTTAAAGCCCGATTAATACTTGTTTTTAAACATGTAGACGTGTATGCAGGAAGGTCACCGTGCATATCCTGTGGTCATTTGGCACTGTGCTTGTGCACATCCCTAGAAATAAATGTGACACGTCTATGGGGTGGCTGGTCTTAAATATACTTATTCTGTTATAAGACCGTTATTGAGAACTAACTGTATAGTGATGTTTCTTGAGTAGTGACTCGGATAATGAATGAAATCTACATCTACAGTACATACGATATTTATGTTAGGGGCCAGCATTGTTCACATACTAAGTACAAAGGTGACGTGAATATTCTGTGTTTGTTTTTTTTTGTTTTTTTTTAAATACATTTTGTCAGGTGTTTCAGAGAGAAACCAATTATTTTTTTATTTCTATTTTTTCTCTCTCTTAAGGGATGAGGAGATGGACGGTGAGTGGGAAGCTCCTCAGATTCCTAATCCCGCATGTGAAACTGCGCCTGGCTGTGGCGAGTGGAAATCTCCCACAATCAATAACCCTAAGTACAAGGGTAAATGGAAAGCTCCGCTCATAGACAACCCCAACTACCAGGTACTACCCCTGAAAAGATTGGGCAAACATTTATAGTACTATATATGTTAATACTCCTATCGGTTGTGTTATTTGTTGTCTAATATGCTTTTTATACACTGCCTGTACAACAAAAGTCATCAATTACAAATAGGTAAGAGCCTCCCATTGGATAATTCCTGCATGATTATGTTTCAGCAGGCAACAAGTTATTTAGCCCTAACTGATGCATTGAGTAGCTTCTCATCTCTTAAACAACCATGTCAGAAGACACATCCTGGGGGGAAAAGATGTTAAAACGTCTAAGCAGATTGCTGAAACTACTTAAATTGGGTTAAAAACTGTTCAACTCATTATTAAAAACTAGAAGGATAGTGGGGAACCATCGTCCTCAAGTAAGAAATGTGGTCAGAAAAAAATCTTGAATGATCGTGATCGGCGATCATTTAAACGTTCGGTAAAATCAAACAGTAAAATAATAGTGAAAGTAAGAGCATTTCCACACGCACAATGCTAAGGGAACTCAAGGGATTTGGAGTAAACTGCTGTGTGGCCTTAAGAAAAAGACTTATCAGTGAGGCTAATCAGAATAAAAGCTTCAATTTGCTTGGGAGCATAAAGATTGGACTTTAGAGCAATGGAATAAGGTCATGTGGTCTGATGAGTCCAGATTTACCCTGTTCAGGTGTGATGGACGCTTAAGGGTAAGATGAGAGGTGGATAAACTGATGCAAGCCTGTGGGGGCAGTGCTGTGATCTGGGGGTTGCTGCAGTTGGTCAGGTCCAACGATAATATTAGTGCGTGAATTTCACTTTATATATTGAACATCTTCACAGATTAGGTGTGTATAACATTGTTTAAAATAGATGCCGAATGCATGATTTCCCCATCCACATATATTAAAATAATTTTAGTTTATTTTAAGTGCTGATGGCAGTGATCTGTGTGAACACAGGGTGCGTGGAGCGCTCGGAGAATCCCAAATCCAGACTATTTCGAAGATCTAGAGCCGTTTAAGATGACCCCATTCCGGGCAGTGGGACTGGAGCTGTGGTCCATGACGTCTGACATCTACTTTGATAACTTTATCATCACTGCAGACAAAGAGGTGGCAGACCGCTGGGCCGCGGATAGCTGGGGGCTCAAAAAACTGGTGGCTAATGCAAATGAGGTACGTACACACAAACTCATAACTGGTGACATATGATCTGAAATGTTATTAAAAAGAAAATATGGAAATGAATTGTTCTTCCTTCTCTCTCATGCTCTCTTACTGTGTCTCCATCTAATTCTTTGTTGGTCTGTCTGCCCTTTTCTTACTCTTTGTGTCTCTTCCCTATCGTTGTCTTTTCTTTTCTTCTCTCTCTCTCTGTCATTTACTATTTGTCTCTATCTTATGTCTCTGGTTTTCTTTCTCTTAAACTTGTGCCTGTTTCTCTCTGGTTTTCCCCCAGCCAGGAGTGTTTACTCAGCTGACATTGGCAGCCGAGGAGAAGCCGTGGCTGTGGATCGTGTATATTCTGACTGTTGGACTGCCCATTGGTTTGGCTGTTCTTTTCTGCTGGCCAAAGGTGAGCACTCAGCAGTAGAAATGGATGATATGGTGGAAATTTATGACATTGACCACCTGACTCCCCTGTACATAGAAACAATTAGCTCATTACAGATCCATTCCTGAATTAATGAATGATGAAATGGTTATTCAAACTACTGCCAAAATACATTAATGCTAATTTCAAACTAGAAACATAACTTTAACAAATTCATTTGTTTTGCTGCATCCTGTAGAAGTCTGAGGATGACTACGTCTATAAGAAAATCGATCCACCTAAAAAGGAAGAGGTAGAAGAAGAAGAGGAGGAGGAGGAGGAGGGAGATGAGGAAGAGCAGGAAATCGAGAAGCATGAGGACACTGTTGAAGCAGAGAAAGCAGCTCAACCAACTGGTCAGTAAAGAGATGGGATTGTTTTTGTGTGTGTGTGTGTGTGTGTGTGTGTGTGCGCGCGCGCGCGCGCAGAGGACACTTTTAAATGTAAAGCCAATTTATATTTGTCTTGGTTTTATTGATTATTTTGGTAATCCAGTACATTTTATTTCTCACCAGGAACTGCAGACAGACCTGAGGAGGACGGTGAAGAAAATGAAGTTCCAGCAGAGGGGGAGGATGAAGAGGATGGTGAAGAAGAGGAGGAAGAGGAGGAGGAGGAGGAAGAAGAGGGGGAGGAGGAAACTAGCAAATCGATTGGCATGCCTTCAGATGATGAGGTAGAAGAATCCTATAAGTTGATTTGAATAAATTTAATTATAAAGTACATTATTAGCTACTTGCTCACCTGGTTTAACTAAAGCACAGGTTACACACACTGCTCCTGGAGAACCACCAGTAAAGTGTGTTTTTACACATCACCTTGAACTCAGGAAGGACTGTTAACTAGCTGATTAGTTGCATTAGATATGTTGGGTGAAGGGAAAAAAATATATAGGACTCGAGATTCTCTGTTTTTTAGTGCCATCATCTGATGGATTAAAGAAGTTAGGATAATGGTGAGTTGGTAAGAAAAGCCACTAAAGCATGTGTGTCAAACTCAAGGCCCAAACTACAGATCCCATAATGCAGCGCTTCAGGGAACATTCCAGCGTCAATCAAGTCAAGCTTCTGTTGATGTATACAACCCTACTGTAAAGTTTTTGCGAAGCCCCTCACAATTGCGAATTTCTTTTAATGGCATAAGAGCAAAGAAATTTTGATTTTGATTTGTTGTTATTTTAACGTTTACTTTCAAAGCACAATTTTTAAAATTTATTTATTCCAGGTTTATTGCAGCATGTTCACATTTCTAACTTGTATTATTTTGACAATATTTTTATGGAGAGCAAAATGTTTTAAGTTATTTAAAGTTTAATTTGATTTTATTCTGGAATAATATTCCTGTCTTTTTTTTATTTTTTTTATTCATATTTATGTTAAAAAAACATTTAGTTTTAGTGTGTTCAAAAAATGTTAATCCTGTTCGGCCCGTAAACTAAAGTGTGCTTTGAGTTTTGGCCCCCTGTTTAATTGAGTTTGACACCCCTGCACTAAAGAGTAGATCAAGGCTAAAACTTTCCAGTCCACTAGAGTTCTGTGTTACAGGATTTCTGATTTTGGAGTACGTGATAGTCTTTTCCCAACACACTCATTTTTCTAACCAGCATATTAATACCCCTTCCTTAGTTTATGTGGGGATATGAGAAGACACTATAATATGCAGGACAGGTGGGACTCCTTGGCCAGTGTTAGGAACCTTTGTTATAAGCTATTTAAGACTGACACCTAGATTGGTTGGAATGAAAACCTGCACCCATACCGGACCTTTGTGGAAAAGATTGGACACCCCTGATCTAGAACTGCAGCGTCAGCTTTTTACAAGCATTATATTAATTACAGCTCTATTATAAAATGCACATAATGCCCACATGAAGTTCTACAAGTTTCTTGATGAGCTCTGTTTATTTGTGAATTACGACAATCTTAGCCTCTTGGTTTAATGACTATTTAAAGAAGTGTAGTGGTTTTATAAATCCTGTTGTTATTCGTGCAGATGAAGGACGCTGATGAGGGTATTGACAACGCTGGAGATGGACAGAAACAAGCTGTGAGAAAAAGGAGAGTACGGAAGGACTGAAAGGCCTGCTTCTTATCCTTTCTCCCTGGTCCCGTTTCTCCATTTCTCATCCTCCTCTCTGCCTCTCTAAATGCTGCATGACCCTTTGTGATGACCACAGTCTCCGCCCCCTCCATCAGAGATCCTCCCTCTCTTTCTTCTGCTATCTTAGTCTTCCTCTCCACCAGTAGTTTATATGGGTTACTCTTTCAGTTAAGCCGTACCAATGAAAACTCTATTTCCTCCAAAGAGGATTAAACAAGTAGCAATGAGACCAGATTTTACAACTGACTGTGCAGACATGAAGGGTAAGAGGAAAAAAAAACCCGCTGCATTTCATTTCAAACCTGACATTACGACATGCCTGCGATTTCATTTTAAAGTGTTCTTTAACTTATTTAAAAGGAGCGTCGATTTTGCGTGTTTATTTTAGCTTTATTGTTTCAAAGAAATCGCACTGAACATATTTATTATTTATGTCATTTAGAAAAAAAGAGAAGTTTAATGTTGGAGAGTTAAAAAATCTTGCTTTAAGCAGTTATCACTCCCCGTTTATAGTGAGTTTTGAGTTGACTTGTAGAATCTCAGTGTTTTCACACAGCACCAGACAAAGCTTTTTAGCTTCCAGCAACAATCATTTAATTGGATACCTCACACGAATCTGATGAGGTACAGAAGATACAGCAAACAAAGCTAACATGAGCAACCACAATTTCAGAATTCTGGTGTTACTCACGTGGACCAAAATTATCCAAATGTAATTAGATGTAATGTTTTATGCAGTAGTTTGACCATAAAGGAAATATACATGATTGTCCCTTTTGACTAATAACAGCAGTGCCGTTTTAACACTTGTGTGTTTTTCACCCCTTTTTTATTAGCACCACCTGCACACTGTTTACACGTTTTCTTTTCGGAAAAGTGTTTTTTTTTTTCCTTCTCTTTTCTCAGTGGACTGCTTCCAGTGTTGACCTTTTCAGAAAAGTGCTTTTTGTGTGTGTGTGTGTGTGTGTGTGTGTGTCTCATTTTGAAAAATGAGCAAAGCAAACTTGGATGACAAGGTGCTGGAAGAATGAGCTGAAGTTAAAAAATTCACAAGTTAAAAAAATAAATAAATAAATCCATTCTTGAATAGTCCAACACTGCAATGTACCTAAAATCAGGGAGGTGGTAGCACAGTGGTGGGCCCTTGACCAAGGCCATTAACTCTGGAAAAGAAAATTTTTCATATGCCATAAATGTAAAACGATTTTTTTTAGGGCACATCCAACCTTTCACTGGCTGGATATTTTGAAATCCTCTATATTTTTTTCTGCCTCCAAGGCTACAGCGAAGATAAACATCCTCCTCATCACCAGTGCTAAACTAATTGTATCTACATTTATTATAAATCTAATAATCTATATAAATCTGGATAGGAAGCCAGTACTAGCTGGAACCAGTTAGCACGCTCTTATACAGTCGTGCGTCACATGCTGTCATCTATTTTCATATCAGAACAAAAAGTGGTTTGTTGTAGTGGGGAAAATAAAACACCAAGTGTGAAAGCACCCAAAGTATTTTCTGGTAGATGGCATGTAGGATAAAAGGAGTATAATGGCATCGAGATAGTTTGTGATTGAACAGTTGATTCACTACGAGTCCTCATCTCTCATGCTGGAAACCTACAGCTTCCCGGGAGAGCGACGTTACTCCGTTTTTGTTTTCCTGGTTTCTGTCATGCAACCAACAAAATGCTTTTACTTTCCGTTTGTTTGTAATCAATACTGCAGTTGGGAAATAAACATTTAATTAAAAAAATAAATAAAAAAATGGTGTGCAAAATAAACGACTCAAGCAAAAAAAAATTTATTAACACAAAAGTTTAGCTATAGTACAATTTACACACAAGTTTTTATCTACATTAGATGTGTGCAGGCTCAAGTTAATACCTGAAGAAAGAAATGTTCATATACAGTATTAAGGTATATTAAAAATAAATAGTGTAATACATGTTCATTAACAATGAAGCTCTATCATGTTTCTCGGATTCGAGTTCTGTTTTTTGCTGTGCCGTGTCAAACCGTAAGATCCATAACATCTACGCTAATTATTGTCCATCACTACAATCTATTCGGATCCACCTTCCTCGCATACGCTGTTTATTTGCTGAGTCGGCGTTGCATCGGTTGCCAGATCAGGTAGCAGATGTATCTAGTCATTGCGGTGTGATTTCCGGCTGCTTTGGCTACACGGTTTGCAGGAAGCGAACGCACGCTTGGATCCAGAGTACTCTCTCAGATCGATATCGCTCAGCACGGCAGTCTTTTTATTTTTTCACTGTAAAAGCCAGACGGCGCATTTATTAGCCGTGTCTCATCTCCATCTCCACTGTCCTTTTCTATATCTGAGCCACTCTTTCTACACTTCACTGTACTGTTAGTGCAATTTACTTTTCTGTTTTCTCTCTGCTGCTTGCTATAGTCGTATTTATTCAATCTGAAGACATGAGTAAACAATCAGATCACTGACACAGGGAGTCAGTGTCTGAAATATTATCTATAAAACTAAGACGATAGCTAAGAGTCCCTATTGGTAGCAGCAGTCAGGATTTATAACTTAAAAGTGAAAGACAGTGTTTACATATTGCTGCAAGTAATTATGTCATCCATTAATTTACTGTGAGAGATTCTGACTTGGGAATTTGCCAAACAATTCAGACTGGCTCATGTTTCTGTTAATAAAGAAAGAAGTGACCCTCTGGTCACATTTAGGCGCAACATGTTTGAGCCTCTTAACGGGAAATTTATAATGCAACAATGTAGGAAGACGCTATTTGCCATTTAGTGCTTCCAATTATTTTGCAACAATTTAGAAAAGGCCCAAACTTGGATTTGATGATCAGGTGTTCACATAATTTTGGCCTAACATTTTGGAACTAGTATTCTTTTGGGGATGAGGAACGGCGAGTTCATGGTTGTTCCCACAAATCAGGATTTTGCAAATGTTAGGGTTTGGTTTTTCTTTGTAGCTTTGATCTCCTGATAAACGGGGCAGTGGCTGCTTGCTAGTTTAAGGCTAACAATCAAAAAAGAAACTACTGGGCCTTGTGCAAAGCTCTCAACCCTCTCTGCTCCAGGATTGCTGTATCAAACCTGTACCTAGCTAGGATACGAGTGCAAGTGTACGGCTCCTGAATATTTCGAACCGGCCATTGCTTCCACTAACTTCTTGCAAAATCACTTAATTACAGTCCATGATAGTTCTTCATCGTTGCCATTCATTCACCAATAATCAATCATCAATATCGTCTTAAATCATGCATGTATCTTTGGAAGAATAAATAATGGCACCTCATGCACATTCAAGGTTAATCTTCCTGTGCTGCAAAGTACTTTTCTGTGCTTTCATTTTGATATCGTAAAATCAAACAGGTCAAACAAAAATTGAGGTTGCCTTGTACTTAAGAAAGAAAGAAAAAAAAAAAGAAGCAGCTCTATTTTATCAAACAGGTTGCAGAGAAGCTACAGAGATGCCGATTCATGCTTTCGATATCTGACCAGAGACTGAAAAAAGGACTTTGCGCTTCTTCCTGCATGAGCATTATCCACAACCTGCCGAGGCGGCAAGACAGGAATGAGAAGTGTTTCTAGAGCAAATTAAACTCCGAGCTCGGCGTTGTGTGTACGAGTGAAAGCCTGAATGTTGGTGCATACTGGCCTCTGTGTTAAAATGGATGAACTATCTGTTGGGAAGGAAGACGACACTCCGTGTGTTTTTATTTCCGTTTGCTCTTGGTGTCGGTGGTCTGGAACACGCTCGAGGCTGACATGAGGTTCTCGATGTACTGGCCCAGAACCTGGTTCTCTGACTTCAGCTTCAGGTTCTCCTCCTTCACCGCATCCACCCGAGCAGAGAGATCTTACAGGAAAGAACAAGGGAGATTAGATCCATTAAGATGAGAGTGAAACACTAATGCTCTTCAGGATAGGAGTGGGTTATGAGTGAGACAGTATTACAGTGTGGAATACGTGGGTGTGTCTCAGTTTGGTACAGAGACAAGTATTAGATTTGATTTTCAATTTTAATAACTCACTGAAAAAAATACCATAATTAAAATTGATTGAGGTCAACATGCCAACATCAACCTCTGGTATTAATGGAAATGAAAAGACATGAGAAACATCAATTTCATGCTACAACTCATGAACATTTTGGCTGAAAACAGAGCAGAGATGTTGAATTATATCACTTCTCTGCGATATCTCGTTATATGAGCGTGGAAATAAATAACGGATGAGTAACAGCTTCCTGTTTCCTTATTAAAGATGTATATAGGCTTGTTCCTGCTGGCTTCAGATCAGCCTGACTGAGCAGAAGCAGACCAGAACGTGTCATTTCCCTCAATTGCCAGTCTACCGTTAGAGGATCTGACACTGAGAACACGTCTGGACATCCGTCAGTGTTCAACACAGATTTCATAGTGTTACAAGAACTGAAATCACACGGTCTGAACCCGGACAGGTTTGAACAAGCCAGACATGAATGATGCGAGAGAAATGCTGAATGTTGCAATAAAATAGCTGCTGATTATTTAAATTACCTTCTAGTGTGTGTTGGAGCTCCAGTACTTGATTAATGAGGCGAGCCTTCTCCTCCACTTCGACCTGATTCTCCATGTCTCCTTGTTGGACAACAAAGACAGAAAGAAGAACACGTGCATGCTGAACTCTTGTTCAAAAAAAAAAACAGAAGAAGGTTTTTCTGAACCGTTGTGTCTTTACCATCCATGTCACAGTTCATGGTGGAGAGCTGCTCCTCTAGTGTAAAGCGCAGGGCTGCAGAGTCACAATCAGCTGAAATCAACAAGACATGGTAAGAAAAAAAAGCATCAACTTAGCATCAACTAGCAAATATTATCATTGTGCAAAAGGACAAGTGCAGATAAATGTGTAGCATCAATAAAAATAAAGACTATTGGCAGTCAAGACTGTGCATTGAGCAAGTACAGTACACACACACTGTATATATATATATATATTTATATGTATATAAGATCCATAAATAAATATATCGAGAACCAGTGGCAGTAAAAACAGAGCGCACGTGACCTGCAACACGATTTGTATTAACGCCAGTCACGTCCCCCCGTCTAACGCGGTGTCCCCAAACTTTTATTGTATCATGGATTAGTTTCAGCCGCGGCCTGTAGGGGGCGTACAACATGCAAATGATATTTGATATATGATTTATTATTAATTTAATTACATATATAATGAAACTGCAGCTCACCATAATGCAGAGTCAGAGCAAGCCTTATTTATCGATGGACAGAAGAAAATAAAACGGCGACTGAAACAAGTGTGGGAGAAACTGGCAAAAGTGGAAATTGTCTATCTTCTTTTTTTTTTTAATGATCAAATAAATAATTTATTTATTTTCCTGTAAATCGCTGCACCTTCTGTACTGTAATTTATATTTTACATACACTATTAGATAGATAGATAGATAGATAGATAGAGATAGATAGACTGACTCCTGAATATTCTCAAGTGACTCGATGACGTCACGTGGCGGCTGCTTATCGACCGACTGGACAGTTTCCCCTTAAAAGTGGAGAAACTTTGCTATAACCCCGTTGTTTTTGTTCTAACACCCAGAACTTATTTTCCATAAAACAGCAGAAGATTATTAAACATTAAAATCTTTTTATAGAGCAGCTCCAAGCTACATGTTACTAACAAGCCAAAACATAACATTGAGGCTAATCTCGGCTAAAAGAGGGCGCTAACTCTTGCTATTTGTTAGCTTAAATTGTTAATATACGACTATAATAATAGACACTTCACCATTATTTCTGATTAACCATGAAAAACATGTATTACAACCAAAACGACTAATAATAAGTAATTAAATCCGCCGCTAAATCGTTAACATGGGCTGGGCTTCTGCTAGCTACCGTTATCCAGGAATACATTAGATATATATATAGACACATATTAGACGCTGGTTTGTTATATCAGCGTGTATTATCTTACCTTTTGTGAGTTTCTGGTTGAGCTAATAGTCTTAATGTGGTGAGAAAACAATACAAAAAAATACACACGCGAAGGCACTCTGCAATGCTGCCTACACGCTGAGGATAGACCCTTGCTGTAATGCCGACTCTGTGCACTAGAGGGCGCCAACGAAGCGTCAAAAATCAATACTCATGGCCGACTCCTAAATTCTTTTCCACTTCCTATGTAGGTGCCCTATATAGACGATAAAAGGATAGGTTATACACGTAATTTAGTGTACTTTATATGGTAAAGTGTGTGATTTGAGATTGAAGTAGAGGGATAGGGTGTGAACCCAACATGCAGTTATATATGTATGTGTGTGTCACATACTTTGCATATTTTACAGGGTCAGCCATGATACACGCCCCTTGGAGCAGAGAGGGCCTTGCTCAACGACCACAGAATGGTAGCATGGTCATACAGTGCCTTGAACCCCCCAACCTTCTGATTACTAACCCAGAGTAGGAGTTAGACAGAGGACATGTGTGTGAATGAGAGGGAGGGCAGTGGAGTGGTGCGGTTGCAGGCAGAAGAGGTGGAGAAGGTGGAGGTGTTCAGGTACCTGGGGTCAACAGTGCAAAGTTATGGAGAGAGTGCTGGAGAAGTGAAGAAAAGAGTGCAGGCAGGGTGGAGTGTGTGGAGAAGAGTCATAGCAGGTGATTTGTGATAGAAGAGTATCTGCGAAAGTGAAAGGGAAAGTTTATAGGACTGTGGTGAGACCTGCGATGTTGTATGGTTTAGAGACAGTGGCATTGAGTAAAAGACAGGAGGTGGAGCTGGAGGTAGCAGAGCTGAAGATGTTAAGGTTTTCGTTGGGAGTGACGACGAGGGACAGGATTAGAAATGAGTTTATTAGAGGGACAGTGCATGTAGGACGTTTTGGAGACAAGGTGAGGGAGGCGAGATTGAGATGGTTTGGACATGTGCAGAGGAGGGACATGGGGTATATCGGTAGGAGAATGCTGAGGATGGAGCCACCAGGAAGGAGGAAAAGAGGAAGGCCAAGGAGGAGGTTTAGACTGTAACCTGAGTTCAGGATCAAACATGATCAAACATGGGACCCTGAAACTGTGAGGTAGAATTGCTATGTACTGAATCACCATCACCATAATACAATACTTTAAACATATTTTTTAATACAGTAGGAACAAGAAATATACTTTTATACAAAATCCCATTCTTAATCAATCACATGTTCTCCCTCCATGTGTTTCTGGTAGGTTTTTTTCTGGGTTTTCTGGTTTCCTCCAATCTCCAAATACATCAGAGCACTAAGAATGAGTGTATGAATGAGCACCAGACTGGCATCCTAGATACCAAACCAAGAAATATCAACTGAAACGCAAAGACATACAAGGAGTAAAAAAACAAAAAACAAATGTTAGACAGAGTGCTGTACAAGTTGTGACTTAATATTAGTGAATCAGATGTGCATAGTCATCTGATATGAGTGTTTAGGATCATGTGAGGTGCAGTGGCTGATGGGAAATCAAGTTCTCATGTGCTCAAGATGGTTTTTACCCTGACAGTGTTACACCAGTATTCCTAGGATAGGCTCTGCACCACAACCGCAACCAGGATAAATCAGTTACTGAAGATGAATCCATAAATAAATATTCACCCTTGTAATTATCAGTATCGCATTCTTCTGACTGAACTGGAACTTCTCATGGGGTCTTCTATTATTATTTACCTCACATTTCATAAAACACTTAAAGTATCTGTATTTACACCGACCAGGCATAACATTATGACATTATAACATTGTGACTGGTGAAGTGAATAACACTGATTTTCTCTTCATCATGGCACCTGTTAGTGAGTAGGATATAAGTGAGGATTTGAGTTTGACAAATTGTGATGTCTAGACGTCTGGTTTAGAGCATCTCCAAAACTGCAGCTCTTGTGGGATGTTCCTGGTCTGCAGTGTACAGTATTTATTAAAACTGGTCCAGAACCGTTTTGGCAGCAAAAGGGGGACCTACACAACATTAGGCAGGTGGTCATAATGTTATGCTTGATCAGTATATATTTATAATATACCACTAAACATCTTGCTGCACACATTCGAACAAATTAAAGGCCAAAATACTTCTTTCTGCTCCAGTGCCTTCAACTCAAATTAATTCTAAATACAATCTGAATCATCACCTTCATCCTATAATATATTTCCAACCAAATGGGCGTGGTCTCCTCTAGAATGACTCCACCCCCAACCACAGTGGTGTCACTAAATGGTTTGATATGGAAATAAATGTAAATCACATGGTCTGAACTTCACAGCATAGTCAGCTGCAAAATGTTGGAACGGCATGTCCGATCACCATCGCCAAAATATGACAGAGGGAAAATCTTTTGGATTCATCTTTTAGAGTTTGCCTTCTCCATTCGAGTCCTGGGACGTGCAGAATCGATGCTGAGTCACGTTGTGATTGTTCTCATAGTGACTGAACACCTCTGTGTTAGTTTTTCCTTTAATTCGTCACTGTCTATATAAATGCATTTAAAGGCCAGATGGTTAACAAAACAAGGATAAGAGATAGATAGATAGCTTTTGTCATCTTGGCAGTTAACACACACACAGACACACACACACACACACACACACACACACACACACACACACACACACACCATGATTTGAGCAGGAAAAACCAGTGCTGCATACTCCTTCCTGATACTATGCTATGCAGTAAGCAATCATGAGGCTGTACATATACTGAATCTGCAGACTCAGCAAATTCCTTCCTGTGTGCGTACCTCTGTTTGTCTCTGTGGACGAAGGAGAGAGAAAGAAAAAAGCCATAATATATTTCCAACCAAATGGGCGTGGTCTCCTCTAGAATGACTCCACCCCCAACCACAGTGGTGTCACTAAATGGTTTGATATGGAAATATATGTAAATCACATGGTCTGAACTTCACAGCATAGTCAGCTGCGAGATGTTGGAACGGCCTGTCCGATCACCATCGGCAAAATATGACAGAGGGAAAATCATTTGGATTCATCTTTTAGAGTTTGCCTTCTCCATTCGAGTCCTGGGACGTGCAGAATCGATGCTGAGTCACGTTGTAATTGTTCTCATAGTGACTGAACACCTCTGTGTTAGTTTTTCCTTTAATTCGTCACTGTCTATATAAATGCATTTCAAGGCCAGATGGTTAACAAAACAAGGATAAGAGATAGATAGATAGCTTTTGTCATCTTGGCAGTTAACACACACACACACACACACACACACACACACACACACACACACACACA
Organism: Silurus asotus; assembly: GCA_024362625.1. Lineage (NCBI taxonomy): Eukaryota > Metazoa > Chordata > Actinopteri > Siluriformes > Siluridae > Silurus > Silurus asotus. The sequence continues at coordinate 4,866,853 of MU551704.1, forward strand.
CACACACACACACACACACACACCATGATTTGAGCAGGAAAAACCAGTGCTGCATACTCCTTCCTGATACTATGCTATGCAGTAAGCAATCATGAGGCTGTACATATACTGAATCTGCAGACTCAGCAAATTCCTTCCTGTGTGCGTACCTCTGTTTGTCTCTGTGGACGAAGGAGAGAGAAAGAAAAAAGCCCTACCGTACGGCCTTAATCTTATTATCCCTTCTTTTTACATCCTAATTATGCCGTATTGTTGGAGTGGAGCCGTACTGAGTAGCCTGCGTGTATTCTTTAACTCACGTGTCATGTGGAAAGTTTAATTTACCAGCACCCACATGTCCCACATACAAGCCCACATGTCTGTGCTCGATAACATGGACCTTGTAATGTATGTGTGTGTGTGTGTGTGTGTGTGTGTCTTTGTCCATATCCAGTCAAAAGTTTCTTTTTCAGCATAATCCAAATGTCGTTTCTGAGCAATGATGAGCAGGCATCAAAACAGGACATTATGAGCCCTTACCTGAGTCATCAGCCAGGGGGATGTTGGTGAACATCCCGTCTTCGTCTTCCACTTCCCCTTCCATTTTCCTCTGTGTGTGTGTGTGTGTGTGTTGTCGACCAGAACCTTCAAAATCAACGCATTCTTAATAGTTCATTAATGAACCTCCACTAGTTTTTTGTTGTCTTACTTTCCCTGTGTACAGTTCTCTGCTTTTGTCTCTCTCTCTCTCACACACACACACACACACACACACACACACACACATTCATTCTATCGTGGTACATGAAGCCGTTGGGCCGCACCCTGTCAATTATTCAGTGTCTCCACAGCAACAGTCCGGACCTGCAAGGTGGCTCATGTGACATGTTGCCCCGGGGCAAGAACACCATGAGGAGTGAAGAGTTCAAAGGTCACTTTTTTTTCTCCTTTTTTTTTTTTTAACTTTAAGCTAGAACTCTTTACTGGACTTTCATTTGAAAAAAGATGAATTATTGTTCTAATGAGTGACACATTAACCACAGGAACAGGCCATAACACTTAACCATTCAACATCACTGCCTTAATTACTGAGCGCTTTGATCACTAAGGAGGGATTCAGTTCACAGCCAGTCTTCATTTATAGCTTTTATTATGATCCGGACATGTTAATATCAGAGTCCTGAATTACTCCCTGCTGCCTGGTAGGAAATAATAGAGCGTGTACTCCCTCTAGTGCACTAGATGGTGGAGTTTAACCTAAAAGTTTTTTATTTTTCTTTCAGAAATTAAATTTAAGCCCAGCATGTTCAGTTCATTTGCAGCTTTAACGGTGTCCATGTGCTCAGAAGAATACCTGCAAAACCGTTTAATGTGCAGTTTGCTATGGTTTATCAGAACTCTGTTTCCCAGAATGCACCACAGCATACAAATATGGCCACCAGAGACTTCACTTTTCAACAACAGACTCATTTACATTCACCTGATTATTATTGCATTTGTTCACTAATAATATATTCATATATACATGATTTTATATAACCCTCAGAGATACACGCAACTGACTTATCAAGCCTTTTCCCTGGTTGACAGTCTGAATTTTGATATGTTTATACCAGTTTTTGTATCCTTTTGATTTGATTAACCTTTCATTTTTCTGCATCTGTTTTGACTCACCAGCTGTAACTTACTGTTCTATTATAATTTGGGAAAATGTATATTATTTTCATACAAAATTTGTAAAATTGTTGTATTTGAAACTTCGATTCAGTTTTATCTGTATTATGCAGTTTTACAGAGATAAAGATGTTATGAAATTGGAACGTATACATTTAGTGCCTATACGTTTTTTTTATATATAAGTTTATCCCTAATAAGTCAGCAAGTGGCAACTGTGGCAAGAAAAAAACTCGCTGAGATGGTCCGAGGAAGAAACCTTGAGAGGAACCAGACTCTAAAGAGATTCGATCCTCATCTGGGTGGGACCAGTGTACCTGGTCACTTTATCTTTATCAGTGTACCTGGTCATTTTATCTTTATCAGTGTACCTGTTCACTTTATCTCGATTGCTGCTATTTGCTCATTTGCACATTACTCTGTTTACAATATTCTTGTCGCATTTTTCTGCTACTGTTCACTTTATTTTGTTACGACAGGTTTAATAGCGAAGCTATTTTGTGTTTTGTGTATTTGTCTTGCACTGTCTTGTGTTGTCTTTTGCACTGTTTGCACCAGGTTGCACACATGCACTTTATGTGGCAAGGATTTTTTTTACTAGTCCTTGGCCCTGTGTTTTCTGTTACTGTGATTGTTGTTTTATGTTGTTTTATGTAGCATCAAGATTCTGGAGGAACGTTGTTTCATTTCACTGTGTACTGTATCAGCTATATGTGGTTGAAATGACAATAACAGCTTCTTGACTTGACTTGACTTGACCAAATTCATTATAATGCATCATTGTTGAGGTGTACTGTTCATTGATGGACATTTAAATGAGGAACTCTAAGTGCTAACTGTGGTCCTGAACTATCATGGCAGACTGTTTATATTAATTACAGTCCAATCCATCCTCATAGTTCGTGAGTTCCTCAGTGACTTCATGGAGGTTTAGACGGTTTATGTAGAGAATTATTTTAGTTTTTATTTACAGATAGACTTTAAGAATGCCTTCGACAGCAGAAGAAACTACTGAAGTCATTCTGAAGGCTGGATCGGGACACTGTTGACAGGATTAGATGGTCTTTATAAAGAAAGAAGTATGGGAGCCAAACATGGGAGACATGATTTTGTCAATCATGTAGAAATCATGTAGAATTAAAAGTTTAACAAATAAAGTTACATTTTGCTTGTTATTTTTTTCTACATTTAGGGACAATAATCAGTGCTTTCCTCGACTACCATGTGAATGATGAGCTAGCTAGAGTCTGGGATTATCAATCCGGAAGAAAATATAGGAGGAAGAAGACAAACAAAAAGAGGAAGGAAATTCTTTTTTTCAAAACTGCTATGCTGTATAAGTTAATTCTTTCAGTTTGGAAATGAGCTCCACCTCTGGTTAAAAAAGAGCAGCTAAGCTCCAACCCTTTTTCTTAAAAAGAAACCTGCAATGTAAGCACATCTGTACCACAGCGGGTGCTGGTGATGGCTGGAGGACGTTTGAGACTTGTCATAAAGTTATTATCATTTTAATTGCAGTTCTTCTCAGGGCTGTAAAAAATACAGACGGCACCCTTTAATAGAAGACCTTTATTAATGACTGAATACATTAATAATGTCTAAATTCCAACTACTTCCTTTTAAAAGCTTCATTCTTCAGCATCAGGCACCACATCCCCCTCCCTTACCAAATTTTTTTTAACGTCAATTACTAAATTTACTAAATATACCAGATCTCCTATTCACAAATAATATCATTTTAAACTTAAGATGCATTACATTACAACTACGCTTTCTGTGCTATGAAACACACTTCATGTGTGTTTTATGCTTCCTCATAGTACGTGCGAAAGTTCTTCATTAAGGGCGCAGCATTAAAGGTGCCTAATATATAATGGTGCAGTATTTGAAGCACGCTCTTATAGTAATCGTAACAATTAGGATGAATCTTTTTTAAGTGCATTTAACACCCTGCTCACACTTAAGGCCATTTAACAAAAAAAGAAAAGCAGTGGGGTAAAAAAGATTTTATCAGAGAAGCGAAAAAGTCATGAAGAGATTGTAAAATAATACCTTGCATGGTTGTGAGGACCCTAGAAGATTAAATAGGATTATATTAAAAACTGGGTTTAAATGCCCCATGTGTAAATGAGAGAGAGAGAGAGAGAGAGAGAGAGAGAGAGAGAGAGAGAGTGTGTGTGTGTGTGTGTGTGTGTGTGTGTGTGTGTGTGTGTGTGTGTGTGTAAGAGAGTTGCCCTGTGATGGATATGGGTAAGTGCCAGTCTTGTAGTCAACAACCTGGGATCGACTTCAGATCTCTGAAAAGGATATTAGCGATTATTTAAGACTTTTGAATGAATCCAGCCGGTGTAAGGTTTGTACACAAGCATCCAAAAGAGAAATCAAGTCAAGTTTATTTCTTTAGCGCTTTTTCCAACAGACATTGTCTCCAAGCAGCTTTACAGAAATCAAGTCAAGGTGAACGATGTGCATTTATCCCTGATGAGCAGCCGTGGCGACTGTGGCAAGGAAAAACTCCCTTAGATGTTATGAGGAAGAAATCTTGAGAGGAACCAGACTCAAAAGTGGAACCCATCCACATTTGGGTGACATCAAGACTGTGATTATAGTCTTTAAACAATACAGAACACTGGAGAGTGAGAACTAACATGAGCACTGGAATGTAAGATTATAAGTAATGTTTTTTCTACAGTCTTATACAGTCTTTATGGTTATAAAACTAGGAGCTACTGAGCAACTCATAAAATAGCTCAACATTTGCGATCATCACAGATCCAACACCAGCTTCTCCATGCCAAAGCCAAATCCAGCATGAACCACTGGAGCATTAAGAAACATGTACATTCATGCAAAAAAACCCTGATTGCAAGCATTATAAAAATGGCGTCAGTGTACACAAATAGAGATAATATACACCTTTATTCGTCCCACAGTGGGGACATTTCAGAAATGTGCACTACATCGCCTGTCGAAGACCACGGTTGAAGTTGTGTAGTTTTGAATTCATTAAACATGTCCATTTTGAATAACTCCTCAAGCACATCCATTTTGTGCCCTATCAAACAAACAAATCACGCTGTAATGAGCTCAGGCCCCAACAAGCCTCACAGGACTATATGTACCATCTAGTGAGAGGGTTCACTGTCGACTGCTGTAAAGTGACAACAACAACATGTAGACACACACACACACACACACACGTGCGTACACGCACTTAGCAACACAGGTTTAACTCTAGCTTTAATGGGCTTGCAAATGAACGTTAATGATGCTGATACGCTGAACAAATGAGATTAATGACACACAGATTACACTCCCAAACAATCGAGAGAGAGAGAGAGAGAGAGAGAGAGAGAGAGAGAGAGAGAGAGAGAGAGAGAGAGAGAGCGACAGAGAGAGACTACACTAACCACAAAGTCATAGCAACTAAAAATACACCTACATTTATCTAATATTGCTCATTACAACATCAAATGAGATTGCACTACATACAAGGCAGCTAACCGACAGATCAAGTGTTTCTTACTAGAAAGGAGCGGAATGATATTAAAATATAATAATAATTATTATATTAGTCTTTCTATATCGTCTTTATTATAGGCTTTATAATAAACATAATGATCAATAATAGATGAATGTAACCAGATATTAATATTTCCACTTGCACACACAGAAAAGACACAAACATGCTATATAAATGTTCCTGTATGAGATGTATCATAAATGATAAGGATAATTAAATGGTTATTCTACAATTTTTTAGACTTTCAAACACAAGTTTACATTGAAACGGTCTTATTCTAGTGACAGATTGTTTTGTTTAATAGGAATAAACAGATCAAATTCACACAGATCCAAGATCTTGTAAAAAAAAAAATTATAATAATTTTTTTTTTTTTATTGTAGGAATAATTGTAATTAAATTATTTGTAAATCGCTGATGTTTAGACATATAAGATTTACTTGATGATGTCACAAATTGAGAATAATATACTGTATGCTGCAGGGTATATCCTGTACATTTGAACTTATATTGTTATAAATGGCAGATGTTTACTATTGTAGATTATTATATCTATTAGATCTATTTATTTTTTTCTCAAGTGAAATATTTAACCTTTAGGGTAAAACACATTAACTGTCATGAGGTCATTTGAAAATACACTATATGGAAAAAAAAGTTTGTAGACACCTAACCATAAAATTGGTATGTGCTTTTTGAATATCCCTTTATGAAATTCCCATCTTCTAGGAAGATGTTCCACTAGATTTTGGAGTGTACTTGTGGAGATTTCTGCTCCTTCAGCTACAATGGTGTTATTAGGGTGTACTGATGTAAGGTAAGGAGGCCTGGGGTGCAGTCAGCATTCCAATTAATCCCAAAGTTGTTCACTAATGTGGAGGTCAAAGCTCAAAAATCTAATCCTACTGCATCCAAAAGACGTCCTATACAGGTGTGTGCCTCCAGGTTTGTGGCAACTATTTGAGGAAGAATCACATGTGGCTGGAAATTGAATGTATCTCAGTGCATTTGTCCATATAATGTATATCTCCTTCCAAGTACAAAGATGGCCGCCTGAACACGTTTCTGTAATTAAGATGGAGATTGTAGCACCACCTGGTGGATACCTGCAACTCTAAATTCTTTACTGGATCATGCTTGACAGAAGCACATCTAAGAACAGGCTACAAAAAGCCCTGTATATTTAAACGCAGTAGTACATTTAATTAAAACCCAGTATGTAACTCTAACATTAAATCTGATGCAGTTTGAAATAAAACCAAGTTTAAAATTAAACAAGTGTTAATTTAAATCCAGTGTTAATTTCGACCCAGTATTGAATGACACACAGGGTTACTTTAGCTCCTGTATAAAACTAAACCCAGTGTAAAACTTAGACCTATTGTGAATTCAGGCACAATGTAAAAAATTCAATTATACCCAAAATAGTGTCTGGCCACAGTGTTAAATTAGACTATTACAGTGTTACATTAGTCCCAGTACTAAATGGGACCCAGTGCAATTTTTAAATAGACACAGTAAAGTATTAAAGTAGACCCAGTGTTAATTTCACTCCAGTGTTAAATCAGATCCAGTGTTACAATAGTCTCAATATTAAATGAGACCCAGTGCTAAATGAATCCCAGTATAACAATAGACCCAGTGTTAATGTAGCCATGATAGTATATGAGACCTGGTGTTAACTGAATCCCAGTATAAAATAAAGTGTTAAACAGGTCTAAAATTACATTAGACCCAGTGTTAAAATAGATCCAGTGCTAAATAAGCCCCAATATTAAATAAAATGTTTTAGTAGGATCAATATTGTATTAATATACACCCAGGGTTACATTGGACACAGAAGCCACCCATTCAGATGCTCTGTAACCTCATATTCAATTCGAACGACAGGTCAGCAGGTCGTCACACACCGAGTTATATTTAGTAAATAACTTTTGTATAATGACTTCAGAGTGATTCCACTGTTCAATATGCTTTAATAAAGACACTAGTGTGTAATTATTATTGTTCTGGGGCCTCATGAGAGCCTTAATGTAAAATTAGACATTGGTGTAAAATTGGACTTATTGTTCAGTCGTGCCGCGTTCAGCTTAAAAATAGCAGAAAATGGTAGTGCAAATTGGATGGGTGCATTTGTGCACTGTAGTGTTTCGGAAAGACTTAAACCTTTGCAGATTTTTTGTAATGAGCTCCTTCCACCACCGTGCGATCCAAACCACGATCTCTCATTTACCAGGTGGCTGTTTTTAGCAACTTTTAGTGTTTTTGGATGGGGCCCCGCTCCGTCTGCAGGGTTCTAGAGGCCTGTCGGTTTGCAGGCCTGCAGATTACATAGAGGAGAAATGCTGCTAACATGTGAGCTTTAATGATAATCACGGCTACAATGTCTGGACTCACACACACTCAATTCTGTCTGCATCGATACCAAACAGTAAACAGTGCGTTCCAATCAGCTCTGACGAAGCGAGTGAGAGAAGTAAGAGAAAAAACATGCAATGATTGGGTGAGAATGTTTCCACAGGAGGATAGAGAGGAAAATAAGACAGTAAAAAAGAAAAATAGGTAAATTTAGCCCCAAGAAAGGAAAGACAGACTCTTTCTCTCCATTTCACTCACTCTCTCTCTCTCTGTAACTCACTGTGAGTTAACAGATGTCTGTGGTTTGCAACAGCTCTCCTGGTAATTGTAAAAACACTCAGTCCATCTAGATTTTGGAAAAGCAACAGCCACCACTAAGCCTCCCCAGACTTTTTATATCAGCTTTGCCATCATTGGAAATTATAAGTAGATTTAACTCTTAACAGGTCAGATCTACAGCTCTGACACACCATCCGGTCACCTACAAACCGTCATGATGATGCTCTGCTTTTGCTACACCTCGTTGCTCTCGTTGGTGTGAATGCTCTAAACCAGGGGTCACCAACCAGGTAGCCCGCAAGGACCACATGAGTAGCCCACAGGCTTTTTCTAAAAATAGCTGTTTCCTACCTTGTTAAATCATTGTTGATAATTATTATGAGAAATCATTAACATGATCAGTGTCTTCACATAGATGAATATCATTAATTATTAATAATAACATATAATAAAAGGTAAATTGAGCAAATTTTAAATTTCAGATCAAACTGAAAACTGTGTGTATCAAACTGGTAGCCCTTTACATTAATCCGTACCCAAGAAGTAGCTCACAGCTCTGACACACTAAAACCCAGAAGTTATATTTTGTACAGAATGGAGAGTTTCTCCATTCTGTGCAAATTAGGTATGACACAGTAAAAAGAAAAGAAAAGAAAAAACTAAACAACTGGCTCAGATGATTCTTTAAATCAATTGTGTTCCTGTTTTTCTCATTCACTTTTTGATGAACCTTAGAACCATGATTTCATGAACATCTTATCCTGCAATAACCTCTCATAACTTGCATATACATGGAATAAAAGGAAAGCTTAGGATTGGAAAGAAGTAGCAGAGACTTTTATTTTGTAACATGTAAATCAAGCAATTCATTTTCATGCAGATGAATGCATTTAATTTGTGTTTAACACCTTTTAGAATCTATATATAACATGTAAACTATCGATTATGTTAGATGTTTGATGCATTTACTTATCATAATGCTGTGTGTGTGTGTGTGTGTGTGTGTGTTTGTGTGTGTGTGTGTGTGTGTGTGTGTGTGTGTGTGTGTGTGTGTGTGTGTGTGTGTGTGTGTGTATGAGTAAGATGCAGTGACATGGCTGGATGTATTTGCATTTCACCACCATGTAAATAGGAGAGATCTGACCCTGAGGTTTGTGTTGTAGAGAGTGATGTGAGATCAGCAGCTCTGCTCTGGGCTCTTTTTTTAAACCACATACCATTCATTATTTTCTTCAAGAATGTTTTTATTTTAATCACTTCATTTCTTTCAGATGGTAACAAATTGGTAAAATGCCTGCAAAGCATTTTTTTGCTTGATGACTTGCTACTTTACGCACCAGCTTGGATTTCTAACCACTTGTTGTTCAGAGGAAATTATACACAATTCTATAAAATGGTAAGTACACCATCGTTAGAAAAGCTAATTTTCATTTGTACCAAACCTATAGATCTGGACAAACAGTACAAGATCTATAAATTGAATGCAGCCTCAGTTAAAAAACTGATTTTGAAAATTAGAACATGGAAATCAAAAACCGCCATATAGTTGAAAAGTCATATATGATCCTTTTCTGTTCTTTATTGATAATAGATTATATTGTGTGATGCATTTATGCTTACTATTGCAGAACAGTGAGCATAATTCTGGATTATGGCAAAAAACGACAGTAGAATGTAGAGTACAGTACGCATGCACGCTATATAGTAGAATGTACTGTACGCATGCGCAGTATCCACTACACAACTTAGTCACGTAGTAAGTAGGTGTAACAGGCTATGAAATTTAACGGGCACACATATTTGTATTAGCCTTTTGTAGCTGTATGTGTTTTGTAGATGCACAATGGCTAAGCGATGATGGTGGCTAGTTAAAGCTAACTATCCTGTTGCTAAGTCAATCAGTTGTGAGGGTAATGTGTAGACTTTCCGTATGTTTTTTTTCATGTGAAATGTGTTTGTGTGTGTTTTAGAGTACGTACACTCTACAGTTTTGAGGACCTGGACAACACGTTATTTGGTCTACCTTTGCCGAGACAGGGACGCCAACTACTGTTTTGGCTTTTACACATGATCAAAGTATTTGATTATAAACTTTACTTACTATTTGACACGCATCAGACCAGTTTTGGTTTCCACAAGTTTTATAATAAAGAGTGCATTTTGCCTCACTTATTATGCACTAGGAAATTTTAGAAAAATTGGATCCAACAACTTACCTGAACATATCTTAGAGCATTACACAGGCAGGTATGACCGTAGTAACATAGACTGCATTATTGTCGGGATTGATCAGGATTGGTATATTCACAGCATTTATGCTAGTGAACATTACAAACCACATGCTACGTACCGCTTCCACAAATCCTTATGGTTTTAACCTTTGTGGTATGTTGTGGGTCAAATTTACCCATTTTAAAGTCAATTTAAGGTCCCACTCAGTCTCGTGTCCCTGACAGAATAATCTGGCCCTGAAACTTGTCTCTGACAGAAAGACATATTTCTTTCGCACACACACACACACACACACACACACTTTGACACTTCAGGATTAAAAGCCAGTGGCAGACTGTTGGGGCGACCCATCGTGCGTGCGGAGGAGCTGAACACCCAGCGCCTGACAATCGGTGGGAAGCCTTGGCAGGCTGTGAAGAGGGTGACTCCCTAACCGTAGCTTCTGGGGGGGGTCTGGACTCTCCTAGAGGAGCTGAACACGCAGCGCCTGACAATCGGTGGGAAGCCTTGGCAGGCTGTGAAGAGGGTGACTCCCTAACCTGGGCTTCTGGGGGGGCTCTGGACTCTCCTAGAGGAGCTGAACAAGCAGCGTCAGGGGGGTCTGGTGTTTTTCTAGAACATTCTGAATTGAGCACCTGAAGGTAGTAGATGGCTGAGGCCGTCTATTAAAGGATAAAGGGGAGGACAGTTAAGCCCTCAGGTTTTTCTTGTTTTTGGGGAACACCTCTTAATACCAAGTTGTTTCCGATTATAAAGTTCAGGTAATAAACCATGGCAGTTGGCTGCTTTGAAGCTTCTAAAGATTTTGAAACAAATCACAGGTCACAAGAATTGAACAAATAGATCAAGTAAGTTATTATGGGATAGTATTTTCAATTTGATTTCTTTAAGTGTATAAGTCTTGTGGCTAAACCTGTTCCATACAGTGTTGATAATTATTGATGATTAGTTTGGGAACCCAAACATGTGTTTACCTTTGAATTCTAAAAAAGTATATTTTCCTGTGTCTAGCTTTTCTCCACACAGTTCTCTGCAGCAAAGTATATAAACAAAGGTGGCAAAGGAACGTCTCGAGAGTATAATTTTTTAAAAATCCTATTTTAAAAATCTTTTACTTGTTAAAACCATTACAAACTTTATATTTTGGCTTAGGACTGTATATTGTATGGTGGAAATTGTTTTTAATGTAATTATCAGGAATATTGAATTAGCTGTGTTGGGTCAACATCAGATATTTTATAACATTTTTCATGCATCTTTTAATAAACGCAATAACAAAAAAGGGCGTGTTGCAATGTTTTATTTTCATCACATACCGTGTTTAAGGACACCCTGGTGAGTTTTGCTAACACTGATACACCCACACTGCACTGGGTCAAAGTTAGGGATAAAGATGAGGGGTTGAAAAAAAGAAAGGCTTGTGGATTAGAATAATTAAAAAGTAGAGTGATGATAATGATGATGATGATGAGGGTAGGTGGGTGTTTGAGAAAGAAAAGGACAGAAATTTTAGTGTAGGTAAGATGAAAAAGAATCGAAATTGAGCAGCCAGTGGGACAGAAAGAACCGAATAATTAAATGTCTGGATGAAAGAAACACTGGAGAAAGTTTGGAGAACAACAGGAAGAAGTGAATGTAGTGATGACTAGGGTGGCATGGAGAACGCTCGCAATTACAAAGCAAAAATGAGCAACTAGTGCATTAGATAGTGAGTATAGGGGAAAAGAGGTAAAGAGTATGGAATATGAAGAGGAGGAACGTGAGCATGTGGTCGAGCAAAATAAGGCTAAGAAATGAGCAGGAGGGAGTGTAGTATAGAGGATAAAGAAACAAACCTGATGGGAATAAAGGGATGAGAAGAAGAAAACATGTCTGGTGGTAGTTCTTCTTCCTGGAGCCAGCTGAGTGCCAATCTGCCAGCACAGCAGAGTAACCCAGCACGTAGGAGTTTCGTGTTTCACGTTTCAACACACCAGTTTCCCAGAGATAAGTTTCCAAATCCCACCTTGTTCTTTTTTTAAGTTAAAAAGTTAAAAGTTAAAACTAAAAAGAGTTGGTAAATGGACATTCTGACTTCCTCCATCTCTCTCTCTCTCTCTCTCTCTCTCTCTCTCTCTCTCTCTCTCTCTCTCTCTCTGTCTTGCTCTCTCTCTCACTCTGTCTCGTTCTCTAGCTCTCACACTCTCTATCACACACATACAGCAGTTAATTAGGAAGGTAGGAGAGAACACTCAGGCAGGCCATTAAATAATTCTGTTTTTGCAGTAATAAAAACATCACAGAAGCACACTTCTCTCTACTCAGGAGTGTGTCTAGCTGCATTCACCAAAAGGGAAAGAAAGTGTAAGATTTATAGCATTTGGCAGACACCTTTATCCAGAGTGATTTACAATCTAAATCATACAACTGAGCAGTTAAGGGCTTTGATTAAAGGCCCAGCAGTGGTAGATTAGGGGTGGTGGGATTTGAACTTACAACTTTCTGATCAGAAGTCTAATGCTTAAACCAGTGAGCTACCCCTTTCCACTAATATTATTATGCTGCATGGTCCTGAGGTACCAGTGATCCTGTCCCTTTCTTCTTTCCAGACCTGCCTGATTCATCCTCTTGATGGAGCGCTCTTTAATTGGTAACACATGAACAGTCTAAAGATTCATGAGATTATTGTGGAGGCTTGAACTCAAGAACCATTAAGATGGATGTGCACTGTAATTAATACAAATAGTCTAATACAATAGCTTTTAGTTTTACACTCGAGTCTCCATCAGTGAACAGTTGATAATGTTAATAATGATGGAGTTATAATGAATGGACATTCGGTGTCACCCAGACGAGGATGGGTTCCCTTTTAAATCTGGTTCCTTTCAAGGCTTCTTCCTCATAGCATCTAAAGGAGATTTTCCTTTCCACTGACACCACTGGCTCGTTCATTATGGGTAAACTTCTGGATAAATTTAGAGACTAATTTATAAATGTAAAATTTGTATTTGAAATTTATTTATTTATGTAAAGCTGCTTAGGACATCAGCCATTATTAAAAGCGATATTCAAATATTAGTGAATTTAATACAATAATTAATTATTTATACCGTATAAAACACTTGGGGGAGTGCTGTTTATTACAAAATTGTAAAGCAGTGAGGTGGTGGCTCATTGTTTATGAGATTGGACTTTGGCATGGAAGGTGACGAGTTTAAATCCCAGCACCACCAAGCTGCCATTGCCGGGCCCTTGAGCAAGGCCCAAAACCCTCATCTGCACAGTTGTAAATTGCTCTTTATGTCTGCCAAATGCCATGAATGTAAATAGATCACGAAGATGATAAAGTAGTTGAGGCAGCCTGACACATTACCCACCTGGGTTACAGATTACATTCCTAAAAATGCATGTCATGAAGTGTTTCCATCCTCCTACATAAAAACAAATGGCCAAGGATTAAAAATTTATGTTTTATTAACATACAGCATTTTTTCTGTTTCATACCCATTTATAATTATGATGAATGGTGTAGAAGATCCACTAGATCCATCCTTTTTTTTTCACTTTTGCTTCTACCCCGTAGTCAGAAACCACAGTCCTAAATACTTTGCAAATTCAGTGACTGTCCCTGAAGACTTCTTACATAAATCTCCCATTGTAGAAAGTTTCACCATGTCAACAATTATACAGGTTTCTGTGTTAAATGTTGTGCAGAATATTTTGTGTTTGTTCTTTATTTATTATTAACCTATTATTAACTTTATCCGTCCCAATAAAGGGGTTGTTACTATAAAAATCATAATAAATGAAAACAATATCATCGATATATAAGATTTGAATTACAAAAAAAAAATCTATATACAGATATTAGAAGGCATTTGTGGATATTTTCTGCCATATATTTGAACCCAAATAGCAGAAAAGAATCTGCCCTCATCCTCCTTGTCAGAATCATGATATGATTTAGTTGAGTTTGGTCTACTGTATGTGTGTGTGTGTGTGTGTGTGTGTGTGTGTGTGTGTGTGTGTGTGTGTGTGTGTGTGTGTGTGTGTGAGTGTGATGATGAGTGTTTACCCAATGAAGGAGTCTGGGAGGGGCATTTGTCTATGAAGAGGCATCCGGCGTTGCTGTGGAGATCTGGAGTGACCCTGCCTACAATTGTCATGACACCATGATGTCATCTTTGTCTCAGGACACCCTGTACAGATGCATAGCACATAAACCATGGATATAACACACACACACACACACACACACACACACACACACACACACACACACACACACACACACATAATAATACAGTTAAAACAAAAAAATCTTGTGTGTGTGTGTGTGTATGTATGTATGAGAAAGAGAGAGAGAGAGAGAGAGAGAGAGAGAGAGAGAGAGAGAGGAATGACTGGACAACTGGACACAAATGAACTCAATAAACCTTTTGTGTAGGTTTGACCACAATTTGACCTCAATGTATTGATGGTTTTTGAAAATAATATATAAAAACTTCTGTCTCACCACAAACAACCTATTGTGTTTATTGTGTGTGGTAGTTTGTCAATCCTAAGAAAACCTGTTGTGTTTCCTTGGAGTTATAAATATTTGTAGTACATTCACATAATTTCTGTAGGAAAAATATAAATCCTAATGTCACAGAGAGAGAACTCAAACTCCACACACTCTTTCACAGGAAACGTGGGGTTACGCTTGTGGTCTCACCACAGGTTTTCATATAACACCGTTTATGTTTTCACTTTAAAGTTGAGAGGAATGGCATGTTTTTTTCTGAAATGTAGTGAAGTAACAAACATTAAAATGTTTATTAAAATAAAAAATACAGATACTGAAAGGTATCCGTAACCTCAGCAATGATAAAACTATAATAAATGCATATTTGGTGTCACCCAGATGAGGATGGCTTCCCTTTTGATTCGGGTTCCTCTCCAGTCTTTTTCCTCATGCAATCTCAGGGTGTTTTTCCTACTACTCTCATTACTGGTTACAAATAAGGGATAAATCTATAGAGATTAATTTTTTATGATAGAATTTATATTTGCAGTCTATTCAAGTAAGTGTATTCTTTGTAATGATTTCCATTGTTAAATCTCTATACAAAATGAATTGAATTAAATTGAATTTAAAAAATATATTTTTTTAGGATTTTCTAATAAACTGTACTCAATGGAACAGACCATCTACACTAAATCTGGAAAATGGCATTTCTATAAGGGCATTTAGATGCACTTGCAGATATTATAATCTTATCGGAAAATTAATTAACTAGCATGCACCATTGTAGGTGAGACACAGAGGCGAATGAATAATACTTATACATTAAAAGTAACACAAAAAGCTTTGACTGGAGAAGCACATGTATCAAAAAACATGTATTAGGCATTTAATAGTGTATTATATGTCATAGTCATGAATCTGGGTATGTGAGTGGATGTGGATATGTATGCATTTACTGTATGTTGATGGTGTTCGGCAGATGCCCATTTTCCTCATCCATACATCTGAGCATCTATAGGGGTTAAGGGTCTTGCTCAGGGGCCCAGGAGCGGTAGCTTGATGTGGTGGGGATATCGATCTTCAGATAAGTATATATGGAAGTGTAGATATATATGTGTGTGTTTAAATATAATATGTATGTTGAGGCTTTAAATATTGTTTTTATGCTTTTTTTGTTGTTGTTTTTTAAGGATGTTGATGTCCTTATACTGTATGGTGGAAACCCATGAAACTTTCACAGTAACTTTGCAAAGGAAAACCACCACAATGGGTTAAAGAAGGCCAGAGTCCAGCAGGTTGCAGAATGAAAATATGTGCTTCACAAGTGGATGACCAGAACAAAATGTGTTTGGCCAACTGACAGGTAATTCCACTACACAGAGTTCAGTAAACAGACAAGTAAATCCTCAAATAGCATTATTAAACAGGTATGTAAAAGGCAGAGTTCAGCCAAGAGGTATGCAAGTAAATCCGCAGCAGCATTTGTTCACCGAATAAAAAACTGCACATGCTGAAGAATGTACTATAACAGCTACGTAAATCCACGAAAATGTATTTCGAAACCAGGGCCGCTTGTAATGAAGTGAATCGGGTCAGTGACACATTAGCAGTCAAACACTGTAAGGTGTATTTAGCAATAATGCTCTTCAAAAAGTAAAAACATAAAAAAATGTTTTTATCAATTTATAGTTGCCTAAGTAAACTTATAAGCATCTTCTGACCGACAAGAAACATGGCAATGATGTGGTATACGTTTGATCCTCTTCAACATCGTCAGGTCAAGTAGCTTAATTAACATTTCAGCCACATGCAGCTGTTACAATAAAATTATTTTGTAACATGGTGCTGCGAAAACAACACAGACTACACATAACTCTATAAAGTGCACATAGTGAGTACCAAGAATATTAAATAATTACCGTGACAATAGTCACAAATTGCAGACAGGTTGGACCTTCAGCATGTTAAATGTCTTTGGGGACCTGCTGCAACATGTACAGCAAACAGAGTGTTCATGCATAAACCAGGCAGCTTTTCAAAAATGTTAATTTTATATTATTTTAAAGCTGTGTATGAAACTTAATGCTATTCATTCATACAGTTTAGAGCATTGTTAAGCTTGTTTTTATTTTTTTGTATCCGTCTTGTATCACCATGGCTGCTCATCAGGGGTAAATACACATCGTTCACCTTAACTGTTAAATTCTGTAAAGCTGCTTTGAGACAATGTCTGTTGTTAAAAGTGGTATAGAAATACACTTGACTTGTATCATTCATATGCAGTGGTGGACATTAACAAAGTAAATGTAATGTATACTAAACTAATTTTTAATGAGCTGAACTCATAGATCTAAGACTTTTTCTATGTACACAAAAGGCCTATTTCTCTCAAATATTGTTCACAAATCTGGTGGATGGATTATCTCCTTAAAGGAGAAGTGCTCACTAACACAGATTTAGACAGATTTGTAAACAATATTAAAGAGAAATAGGCCTTTTGTGTACATTAAAAAAGTCTTAGATCCTTGAGTTCAGCTCATGAAAAACAAAAGTGTTGCGTTTAGAATTTTGTTCAGCATAAGTCTGTGAATGTTTTCGCATAAACTGAGTTGATTAAGCAAAAGTCTTGTAACAAAAATAAATATAATAATAAGTAACAATTAGTAATAATTTACCTAGAGTATCTCTACATTAATGCAGTTACATGGTTTGTGTACTTCATCCACCATTGGTCACTTATTTTCATGTGGTACGAACTCGCATGAGTTTATCAAACGTGAAATTAGGAGTGTAGTGAAATGTGAAACTTCTTCTCAACGAGCTTACGTTTGCGGTCTCCACCATTCGTCAGTGGAACGAAAAATGTCGTGTGACGGAAGCCAAATATCAAACAGAGCAGTGTGTTATAGGGTTAACTTAGTGAACCATGCAGAGTATAAGATTAGCAGTGCATAGTCACATCCTGATGCCACTCAAGAGCTTCTGTATGGCGCTTCAGTCCCCGTGACTCTCTACATCTGTCAATGGTCCCACATGAACACTGAAGATTTGCACTTCGCATTGCCTGAGTATTATCCATGCTTCAGTGGATAATCTGAATTGGATGCTATAGACTTCCTAACTGGTGCTTCAGTCAGAAAGACAATGACATGAACATCCTTCCAAACACACTTATTACCGTTTGACTTTGGAGTCTAAAGTTGTAGAAGGGTAATGATTTATATTCTGAATCACCTGGAAATGGTGTTATTTTTCATTTGTCTTTCTCAAGATTTCTACCTCAGGTCATCTCTAATTCTGGAAAATGGCTTTGGAACGATGTCCATTGTTAAAAGCATGATACAAATCAAATGGAATTGAATTTAGATCAAAACCGACCTAAGGGAACTTCTCAGATTATACCAGAAGTCCACTTTATGATGTTTAATTTAAAAAAAACAGCCACATGTGAGAAAAAATTACATTTTCTAGGAACTCAGATCTGGAACAGATCACCTACACTTGAAGACCACTGAAAGATAAATCAAAAAAATTGTTCTACTTCCAAAATTGACTTTTTATTTAATTGCAGACATAATAAATTTATTGGAAAATTATTTAGCTAGCATGCACTACTGTAGGTTTTCTTCCTCGTGTTGTCTCAGCACTATGACTTACTCATTAATAATCTAATTATTAAATGTATTAATAATTAGATAAATTATTAGATGTGTCAAAAGTACTATGAATCAAACTGGATCAGTCTGAACACTAGTGTGGGTCTCCACTGGTGATGTCCAGATACCAGGTTTTATTACTGAACTATTATGTTTTTATCTCCAAGAACCAGTTGGTTTCTTCTAAACTTTGGCCAAATATTACAAAGATCCCTTCGAATGATAGTTCTATTCTCTTTTTCTCATTCTCTAAGAAAAATGAACATGAGGAAAAATGAAGCTGAGGTGCTATATGAAAAGAATGATCAGTGATAACACTAGAAAATAGAGGCGTTCTTGTTCATGGTTGTTCTTGTCTTTTTTCTTTCTCTCTAAATGCCTTGATTAAAATGTTTCACTGCACAGATAAAATCCCCCAGTGACTTGCTCCAGTCTCAAATAGTTTTTTTTTTTTTATTACTAACTGGAGCCTCATTATTCATGTCTGGAACCACACAGCATGATCAGCCACTGATTTGGGGGCTTTACTTGTTGAGCTAGTTTTCATTCATTTGTAGGCTGATGAAACTTCCTCTCAAGACCCTTTGCTCTTTTGCATTAAGAGGATTTTCTACTCCCACATGGATACACTAAGGTGTAGGTCCAGGATTGAAATCATATGTCATGTGGGAGCTCTCTTGCTTGTGCTCTTCTACAGGCTAGCATTTATAGAAACAGTGTGCCCTGAGGTAGGAATCCTCTACAGTTAAACTGTTGTAGTGCTGGTAGCGCCACCGAAAGTGGATTTGGTCAGTGTGGCCCACAACCACACAGGGCCAGTGACCGATAATTATGGAAACCTCCTAATCCTATTCTTCTATTCCTGTGGCACTGCCTGTTGCATTACCTCAGTACGATCAAGACATGGGGAGATCAGAGTATGAGTTCTTGTATATTTATATATTTTGTTTTATAATGTGTAAGCATTTTAAGTGTGTTTGTAAGTGTAGGCTATCATACATTGGCCCTGTATGCCCAGGATGTCTGTTCACCTACTGAATTTTAAAATACACCAAAAATCGAAGCTAAATGTTATTCTACATCTCCAGTCACTTAGCACAAAGCCATTTCATTATACATCTAATTGGGATCTGACACTTCTCAGCTCCATGCTGATTTGCCTTCTGCTCTCATCGACTTTTTAACACATCTCTCGGTATGTTGCTGTTGCATAGAGATTTATTTTTTTTTTTTGAGATACAGTTTTACTGGTGAGTGACAAGAATAAGACTGTGTCTTTGAATATAAGTTCAGCTGTAGTGCGTATTTATTTGTACCAATCACCTGACCAATCTGTATAATTTTTGCTTCCTACTTTTTCTCGTGTTTTTCTTTATCATCCCATCCTTCCATCATTCCTCTGGCCTGTCATTTTTATCCTTGTGCACAGAACAGATTAATGTTCTGTTTGCATGCACATACATGAATTTAGAGTGAATGCATATGCAACTTTTGGCTTTTGATGCTCCAGTTATCTGGCCTATAGTTTTTTCACATTTTTCATAATATGTTTCTTCATATTGTACAAATGTCTCTGGGTTATGTATGTAAACCTGGTTTCCTGAGGGAACGAGACACTGCGTTACCGAGTGTTACCGAGTGTTCACACTCTCAAATAATGTGTGTAATCAGTCAAAAATTTGAAGCTGGCCGTCACCTGTGGGGTGGCGTCACGACCACGAAGTATACAATGCATATCGAGTGAGGCACCGCCAGCTTCTGTAAGGGAGAAGGAAGTGCTGCAGGGATGCCGGAGGTGTGGCATAGAGAGGCAGAGTCTTGTTCCCTCAGGGAACCAGGGTTACATACGTAACCCAGAGACATTCCCAATCAGGAACTCGAGCTGCATCGATAGTTTGGGGAACGACTGTCCAATCATGCCAGACTGCCCAGTCCCTGCCTAGTGTGTGTCTGTCAAACACAGCTAGAGGAGGACTGAGGGGCCAGGAGTGGCACTGCAGTCTAGGTTATATAACCACACAAAGGTCAGCATTGCATATGTCTTCAAAAGAGAATTACAGAGGACAAAGATTTTTAAGCAGCCACACTCCGGGTGGAGTGAACTCTGACCCTGAAGGGAGCGGGGAGACCAGAGAACTCAGAAGATGATGTGATTGCATCAACAATACACCTGCTCAGAGTCTGCCTATTAGCAGGGAGGCCTCTCTTGGGAGGGCCGTAACAGACGAGCAGCTGATCGTCTTTCTCCAAGGACTTCACCTGTGGACATAGGTGTCCAGTGCGTGCAGACCTGGAATGGAGGAGGATAGAATGCCTGTAATCTTATGGGTCATGGGACGA
The DNA here is from genome assembly GCA_024362625.1 of Silurus asotus. Classification (NCBI taxonomy): domain Eukaryota; kingdom Metazoa; phylum Chordata; class Actinopteri; order Siluriformes; family Siluridae; genus Silurus; species Silurus asotus. The sequence continues at coordinate 4,887,383 of MU551704.1, forward strand.
CCGAGTGCACCTTGGGGATGTAACCTGTACAGGGGTACAGGAAGGCACTAGCCATACTTAGGGTAAAATCCAGGAAGGAGGGGGCCACAGAAAGGGCCTGCAAGTCCCCTACTCTCTTGGTAGAGCAGATGGCCAACAAGAATGCGATCTTGATGGAAAGGTGCCTCCAAGATGCCTTGACTAGGGGCTTGAAGGGGGGCTCAGACAGAGCCCCAAAAATGATGGCCAGGTCCCACCTGGTACTCTGATAAGCCAAAAAGGTGGACGCCTAGACTTTAAGGGTTAATGGAGCCAACCCCTTGGTGAACTTTCCCTGGAGGAAATCCATCACTGAACCAACCGGGCAGTGGTTTGGATTCAGCTGGTGGTGCTTACATCACAAGCAGAACAGACACCACGATCAGGGGCCACAGCCACAGCCTCCACAGCTCTGGACAGGGGTGAAAAATAGCACCCCCAAGCTGGAAAAGGAGAGCCCTTCTCAGAGGAATCTCCAATGTGGGCAGGGGAAAGCTGCGTGCACAAAGTAGTCGAATCCCATATGACACAGAGATAGGTTGTTTTCTATTGCAATTATTGAATTATTACACACATTATTTCAGAGCGTAAACACTTAGTTGCTTTCCCAAAGAGTTTCGACACAGCTCGAGTTCCTGAAAGGGAACCATACATACTCTATTTGGATTAAAGATTGTGGACACCTGACCATAAGATTCATATGTGCTTTTTAAACCACCCACTCCGTAATTATTTGCTCCACTCTTCTGGGAATATGTTCTACTAAATTTAAGAGTGTGCTTGTGGAGCTCCTTTAGCTCCAAGGGTGTTAGTAAAGTCAGGTACTGATGTAGGTGAGGTGAGGAGGCCTAGGGTGCAGTCAGTGTTCCAGTTCATCCCAAATAACATGTTCAGGACAATTGAGATAAGAACTGAGCCACTCAAGATCTTCCACTCCAAAACTTGTAAAGCATATCTTTATGGAGCTTGCATTGTGCACAAGGCCATTGTCATCCTTGTCATTATAATGTCTAATGCTGTGAACAGTTTTTACTCGTTTCTGTCAGGTTTGTTGTGTGATTTGTTACATTATTATAGATTAATTTGATAGATAATGCAGGTGAATATTTTATCCTTCAAATTTAGTGTGTGTTTCCTAGTGTGCTGGATGAGAAATCTGTGGAGTCTCTGTGGGTCTGTCCTACCACTGCATGATTCTCTATAAAATCATTCAGGAATCATTTTCTTTGACTAAGAATGGAGCTCACCGATTGTTTAATCAATATTAGAAGAAATGCGATGCATGTCTATTCGAAACACATTACTGTGGAAATATCCGATAGCTCTATTTCCTAGCAGAGTTTGAATGAGTTTAATTTCTAAATTATTGATTTGCTACACATTTGTACCAATAGCCGAAATCCTGTGCAAAAATAACAGCTATATACTATTAAAATTTAAACGTATTAGGTTGCCTGGAGTGCGATGTGTGAGGGGGATGTTTGGGACATGTCCACAACACTTTTGGAAAGTGTATTCTGCTAAAATATTTACTATAATACTAAGCTGCAGCAACCGATCCAAAAAGCTTTCTATTCCTCTACAAAAGAACTCACATACTACGCCTTAACAATTTCTTAAATTCAGAAAATGCTGAAATGTGTGTGCATTGATGTTCATTGGTCATACAATTTATAAATGGATCTGTGTATGCTGCATTCATTCATTATGTATGTTTTTGTCAAATGAAAAACAAATGAAATAACTATGTTTAAAAACTATTTTTTGCTTAAAACGTTAAAATTTTTAAACAAGATATTTCATTTACATTTACATTTACATTTGCGGCATTTAGCAGACGCCCTTATCCAGAGCGACGTACAAAAGTGCTTTAAATCTCTAGTAGTGAATAAATCTTACACTGGTACACAAGAATACAAACTCAATATAAATATAACTCGAATTCTACAAACTTGGAAAGTGCTAATTTAAGTATTTCAGGAAGAGGTAGGTCTTCAGTCGTCGCTTAAAGATAATCAGGGACTCTGCTGTACGGACATCTAGGGAAAGTTCATTCCACCACGTCGGTGCCAGAACAGAGAAGAGCCTTGAATTGTACTTACCTCTCAATCTGAGAGAAGGTGGTACCAGTCGAGCAGTGCTGGAGGATCTCAGACAGCATGGTGCAGTGCGAGATGTGATGGTGGTACTCTGGTACATCGTGGTGATTCTGACTTTGCTCTGAGTGGTTAATATGGATCAGAAACAACAAGAGAATGGAGAGTATGGGTGAATGGCATCGAGAAAATTTGCAGGATTTTGCTGCTAATTAGGAATTCATAGAGAACTCCTAAAACAGTGGCAAGGTCATAATGATGGTATTGAGAAGTGAATTGTCTCAGGTAGAACACCACTGAAGGCTTAGGTGTGAAATGCACGGCTCCCCACTGGAATGAAACATACATGGACCCAAATCATGCAGATCGATGCATTGAGAAATTAAGATCTTGAAAATCTTAAAAATCTTGAAATTTGTAAATACATAATCACACACAGTACGACATGCAGTTAAACACTGTTTATGACCACTTTGTTAAATTAAATGTAAAAAAAAAAAAAGGAGAGTGAACTATAATAGTGGAATAAATTTTACAATGTAGTAAATAAAATGGCATAGAAAAAATATGGATTCACATACTGTATATATGCATGAAATATGCAGTACATACAAACATGTAGCAGAATTTGGATCCCTGGAGGCAGAAAAAGTGGGAGATTGAGTAAAGTAATACTGGATGAGTAATTCTACAGTTTCTTACAATTTCATAAGAAAGTCATAAATGATCCTATGGCCAATGTCTCACTATATAAACAATTTACTCCTAATGCCTCGTGTACATTGAATGATTTTGGTCTGGACCAGAAACATGACTTACGTGAAATTGGTGATTTCTTTGATCTCGACTCCTTTGGTCTACATACATGTCATACCCAAGCTTATTAGCGCCATCTCACACAGTGACCTTATAAGTTTGCTAAAAATCGCACATGTAGAGGGCAAAAGACTGATAGAATTCATATCGGTGCTCACTTATAATCCCACTAATAAAACACTGACCTCAATTCCACTGAAAATTCTTCACATCTTCCAGGAAAATTGTATGCATTCTTCTTTCTACTGCTTTTTTTTTTTTTTTAAGAATCTCCATTCATTTTAATCAACAACATGAATACAGTGGGGTTCATAAATATACAGGGCTGTACTGACAGTGCTTCAATTTTGCAAGGGTATCTAATTTAATACAACAAACATCATTAAAAATGACAACAGCTTGAGCCAAAAATAATCTTTTTCGTATATTTTCTTCGTCTTCTTCTTTTTCTTCTTTTTCTTCTTCTTCTTCTTTCTGCTTCTCCCATTAGGGGTCGCCACAGCGGATCATCCTTCCCCATACTCCCCTGTCCTGTACATCTGCCTCTTCCAAACCAACCTCCTGCATGTTTTCCCTCACCACATCCATAAACCTCCTCTTTGGCCCTTTCTCTTTTCCTCCTTCCTGGTGGCTCCATCCTTAGCATTCTCCTACTGAGATACTTCATGTCCCTCCTCTGCACATGTCCAAACCATTTGAATCAAGCCTCCCTCCCCTTGTCTCCAAAATGTCCTACATGCGCTGTCCCTCTAATAAACTCATTTCTAATCCTGTCCATCCTCATCACTCCCAACGAAAACCTCCTCATCTTCAGCTCTGCAATTTCCAGCTCCAGATCTGGAAGATCTTCAACAGACTCAACCACCAAAAACGTCAAAACTATTCAGCAACTTGTGCATGATGATTGTCAGAGAACAATCCAGATGATCTCACTTCCACACCATCCTACTTACAATATTTGTGTTCTGCAGACTTTACCCTCTTCCCAAAGATGAAGATCCAGCTCAAAAGTCGCTGTTCTGACACCATTGCGGAGATCCAGCATGAATCACAAAAGGTGCTTGACGTGCTTGAAAAGAAGATTTCCAGGACACATTCCAGAAGTGGCAAGAATGCTGAGAGTGCTGTATTGCTGTGCAAGGGAACTATTTTGAAAGTGATAGTGTGTAAACGTAGATACAAAAAGTACTTTCTTGTAAACAGAGCTAGTCTGGAAACCTTTTTGATACCACCTTGTATTCAAGATAATAGAAATTCACACCCTGTGTTTAAAATATTACAAAATTCTAAAAGCTATTGTTTTTTTAAATTTTAAATAGAAAACTCACATTTTCAGTAGAACCTCAGACTTTTGGACTCCACTGTATATAGATAAGATTATATAGATATGCATTTACACTTTTTTCTTCTATTCATTTTAACTACTGAATTTACATGCTATGCCACTTCAGCGCTCTACTGCATATTGAAATAAATATCCTAACCAGCCAATAAAGGATTATAGTATTTAAACATTATACTGTATGTATGTATATAAGATACATTTTAATTAAAAAAGAAAAAAAGAAAGCAAAAGCTGATAACATCTGTTACTGTTGGGGGGGAAAGGGAAACCATGATCAAGTGTGATTTTGTAAAATTGTGTTAGATCAAAAGAAAAAATGAGTTTACATACTTTGGAGACTTCTGTGGGGTTTATCTTGTGTGTGTTTTGAACGTACAGTGGAGTGCATGGTAACGACTGGCTGTGATAACTGTATGCATGCCTTAGATGCAGGCGATAACACCCACACACACACACACACACACACACACACACACACACACACACACACACACACACACAAAAGAGATGAGGTGAAAGAGGGAGAGAGAGAGAGACAGACAGACAGAGAGCTATGAGAAAGATTTTCAATCCAATCCATTTGTCAGAAATCCACTTCAGGTTTTCAGAAGAGCTGTAAGCAGTTACACTGTTATTTTACAAGCACACGTAACTTCTCTCTTCTCTCATTCCTTTTCCAATCGTTCTCTAATGCTCTGTACCACACACACACACACACACACACACACACACACACACACACACACACACACACACACACACACACAAATAATAATATTATTTATTACTGTATTACTGTCTTATTCAGGATTTAGAGACACATGCTCTTAAACATTACATTCATTAGCTAAATGTCACAAAGCAGAGAGTCACATAGGAAACCATCAGTAATAAAATGGCAAATAATAAACAAGCAAACAAATAAATACAATTTAAAAATCCAGAATTTTACAATTGAGTGTTGAACCTTTTTATTATTTTAACCATTTGTTTTTGTAATGATATTTACAAATTCCTGTCAGTTTAATACATTAACAGAAAACCAAAGCATTTTCACTGTAGTTGACTTACATTTAGTAAAACCAACATATTCATTTAATTAAAGATAAAGTTTTCAGAGAGTTTGTGAACATTCAGAGCACATGTACTGGAAGTGCTGCATCAACTACAGCTTCTAATAACACAACTCAGCCACTGCAGCGCCTCAGCATTCGTTGTTGTTGTTGTTTTTAATTGAATGGTATCTTATCTTGTTTATGGGTTTGTCCTGAAAGTCATTAATAAAAACTATGCAAAATTTTCTTCAGACTTGTTTACACATTAGAAATACATCATCTTAATTCTTATATTTGACAGCATGACCTGTATATAGAATCACAGCAACTCATTATTCAATATGTGGTTTGAAGCACAATCAAGGCTCATATTAATACTGATGTTTGTTTACATGCATATAAACTTTTTTTCCCCCACAAACAAACTCCTAATTCATGTACATCACATTTATTGTGTAAATGAATACAATTATATTTAGTTTGATAAATAAAGCGTGATAAGACGATATTACGTGTGTGTGTGTGTGTATGTGTGTGCAGGTGTGTGTTACGGAATTTAAAGGGCGAAACACCACACTTCGGTAGACTGTAGTCGGCATGACTCAGCACAACTCTGCAAATTTAAAAAACAATAATCAAGTGCTTAACGCTTGTGAGGAAAAAAACGTGGGCCAGTCTGCTGCTCTGCGCTCAGACAGGCTCGAGTCGGTTTCGACATCATAACACAGCCTGGTGATGTCACTGAGATAATTGGCCATTAATTTCCAAAGAGCTGTTAGTGGTTAGACCACCTGTTGTCCTGAATATGTGTGTGTGTGTGTGTGTGTGTGTGTGGTGTGTGTGTGTGTGTGTGTGTGTGTGTGTGTGTGTGTGTGTGTGTGTTTTCTGGTGCAACGAGAAACGATGACCAACACCGAGAGAATTTACACACAGAGGTTGCTGATCTTCATGGGTGTGGCCTTGTCGCAATTAGCAGTCATGCATGATCAGCAATTACACTCCAATATCACATGACATTTATTGCTAATTTTCTGTTATCTTATCCCTCCACTCTTCTGTTTGTTGCTCTGTTGTTAGAACGTAGGACATTGCTTTCACACGAATTGGGCACGTAAAACAAGAATCTACAAGAACATGCCATTAATTTTTATTTTTATTTTTAAATTAGACTCGAAATTGAATCCATTTCATTATTTCTTAGATTTCTGTAAGAATTACATTTTCATTATTTTTTGTTTTTTTTCCTTCATTTTTCTTCTCTGTATTCCAAAAAAGTTGATTGTCATACCTTGTTTATGATGCCACTAAATGTTATTTTGGCTTGTTTTCTTTAAACAGCTCTCAATGTTACTTTGAGCAAGGCCCTTAACCTTCAACTGCTTCTTTAATAATCATCTTACATTCTGAAACCCAAATGACTTTACTAAAATAATGAAAACACTGAAATCACCCTTGTCCTTGCCACACCAAACTGCCTCTCCAGGGCCCCTAAACAAAGCCCTTATCCCCATAGCTGCTCCACAGATCTTGCCATCCTCCAGCACTACTACACTTTTCTCTCCATCTCCACCACTACTCTTTTGATCTCTCCATCTCCCACTGCTCCACTGATCTCTCCATTTCCAAGTCAATCTGGATAAGGGCTTCTGCCAAACATCATCAACGAGCTTTCAGCTGCTCCCATTAGGGGTCGCCACAGCGGCTCAACTTCACATTACTCTGTCTTCTACATCTGCCTCTTTAAAACCAGCTACCTGCATGTCTTCCCTCACCACATCCATAAACCTCTTCCTTGGCCTTCCTCTTTTCCTCCTACCTGGCGGCTCCATCCTCAGCATTCTCCTACCGATATACCCCATGTCCCTTCTCTGCACATGTCCAGACCATCCCAATCTCACCTTCCTCACCTTGTCTCCAAAACGTCCTACAGTTGCTATTCATCTAAAAGACTCGTTTCTAATCCTGTCCACCCTCGTCACTCCCAATGAAAATCTTACCATCTTCAGGTCTGCTATCTTCAGCTCCACCTCCTGTCTTTTACCCAAACACCATCAATAAAAAAAAACAAGTTTCAATGTAACTACAACAATCGAGACTGTGCTTGAAGATCCATAACTTACCGTAATATCCACAGATGTACTTACAGAATGTCCAGAATAAATAGTGCACCAATTAATACAACATTTTACCAATTGATAGGATACAATGATTTTATTTATAATAAATAATCAATCTAGGAATGTTGGTAAAATGTGTTGTAGCTGTGTAGCAGTGTAGTTGAAGCAGGAAAGATATTTTCAATTCATTCATCTGTTTCTCCTGAAAGCTTTTTTACACCGCAGTTAAACTTTACACCGCCAACTATAACTGAAATCACAGGTCTGTATTAATGCACTTGTTCTAATTTGTTTGTATTTTTAGAGTATCATCTAATACTGGGACATCTCTGGCTGGTTCTCCATATGAACATATTTTTTTCTTTTTGAACAATTTAGGTTGATTTAACATTTTTTTGGAGCAGTCTTCACCTGAACCTCTGAGGCCAGAGAAGTTTTGCAGTTTCTAAATAATACTGATTGATTACTTTTGCAAACATAAAGTCATTTGTTTAGCAGACATTTCCACATTGAACTGTATACTAATTCTAAACTATTGACAACATGTAATTCTTTGGTTTGTCAAGGATGGAAAACTGGTGTACTAGCACAGTAATTAAACAATTCATAGTCATTGTTGTAGTGCTAATAGTTACTCGACATCATGTCAGGCTGTACAGGTACATAAAGCGCACCTACTTAAATTTTTTTACCTGCATAAAAGCTCCTCACCGTGCCGTGTCTAGCAACGCATGTTTGATACAAGTTTGGGGTTTCCTGCATAAAGCATATGTTAATGAAATGTTCTTATGAACATGCAAATAATTAAAGCTGCTCCATGCATCTCATTAAACATCAATTAGTATAATTACTACCAGCCTTCCTGAATCCTTTTGTCACGATGACACAAAGATGTGCTAATCCGTCCTTTCAGAAGAAGGTGTTTTTTGTGTGTGTATGTTTGTGTTTTGGTAGGGAAAGGGACTCCACACACACACACACACACACACACACACACACACACACACACACACACACAAACACACATGCACAATCTAGATGCGTAAAGCATGGATTATGGTCTCAAGTGTATTCTTTTCTCCCTTGTTCTCTTTATAATCTCTCTCTTTCTCTCTTCCTATTCCTCTCTTCATGTATTTACACACATTATAAATCCTTCACCAAGGCAGGACCTGACTCAATGTCCTAAATTTAGACTACAGTTTTTAAGCTAAGGACTTCTGTCCTACAAGTCTAAAAAAACAGTACTACTTTTAGTGTAAAGACTGCACCTAATGAGTCAATTAAAACATTTAATAAAAACAATGACTATAATAAAATGTAATAATAATAATAATGGTGTATAATCTGTGAAATTTTAACATTATGGATCAGATATTTGAACCTATAGAGATATACAGAGAAGAAGGAGTGATATTCCAGGTGACTTGGTTCGATCCTGTCAACAGCTGAAGCTATGGTGCATGCAGGATCAAAGCTCTTTCTGCCCTAGTCTGCATACATAAGCGTGCAGGTTCCTGCGATTGGCTGTCACTGTGAGAAATAGTGTTCCATCTTTCATACCCAAAGGGTCACAACTAATTTTGCTCCATTGATTATAGTTTAAAAACCCATTCAAAGGAAGAAAAATACTATTTTGTATTTATTTGTTACATACACAAATATGTTGTTAGAAGTCTGGGACGAGTGATGGGTCAGCCATTAAAATTATAAAGTTTCAACTGTTGCAAAAAAAAATAAAATGGGCGTAGGATGAGGCAGCCAAACACTGGCATAATGCGTAAAAAGTCATTGTGGCTGATAGTGTGTTCTTTAAGACAGACACTCTTACCTAAAAGGACTTTTTCTTTTTCAATTATCACATATACACATCTAAGTAGTTGAGGTTTAGGGGTAAAAGGGGCCCCCAAATGACAAAGGTATAATAAGGACAAATTCATACAGATTTCGAATTCACATACAAATACTATTGACTTAAGAATTCATGAGGTTCACTGTACCAACAAATCTGTTCTACATAAACCCGACTATTTTTAAATTCTCTCATTTTTTCTCTTTTTTCAGGGTAAATGTCACTGCTGTCCATTCCAATCAACTTTTTTGACGTTTATCATCACCCCTTCAACTTCCAGCTTCACGTTCATCACCCTATCAGAAACTCTTTTCACCTCCACTACACTCTTACTGTACTCTTCCTTCAGAATCACCCCTACACCATTTCTCTTTCCATCCACACCATGGTAGAACAGTTTAAACACACATTCCATATTCCTGGTCTTACTCCATTTCCACTTGGTCTCCTGAACACACAACATATCTACCTTTCTCCTCTTCATCATATCAGCTAACTAATTTGGGGAGATGGTAGCTCAGTGGTTAAGGCATTGGGCTTTGGATCAGAAGATCACAGGTTCAAATCCCACCACCACAAAGCTGCCACTGCTGGGCCCTTGAGCAAAGCCCTAAGACCCTCCCCTGCTCAGTTGTAAGTCGCTCTGGATAAGGGGTCTGCCAAATGCCACAAATGTAAATGTAAATATCTCTCTCCCTTTTCCAGTCATAGTACCAACATTTAAAGTACCAACCCGAACCTCCACTCTCCTACACTGCTCCGTTCCCTGCTGTCTCTGTAGACGTCTTCCTCCTCTCCTTCTCCTCCTTCGGCCAACAGTAGCCCAATTTTCACTGGTACTTGGTTGATATTCCAGGTGTCAACCAAGAAATACTGGATTGGCCTTGACCGATCCAGTATGAAATTCAGGTTTGTGATCTGCATATTTGATTTGGCACATGTTTTTACGCCGGATGCCCTTCCTAACGCAACCCTCCCTATTTATCCAGGCTTGGGGCCGGCACTAAGAGTGCACTGGTTTGTGCAACCCTAATGGCTGGGTTGATATGCATGTACACAAGTGGTGTAACATATAAAGTACCCAGAATGATCTTTGTTCTAGTTTGACTTTTCATTTTGACTGTATGTGAGGTGTCATTTATCAGAAAGACATGCAATCATGTGTTGATACAGTATCAGTGTGAGTGGATTTTTTTTAATACTCGAGGGTAATCAGAAAGCAGAGGAAAGCAGTGTAGTCATGAGTGTGTAATGATGTTGACACACATCTCTCACACAACTCTCTCCCGCTATGTTTGTGTGTGTTGGATGCATGACTTTGAGAGATCCACAACACACCAGAGAGTTCCAGTTCACCCAAGAGAAGAGGTGGAGATTACTTTTTTAAACTTTACACATAGACATATACACACGCACACACATACACACACACACACACACACACACACACACACACACACACATACACACACACACACACACACACATACATACACCCACCTCCTCACCCGGGTCACATCCCGTACACAGATATGCAGGGATGCCACACACTACTGTCACCATGTTACATCACTCACTGAGTAGCCCACGCCACATGCGCATACACACACACACACACACACACACACACACACACACACACACACACACACACAAAGTTACTGACTTTCAAAGTTACTTGTAGGTAATGTCTTGGGTTTCACAAACACATTTCTTTCTTTCTTTCTTTCTTTCTTTCTTTCTTTCTTTCTTTCTTTCTTTCTTTCTCGCTTTCTTTCCGTCTTAATTTCTTTCTTTCTTAATTTCCTAATTTCAGTTGAACCCTTTAAGGTTTTATGTACAACCATGCAAACAGTAGGTATCCTAAAGAAGATTCAAAGAAGTTTCCAATAGATTTACAAGGATTATAAAGATTTTCCAAACATGATTTGGGATTTGTTTTGTGTGTTTGTGGACCCGAGCACCACCAGCTTCAATAAGAACAAATACACAGAATATTAAAGTGAAGCAGGAATCAAAGCTGTGGCTAATTTCCTCCTAACCAAGACTGTAAAAGCCAATCACAGATAAGTACATTAGGTAATTCCACCCCACTTGACTGACATTTCATCACCGGTGACTGAGAAGGCACGCATCACATGTTGTGGGTGCAATGAATGTGAACGAGGTGGAATATTCTCTCTATCATGCCTTTAGAGGAGAAACTAAAACCACATCACTTAAGCACACATTGTCCAAATGAAGTAGTTTATACAAAATAACTATATGTTTTTCACAAAAGATAAACAGCATTTTCATTGGCCATGCTGAAAGGACACATATTAAGAAGGCCCATAGAACATTATATTTTTAAAACATTTTTTAAATGTTTGAAATGAATGTAATGAATTTAAATTTGCAGACGTCTTTGTGTGTCTGTCTGTCTGAGTGACTCATAACTTGCGACCTCTGACTAGGAATTCCTCCTCCACTCCACAAGGAATTCCTATTTGGGAACTCAGGTCTCCTCAACCCTCCAGTTCAGCAAGTGACATGAGCCACAGTATTTGCTTGAGATCAGTCAACACAGAGACATATTAGCTAGTTAAATCTGTAACACTGACTTCTCTGTTTTCAGAAGGTAAATATACATCACTCAACACAGATGGCAAAACTGTTGCGCACGAAAGTCGACCGTGGAGGCAGCCATGATTTTTTTCCCCTCATTTTCAGCAAAAAGAAGGATGAAGATTAGAGTTTTGTCCTCCAGCTTCTCAGGTGATTTGAACACAAATCATTATTTTCAAGATTATTTGGTATAACTTAATGACTAATGTTTAGAAAAGTTAAATATAAAAATAATGATTACTCCACACCAAAAGTTTCCATATTTCCTGGTGACCCGATTTAATCCTAATGTTTGAGTTTACCACATACTTCTACCGTGTTCATGCTTCCTGTAGGTTCCTGCAGTTCTCTGGGTACGTCAATTGTTGACTTTAAACTGTCCTTAGGCCCCATGCAGGCCCCATTTTCATCTCAACAGACAAGCCAGCTATCATTTAAACAGAGCAAGAGGCTGTCGTAAAGCCAGCAAATCCCTTCTGTTCACCAATTTTCATCTTCTTCTCTCTCTCAGCTTCATTGATTCTATGTTTATCAGTGGTCTAATGCTTGGGTGGGCACATTAAATATTTAAAATGTCTCACACAGCCCAGCTACAGCACAACACAAGGGACTCGTACAGCCAGAAGCTCTATGTGTGTGTCTCTTCCTATCAATCCTGTACATTTATGTGTATTTGCTTTTTTCTTTTATTTCATTGCAGTCAAAGGTGTTTTATTGGCACGACAGCTGCCTAAACCCTCAAAGCCACTCCTTTCACTCTTCCTTTTCTGTTTTAGTCTCTTCAACTATCTGTTATTCTTTATATTGCTCCGGAGCAACAGACAGAAGGAAGTGATGAGGTTTGAATGAAAGGATTTGGGTTATAAAAGGAAGCATGAAGAGGGAAAAGAGAATAAATCATAAAAGAACAGTATATCGATATGCAGATGATAGAAAATAGAGCGAACATTAAATATAAAGAAAATGGTATTTAAAAAAAAAACATTAGATGTTTAGACTTGTTCCACCAGATATGTAATCTAAATACATATAAATGATCTGGCCAAAGGTAACCCATTAGGGTTGCACAAGCCAGTGCACTCTAAGTGATGGTCCCAAGCACGGATAAATAGGGAGGGTTGCGTTAGGAAGGGAATCCAGTGTAAAACATGTGCCAAATCAAATATGTGGATTACAAATCGGATTTTCTTACCGGACCAGTCGAATTGGGCTACTGTTGGCCAAAGGAGGAGAAAAAAAGGAGGAAGACGTCTACAGAGACGGCAGGGAAAAGAGAAGTGGAGGAGAGTGGAGGTTCGGGTTGGTACTTTAAATGTTGGTACTATGACGGGTAAAGAGAGAGAGATAGCTGATATGATGGAGAGGAGAAAGGTAGATATGTTGTGTGTTCAGGAGACAAAGTGGGAAGGGAGTAAGATCTGAGGTGGGTTTAAACTGTTCTATTAAAGTGTGGATGGAAAGAGAAGGAAGGAGGAAGGCGGAAGGGCAGATGGTGTTAGATTTTGCTAAAAGGATGGAAATGGCAGTGGTAAATACTTATTTTAAGAAGAAGGAGGATCATATGGTGATGTATACGAGTGAAGCAAGGTGCACAGAGGTGGACTATGTTCTATGTAGAAGATGCAACCTGAAGGAGATTGGAGACTGTAAAGTGTTGGCAGGGGACAGTGTAGCTAGACAGCATCGGATGGTGGTCTGTAGGATGGTTTTGGATGTGAAAAAGAAGAGGAGGAGAGTGAGGACTGAAAAAAAGAATAAAATGGTGGAAACTGAAGGCAGAAGACTGTAGTGTGAGGTTCAGAGAAGAGGTCAGACAGGGGCTCGGTGGTGGTGGAGAGGTGCTGGATGATTTGGCAACTACTGAAGAAGTGATAAAGGAGACAGCTAGAAAGGTACTTGGTGTGACATCTGGAAATAGAAAGAAAGACAAAGATACATGGGGGTGGAATGAGGATGTGCAGGAGAGCATAAGGAGAAAGAGGTTGGCAAAACAGAGTTGGGATCGACAGAGTGACGAGAAAAGTTGGCAGGAGTTCAAGGAGATGCGGCAGCAGGTGAAGAGGGATGTGGCAAAAGCCAAGGAAAAGGCATATGAGGATCCGTATGAGAAGTTGGACACTAAGGAAGGAGCCACATGACATACTGGTAGAAGCATGGAGATGTTTAAGAAAGTTGGCAGCGGAGTTTTCAACCAGTTTGTTCAACAACATTTTTCTAAGGTGAGAGGATGCATGAGGAATGGAGAAGGCACCGATCTTTAAGAAGAAGAGAGATATGCAGACCTGCAGTAACTACAGGGGAATTAAGTTGATCAGTCACACCATGAAGTTATCAGAAAGAGTAGTGGAAGCCAGGCTGAGAGAAGAGGTGAACATCTGTGAACAACAGTATGGTTTCATGCAGAGGAAGAGCACCACTATAGTGGTAGGAGAATGCTGAGGATGGAGCCACCAGGAAGGAGGAAAAGAGGAAGGCCAAGGAGGAGGTTTATGGATGTGGTGAGGAAAGACATGTGGGTAGTGGGTTTGAAAGAGGCAGATGTAGAGGACAGAGTAGTATAGAGACAGATGATCCGCTGTAGCCACCCCTAATGGGAGCAGCCCGAAAGAAGAAGAAGAAGATGATCTGGCCAATGGTATTGGGACACCTGAATTTTTCAGCTAGATGTGATTCTTTCCCAAACTATTTCCACAAACTTGGAGTCACAAACTTGTATATGATGCGATAGCGTTATATTTTCCCTTTACTTGAACTAGGAGAACCAAACTTGTTCCAGCATGACAATGCACAAATCCAGCTCCATGAAGATATATATTGAAGTGGCCTGCTGTAGAGCTCTGATTTTAACCTTGGCTCAAACACCTTTGGAATTAATTGGAACGCAGACTGTACCATATGCCACAAATCTCCACAAGCACAGCGGAACAAAATGTTCAGAAAGAACATACAAATCTAATAGTGTCCACAATCCTTTGTCCATATAGTATATATTTACTTGTTTATCTGGCACATTGTCTTCAAATGTTTAATGATCATGTCCAAAAATTAATTTTGCAACAAATCACTGATTGCTGACATATGCTTTATTTAGTTATGCGCTGGGGCTTTGGGGATGTGAAATGAACATTCTGAACACTCATTCCAATCATAAAACACAGTCCATATCTGAAACCCCTGAAACAAAATTCCATTTACAAACTTTTGTTTTGAAATATCAGTGTGTTTGGAGCTACTGTAATTCGTCTATTGGTACAGTATTCTCATGAATTGAGAAATGAGAGCTGATTGCTAAAACTCTTACAATAGAGTTTTTAGACAGATTTTACAGATTTTAGTAGGGAAAAGTACATAAGGGAAATTATTGGTTTTCTCTCGGAGTTCAGTGTAATATTGATGAGAAATCCAGAAATCTATAAAAAATAAAGCAGACAGGAAACACGGAATTCAATCATAATGCAGAAATACTGTATGACTAAGTTGCAGAGATTACAGCAGAGACTTCACTTGGCTGGTTAGTGTTCTATAAGACAACAAGGTTGGTGGTGTTAGTGGTGTTATATGTATTAGTAGACAAGAGAACTGAAGAGACGGTGGTGTTAGTGTTGGTGGTGTTGGTGGTGTTAGTGGTCTTATATGTATTAGTAGACGGGAGAACTGAAGAGACGGTGGTGTTAGTGTTGGTGGTGTTGGTGGTGTTAGTGGTGTTATATGTATAAGTAGACGGGAGAACTGAAGAGACGGTGGTGTTAGTGTTGGTGGTGTTGGTGGTGTTAGTGGTGTTATATGTATTAGTAGACGAGAGAACTGAAGAGACGGTGGTGTTAGTGTTGTTGGTGGTGTTAGTGGTGTTATATGTATTAGTAGACGGGAGAACTGAAGAGACGGTGGTGTTAGTGTTGGTGGTGTTGGTGGTGTTAGTGGTGTTATATGTATTAGTAGACGAGAGAACTGAAGAGACGGTGGTGTTAGTGTTGGTGGTGTTAGTGGTGTTATATGTATAAGTAGACGAGAGAACTGAAGAGACGGTGGTGTTAGTGTTGGTGGTGTTAGTGGTGTTAGTGGTGTTATATGTATTAGTAGACGAGAGAACTGAAGAGACGGTGGTGTTAGTGTTGGTGGTGTTAGTGGTGTTATATGTATAAGTAGATGAGAGAACTGAAGAGACTAAAAGACTAAACAGTTTAGAATCAGAATCAGGTTTATTGGCCATGTGTTAACACACACAAGGAATTTGGTTAAAGCTGTTAGTGACTCTCAAAGAACAGACATACAGTTGAACCTTGGAGCTCGCGAGGGTTAGGGACCAAGACCGGTCGCGAGTTCCGAATTTTCGCTACCTTTTGATACGCCCCTTCCAACCCAAGACAATGCTAATTTATTTGTCATACAGTACTGTATATGTTAGATTTTATAGTTTAAATGAATAATACATAATAAAAATAGTTTTAAAGCATTTTTTAGACAATTTTAATGAGATAAACCTTGATAAGAAATGTTAAAACTAGCGTTTTGAGCAGCTCGCGGTTGCTCACAAACCGATCTGAATGAGAGAATGAAAGTCGCGAGGTCGCGAGCGCTGATGCCGCGAGCTCCGAGGTTCCACTGTATATAAAACTATACATTCAGCTTGGACTATACAAGACAAAACAGACAAAAGACAAGACAATACAGTCAATGTGAGACAATATAGACAGTATGAGTATTAAATAGGGATACAGATTATATGACAGTTGCTACATCATTCTATTTATGTAAAGATAATTAAGGACTAGATAAATAGAACTTTATTGTAATTGCATAATACAGCACTTTAGCATCTACAAGAAGTGCAAATAATGGAATTGTGCAAACTGTACACTAATCTTAAGCCTTTGGGCATTGAAAATTGTGCTGCAGCTGTTGAGCAAGTGGTGCCACTGACATCACCATTATCAGGTAGCCGAACAGCATTGTGGGTAATGTATAAAACCTTCAACCAAATTGAAAACCGACCAAAGATGAAGATAAAAGAAGACTAAAGAAAGAGGTGATTTTTTTATTTACATTAATTCATTGATTGATTCATTGAAAGCAAGTGACAAATCATGAAGATATATATATATATATATATATATATAAAATTCAGGACAGATTTTTTCTTAAGGGGCATTTGGTTGCTTAAAAGACCCTACAATGGAGTTTTTTATTCAGACTGAATAACTTTCTTGCCTCAGGACAGATTTTGGTATCACTTCTTAGCACAAAGGCATAAATAAATGAAACAGTTTATATTATAATACAGTTATGTTTAGCCTATATTCTGCTAGTTTAGAAAGCAATTTATGAGTGACACAAAAAAAAACCTTTAGGAGTCAATTTGCATTATGTTAATCTGCTCACTTTCATTTTATCCAAGCGAGGCCTTGCTCATCAAATACATCTGACTGAAGTCATTTTGCTGCTTAAACCAGTGAGTTATTGCCACCCTCTCCGAATTTCATTAGATATTTAACAGGGCAGAATGCAACTCTGATCTCTCAAGGTCTTTAAGGCCTTCATTGAGGGCCTACTTAAAGAACAAATGGATTACATTGGCCATTAAGTATTATAAGAATTAGGTTCAAATTACAGCTCTTTGCAGCTTGGTAAACAGGCCACAGCCAAGTGCTGTGACAAATGAGGAACTGAGTGTCGAAGAAAAACAATGGGTCAGACTACAGCGAAAACGCGGCTCATTATTACAGCATAATAACACAGTACGTATTCTTGGCGGGACAGTCTGGTGTATGATTGCATCTGTAGTGTGTAGCCTACAGATAGGACTCTCGGAAGTTCTGTCTGTACTTTATACTGTAGTGACTTTGTACTTTGTGTTCCTGTAAGTTCCTGTCGAATATATGTACTATTAGAGACTTCATCATTATGTACATCAGTCAACAATAAAATATTGCGAAGTTTTCATTTGCATCATTGTTCCAGAATGCAGTGCAGCTAAAAGAGGCAGTTGTGCAAAGCTCCACCAGAGACTTGAGCTAAACAGAGCTAAGCTAGTTAGCAATTTACACAAAGACGAGCAAAATCTTGTTGACGCTGTGAACAAGGATGGCTCAAGGCACAGAATAAGGATCCAAATCTAAATGTGTTTTTTTTTTGTAAAGTAGCATAGTCAAAACAGTCCACATCATCAAGATCAACATCCAAATTCACAATCTAAAAAGTGGACACACAGGGGGAGAGCAGAGGAAAGAGCAGGTCTGTGTCAAAGTCAGGCAAGCACTAGGCAAAATGTAAAAAAAAAAAATCAGGGTTATCACAAAAGGCAAAGAATAAGACATGCTAGGACAGAATAATATAATAAACATGAACTCAGAACATAGGACAAACTGTAAGTCATTTTAGTAGCGATAGGCCAATAATGAACAAGTTGATCATTTTGAACGAGTCCTTAATATGACTCAGAAGTACAAGTAGTCCCAAAGAGTGATTTGTTTATTTTTACTGAGCAAAGCGTCGCAAAATCTCTGTAGTTTATGTACAGG
This sequence comes from Silurus asotus, assembly GCA_024362625.1. NCBI lineage: Eukaryota > Metazoa > Chordata > Actinopteri > Siluriformes > Siluridae > Silurus > Silurus asotus. The sequence continues at coordinate 4,905,807 of MU551704.1, forward strand.
AAACAGAATTAAGTAGATCCTTTTATGAGTCCGAGTCATTCGTTCTTTTGTCATGTGACTCCCATAGATGCAACACAATACAATAGATCTGTTTTTTGGTCTGAATCCTGACATTACTGTTACAATAATTATGATTCATGTGACAAGAAACTAATGATACCGACCACAAGATATAAGAGATGAGCTACCAAATGGTGGTCTGGGCTGAGCTGAGCTGAGCTGAGCTGAGCTGGGCTGGGCTGGGCTGGGCTGAGCTGGACTAGTCTGGGCTGGTCTGGGCTGGGCTGGGCTGAGCTGAGCTGGTCTGGGCTGGTCTGGTCTGAGCTGGGCTGGGCTGGGCTGAGCTGGGGCTGGGCTGGGCTGGGCTGGGCTGGGCTGGGCTGGGCTGGGCTGGGCTGGGCTGGGCTGAGCTGGGCTGGGCTGGTCTGGTCTGAGCTGGGCTGGTCTGGGCTGAGCTGGGGCTGGGCTGGGCTGGGCTGGGCTGGGCTGAGCTGAGCTGGGTGCTACAACAGCAACACTATTAAATAAAGTATAGGTTCTGAAACTGATCCGCCTTAGCATTGTGTACAGATAAGGTGGTGTGATTGATTAAAGCTCTGCTGCATCTTGATGTAGGGTCAAATTTCATCGATGTGACTATTAACATTTAGTAGAAAGGCATTACGGGTAATGCAACTTTATTTTCAAAATGAAACATTCATTGTTTAACATTCAAGATCGACAAATAAATGATAAAGAGGAACAATTTTCAAGTCTATCACGTCATTCAAGGTGGATTTTTCCTCAGAATTTTCAGAGAAGTTAAAAAATTTAGAACTCTCTTAGACTTCTCCTCATTCCAAAGAACTTCTGAGGGACCCTTTTGAGCATGAGCGCTTAAGTTGTTTATCCGTACTTAGTTTTGTCTGCACTGAATACAACACACTAGTGTGACGACCGCACAAAGCAGTTTTAAAGTTTTCCCTGAAATTCATGAACTATTATTAAACAACAATTGCACACAAGGGCCTTGGAAAAGAAAAAGGTGAGAGGTGTGGAACTTGAGAGCTGAATTCAGAGGGATGGCAGAGGGTAGTTGTTTTTTGGGAGTGGTGTCTGAGACCCAGTGTGAGAGAGTATGTGAACAGCATTCCAGTCATTCCAGCAGCGCTCAGCCGACTGGACGAGAGCATGTTCTCAGGAGAAAAAAAAAACACAAACACACACACACACACACACCACACACACACACACACACACACACACACACACACACACACACACACACACACACACACACACACTCACACACACTGATACATGCAAGAATGGTGTTTACCAGGGCTACACACACCTAGTGCAGCTCTTGCATCAGGATCTGTAGGTGTACACGCAGTGTAAAGCATATTAAACTTCTAAGTTGCAAGGACGCACAGGGACGTGTTTCGTTTTACTCTGAAGCTGTGGGTGGACCCTTCAAAGTTTCACTTGGGTTAAAAACATAATGCTACCTTTCACAATTATGAGGACGCCATGAGAGAGTGGATGCTCCACACACACACACACATGAAAAGAGTATGAGCAAGTGGGAGTAGAGAGAGTGCAGTGGTAAAACACACACACACACACACACACACACACACACACACACACACACACACAAACACACTTACTCACTTACACATTGTGCCTACATTACCAATGGGAATTCTCCTTTTTCATCACCACGTTTAATCTGTGTACATGAGTGTCGGCTCAAATACTGCACGCTGTAAATAAACACCCGGGCAAGAGCATGAATTCAGGTGCAGGCTACACCCTTACTTTAAAGGTTTCCTTTAACACCAGTTTTTGTTGATTTCTCTTTTATGTAACTTTCTGTGTTAACATTCACTGTGCAATTGAAGTCAGGCATAAACCACATCTCACCACATCACAGATCCAATTGTATAAATTTACACTTCGGTTGCTTGAGAAGTGCGAAAAATAAATAACGAAAGAAAATTTTAAAAAGAGTCGAGCACAAGATAAATATCGAGTGAGTGAGCAAACGTACGTCTCCGTTGGAGTTCATAACAAATGCGATGCTTTGTTTGGAATCTGTCAAGACATATTTTGTGTTTGAAATATCAATAAATTTTTTCTGTCCATCTTATGTGCAAAAGTCAGACTGACCCAGACAACAAACCTCCACGTGTGTATGAGTGTGTGTTCACAAGTGTGTGTGTGTGTGTGTGTATGTTTACACAAGGCCTACTTCACGAGCTGATATTTACACACTGTAAATCTTTTACTGTGTAAAAAATATTTTTAGCATTCCCCCTCCTCATCTTCTTATAATGTCTATTTCTGTCCGAATCGAGCAGCCGCCTTGTTGTGTACAATATTTTTTATGTCTACAGTATATACAGTAGTTATATGGAGACCTCTTTGCAGATAGTTTTAAAAGAGAATATTTGAGCTAAGTTTTATTTTTAAATTATAGACACTGATATTCGGGACACACCACCTTTGCACTTTTGCATATCCTGATCATATGAAATTTTAATAAACGCACAAAGATGTAATAGATTTTCTGATATAATAACTTCCACTCATCTGGGAAGTCGTTCCACTAGGTTTTAAAGTTTGCTGGTGGAGATTTGTGAGATTTATTTACTCACAACAGTGTTAGTAAAGTCAGATATTGATGTACTGTAGGTGAAGTGAGAAAGCTTGGGAGGTGCAGTCAGTGTTGAAATTCATCCAAAAGTTGTTCAACATGGTTAAGGTTAGAACTCTATAGCAGGCCATTTAAAATCTTCCACTCCATTCCATAAAAACTATAACTTTACTTTATGAGTTGCTTAGTAGCTCCTAGTTTTATAACCATAAAGACTGTAGAAGACTGTAGAAAGAACATTACTTATAATCACACACTCCAGTGCTCATGTTAGTTCTCACTCTCCAGTGTTTTGTATTGTTGAAAGATTTATGCTCAAACTCTTGAGGTCACCCAAATGAGGATGGGTTCCCCTTTTGAGTCTGGTTCCTCTCAATGTTTCTTCCTCATAACGTCTAAGGGAGTTTTTCCTTCCCACAGTCTCCTCGGCTGCTCATCAGGGATAAATGCACACCATTCACCTTGACTGTTGATTTCTGTAAAGCTGCTTTGAGACAATGTCTGTTGTGAAAAGTGCTTTAGAAATAAACTTGACTTGACTTTATAGAGCTGGATTTGTGCACAGGAGCGTTGTAAAGATGGTTTGGGTGTCCTAGTTGAATGAAGGGAAAATTTCATGCTACCACATCCACAGACATCCTATATAATTGTGTGCCTCCAACGTTGTGGTAACATTTTGAAAAAGAACCACATCTGGCTGAAAGTCAGGTGTTCCAATAGTTTAGTCCATAAAGTGTATGTGTATATTATTGCAGATTGTTTTAAGAAAATGTGTCTTTACTGGTAAACAAATTGGAATTTAGATATTTTGGTGGAAGGCGATTTTTTTAAGGCCTCTTCCTTATTAAAGCATTCAGGTTGTTAAATACTCACATAGAACCTTTAAAACTTCTCCCGCAATCAACATTACATTTTACACAAAAACCTTTTTCCCAGATGTTTTTTTTTTCTGTGAATATTAATTTTCGTTTGCGAATATTCTTCTTGGTTGTTGTCTTCATCTGTTTCAGTAATAAAGTCTGAGTCTGTTTAGCAATGCCAATACTGTACATATTGAGTTAAACAAAGTTTACAGAAATGGAAACCCTTTTTTAAGAGGCAATATCTGTTTATTTTGTTTATTTGATATTTTCGTTATCACTTATACTGTTAGACAATTTGCAAAATGATTTAGGAAATATTTAAAAAATAATACGAACAATTTCATATTTATTTATTACTGCGATTACCACCATTAATACTACTAATAATAATAATAATTAACAATAATAACACAGTAAGAATAATACTTACTATTGCTATTATTATTATTATATATGTGTGTGTGTGTGTGTGTGTGTGTGTGTGTGTGTGTGTGTGTGTGTGTGTGATTATTGCTACTTATATAATAATAATGATCATAATCATTATAATTAACCTTAAAATATATGAATCGTATTTTAATTACATTATAATTCTTCATAAATTCTTCACCATAAATACATATTAATACATATAATGCGCATTTGTTTGTACAACAACAACAACAATAATAATACTTTCACGTAAATGTTCTTTTTTATTATTTTCGATTTTAAAGCCAGTGCGCTCCTCCTCCGCGGGGGGGACTATATTCCGCGCCGCGTTTTGCGCGGAGCCGTCCCTCCGGCCGCCGTGTGCCCGCCTGGCTCTTGTCCTGATATTACTCCGCTGGCATGGAGGAGGGAGGAGAGGGGGTGGGGGAGGGTTGGAGGAGGCGGTAGAGGACTAAGGGGGGAGGAGGAGGAGGGGACTGGAGCGCGCGATCATTGTGATGGTGGCTGCAGCCGCCGCCGAGAGCGAACCGCACATTAGCGCGTCTGTAGGATTTCCCTCAACACACACACACACACACACACACACACACGACTTTCTGAACTGCACACCTTTCTTTGTTCACGCTCGGGAGGAGGGAAAAGAAGAAGCATTAGTAGTTAACGCGAGCGGAGCGCGAGAGAGAGAGAGAGAGAGAGAGAGAGAGAGAGAGAGCGCGAAGCGGAGAATGAAGTGAAATGAAACGCAGAGAAGTTCACGGAACTGCTGCTCGGGAGCGCCGGCGGCCGCGGACCGGGGAAAACTTTTCTCTTTCTCACTGTCGGTCTCTTCCTCTATCCGCGATCAAACACCACCCCATCCCCCGGCGGACCTGCTCTGATGGAGCGCTGAGCGGCCAGAGCGCAGCCTGACGCCGGGGACTTGAGGTCGCTCTCCTCCTCCCGGTCGCTCGCTCGCTCGCTCCTCTCCTTTCCTTTGCTTTCCTCTTCTCTCCTCTCCTCCGTCGCCGTGTCGGCGGTGCCGTGGTGGATGGTTGACACGGCGACATTCCCAGTGGAGCGCTGCGTGTTCGGTCGCTTCCAGGCTTTCTCCGCGGTCCCTCCATCCAGCCGGACACGGGTTTGGAGTAGGGAGTCCGGCTGGGTGCCGGTCGCGGTGGCGGCGGTGCTGGTGGAGGTGGAGGTATCGGGATAGGGGGGTGGAAAAGCTTTAACCAAACTTCTTCCTAAAAAAAAAAAACAACAAAAAAACAAAGCAAGCTTTTTTTTCAAAGCAGCGCAGATGATGATGGGGGATTTCTCCGGCCCCGCTGCCTCGAACATCGGCGGTGTTTGCATCAACAGCGGCGGCAACGTGAACCTGAACGCCGGGAGCAACACCACCACCACCACGGCCAATAACTGTAACAGCAATAGCGGGGCTGGTGCTGGAGCTGGTGCCGGGGCTGGTGTCGGAGCTGGAGTGCCGAAGCACAGCACGGTTGTGGAACGGCTTCGGCAGAGAATCGAGGGCTGCCGGCGGCATCACAACGCCTGCGAGGCCCGCTATCAGCAAGCGCACGCCGAGCAGCTGGAGCTGGAGCGCCGGGAAACCGCGGCTCTGTACCAGCGCACCCTGGAGCAGAGGGCCAAGAAGGGCAAGCAGCAGCAGCAGCAGCAGGGCAAACAGCAAGACCCGAGCGAGTCCTCGGAGCAGCGAAACAACACTCTGATCGCGGTAAATGTGCACTACAAATATATATTTTATTATATTTAATATATATGCGTCTTTGTGCGCGTGAAATGCAAATAATATTGACACAACAGGGAGCACCATCCTGCATGCATTGATGTGCACTGATATGCACATTAGTGACTTGCATGCACCAAAACTTTCACTCAGACAGAATTGCGTGCGTGTGTGTGTGTGTGTGTGTGTGTGTGTGTGTGTGTGTTGGGGGGGGTTCTTGTTGCACTTTCGGAAACAGCAGGTCGGAAGGAAGCAGAGATACTAACTGCTGATGGAAGCTGGTGAAGTTGATCACAGTGAAGTTTGCTTTCAGTGAAGCTCATTTTGCACTCTTGCACCCCCACCCCCNCCCCCCCCACCCTGAAAAAAACAAGAAAAAAACAAAGTTGTGCGTGTCACACCAGGATTGCCTTGAAACTTTCTTTCCCCCCTTTTGTTGTTTCTTTTTCTTTTGTTTGTTTCCGCGTCGACAAATTTGCATGCCGGGGCTCGTGCAGCTCGCGCGGTCCTGTTTGCATGAACGTTTTGCTGTCAGTCAAAAAGTGATCTGGCAGTTATGTGCACGCGCTGGTGTTTCTTCACGCGCATTGTTGTTGTTGTTGTTGTTGTTGTTGTTGTTGTTATTATTATTATTATTAGTCTCAATTGGACGCGATGATTTAAGGGGAGCTCGCCTGACCTCGACATTAAGCTTTTAAATGCAACAATCGTTTATATCCTGGAGGATTTTGTGCATTGCATGCTTTCGGGGATGAACCGCATCCCCCCTGCACCTCCGACCCCGCGCTCGTGCCTCCGGTAGTGACACAGAGTGAAAGAGTTCGCTGAAAACTTCACTTTTTTTCGTTCCACGTCTTGTTTGAAGCTGTCTCATTTGTGGAAGCTGACAGTGGTGTTGGGTAGAGAGCAAAGCTCCCTCCGCGCTGTGTGGACATTTTACACACACACACACACACACACACACACACATATGCATGCACACACGCAAGCGCGCGAGCGAGCATGCAAGCACGCGTGCGCGCGCACCGAGGCGGCCATTAGCTGGTAGGAGACAAACGCTTCAGATCGAAGAGATTAAAGGCCTTAAAGAGACAGTAAACTCCCTCCATGAGTGTGTGGGGTTCCTTCTCTCTCTCTCTCTCTCTCTCTTTCAATCGTTGTCTTTCTTTCCTACTCTCTCTCCTTTTCCTTCTGTCGCTGTCTCCCTTTCCTGCTCTATCTGTGTCTCTATACCCCCTCTATCTCTCTCTTTCCCCTTTCTTTCTGCGTCCTCTTCTCTCTCTCTCTCTCTCTCTCTCTCTCTCTCTCTCTCTCTCTCTCTCTTACGCTTTCAGAGTTACTACATGGCAGCTAGGTGGCTGTATCAAGTCAGTCTAGAGTAGCAGAGCCCAACTTATGGTTCGACACACACACACACACACACACACACACACACAGACACACACACACACACACATACACACTCTCTTTCAGGGTGCTACTGTTGAGGATACAGATGTTACTTTAAAAAGGGATCTCCATGTGACTTAGGAGACCTCAGTGGTTTGTGGACCCCTGAGCAACACTGCTGTATGTGGGTCTTCTCCAACGAAGAAAGAAGGACAGAGTTAGTTAGTATAGAAAGCCCTGACCTCAACCCCACTGAACACTGAGTTCTCCCAAGGTCTTCTCATCCAACATCAGTGCAACTCTTGTGGCTGATGGAGCTGAAATCCGTTCTTTGCTCCAAATTTTTTCAAGCTTACCAAGAAGAATGGAGCTAATTAGAGCAGCAAAAGCACCACAGACAAATGTGAATATAAAGTGTATAGCTTTAAAAGTATATTTGACCGCAGGATTTTAGGTAAAACACATGAAAATACTAGGGAAACATAAGGAACCCCAACCCTGATGAACCGTAAACGGTGGTAAATGTGAAAATCTCTGTACAGACAGTAATCCGAGCACAGTTTTGAATGAGGAACCTCGGTGCAGTGAGGTAGAAACGTGCTACCACACTGAAATAAGTCAGTCTTACTAAAAGGCTGTTGCCAATATTCATGGAGAACCGTGTGCATGTGAAAAATTATCCTTTTTAGCAAGAGAGATATGCATGACATCACGAATTCAAAAGATTTAATTATTGTTCGTTTACAATGCGAAGCTCTGCAGAGACGGTACCCAAGCTCAGGACCGGATTATGGGCCCTCAAGACTTTCTAAATTGTCCAAAGATTCTGCAAAGCAAACATAGGTAACAGCTTTATCTTGCTTTAATCCATAACCATCTCGTATCAGCTGCGTCACATTGTCCAAGTAGCTTCCAAAGCTGTCTTGTGTATGGGGCACTTTTTATTAATTTTTTATCTGAACACAATTTTTGTGTAATTGCTGTCTAGATTACGACTTCAAAACTTTAAATGGAAATGGCTTGTGGACATCTGATTCGTGTGTGTATATATATATATATATATATATATATTTCTTTTTACATCTCAGCCCACATTTAGTCCTCATTTACTGTTTTAATAACCTTCACTCTTCTGGGAAGACGTTCTAGATATTGTTGTGTGCATTAGAGATTTGTTGTTTATTCAGCTACGAGGGTGTTAGAAGATTCAGGAGGTCTGGTCTATAGCCAGTGTTCCAAATAATCCCAAAGGTGTTCCATAGTGTCGAGGTCAGAGCTTTATAACAGGCCATGCAAGATCTTCCATTTGAACCTACATAAAGCATATCAAGTCAAGAGGCTTTTATTGGCATTTCTACTACACACAGTGGTACACAGTACAGAGTAAAAACGAGACAACGTTCCTCCATAACCCTGGTGCTACACTAAACAACATAGAGCTATATCACTACGCTGCATACAGTGCAGACGAAAAACAGTATAGACAGACAACACAAGACAAAACATATCTTCATAGATCTGGCTTTGGGCACAGGGGCATTGTCATGGTGGAACAAATTTGAGTCTGCTAGTTCAAGTGAAGGGAAAAGTTCATGCTACTGCATCCAGAGACATCCTAAAGAATTGTATGCCTCACCTTTTGTGGTAACAGTTTTGGAAAGAAGGACATCTGGGTGGAAAATTCAGCGTTCTAGTACTTCTGTCCATATAATATCGGTATACTTTTGTCTTTAGTTAGTATTGCTGAGTTTATTCTACAGAATATTCATACCTTGAGGATAAACCATTTTCACACTAAGTTGGTTATACACAAGCAAACAGTGTTATATAAATACAGCAATGTCACAACATCTGGGTTTATCTTGTCGCAGACGTGCCGGATACTCGGCTTTGCTTTCCGAACTGTTTTCCAAACGCGTTTGACGTCATTTTGTACGAAACACCGTGTAAGAACAACTTTTTGCAATGCCCGATCAAACAAATATATTTGATTGTTCACACTTGCAGCGGGTCTTATTGCTTCTTGTGTTCCCACAATGACAGAGAATCGGAATTGTTTTTGCCTTCGGCAAGGCTTTCCGAACTACTTAAACCTGTTTTTAGACGCGTTTACTATTGTTTTTTTTCCTATTAAAATAATTTGTTCCAGAACCATTACTTGATTGTATACACTGGTAATGCTTGTTCTTAATAATCAGACCAGCCTGTGCAAACAGTAAACAGGAGGTATTTACTTCCGCATGGTGACGAAGCACAGAGGTAAATAAGTGTAGGTCGTGATCTGCAGTCACAAAGATCGCAGCTCCAGTTCTGGAAGGATTCATTTCTGTTGTTCGGGGGCTGAACATCGGTGACGTTAAATGGGCTGTTGCACTCTGGATTACGTCCATATTAATCCAAATATCATTTGGCCTTCAAACAATGTTTTTTTGTTTTTGTTTTTTTTTGTCAGTAGATAATGGAGATTTTTGAAAACATAGAAGGAAAGTGGATATTGAAAAAAAAAACAAGTGTTTGTGGTGTTGTGTGGCTTGAGAAACTTGAGCCATTCAGAAAGGTGTTTTTTTAAAACTCATGTGACATGGTCATGTGACCAATCATTTAACCCCCCCACCCAAAACAAACCAAAAAAACAAAAACATTTAATTAAATTCAATGAACCAGAAAGTAAGTCAACACTTGCCAGACACTGACCAAAGCAGTTTACGTAAAAAAAAAAAAAAAAAAAAATAAAAAAATAAATAAACTCTTCAAACTGATGCACAATATATAAGATGCGATTTTGTTTTCAGGCCCTTAGTGTGTATGAACAATCTTTTTTTTTTTTGGGGTGAATGAGTACATTGAGAGCTTTTCTGATCGATCCGGATCTCTGTGGACCTCAATGCTGTGTATGGTGAAATGCGTGTTCTCTTTATGAAGTTCAGGGAAACCAAGTCGAGCTAGAAAACTTGAAAAATGTAACAGAAGACAACTGAAAAGCATACTTCAGGAATTCGTGACTGAGTGAAACAAGTGAAAAACAATCGTGTTTTGACAGCTTGGGAGTGAGCGAAGCTCCGCCTCAGCACTAGTAGACGTTACAGTGGTTTCTTTCAATTCAGTTTTATTTGTATAGCGCTTTCAACAACATTCAAGCAGCTTTACAGAGATGAAAGAGGTTATGAAGTTGGAATGGATGAGTTTAGTGCCTAGTTACGAAGGGGCAGTACATTTTTGGAAACTTTGGGAAACTTTCTATGGGAACTTCATCTGGAGAATTTTGGAAATATTCCAAGTACCAGAAATTTAATGGAATTTATTTGATATATTCGATCTTATCTAATCTATCTTATCTATCTTATCTATCTATCTATCTATCTATCTATCTATCTATCTATCTATCTATCTATCACACAACATAAAAATTAACATTTTGCAACATTCATGCAAACAAAAACCCGACAGTTTTCTACTTGATTTAATTGTTAGTGCGGTAAAGTCCCTCAGCAGTAACAGTGTGGAGCAGGTCGTAAAGCTCGTTTAAAAGTTGCGGATAAATTCAAGGATTTAGTTTGTGCAAAATTTTAGCAACTTTCCAGAAGACAAGAATACCACATCACGATACTGTGCGCGTTTTAATAAATAAATACACGAGTAAGAATAATGGTTTCATTAAACAAATATTTTTCCATAACCTATTCTACACGGCCACTGCGGAGGGGCTTTTTGAGCGCACTTTATAATTTTATCGCACAATAGCTTACACACAACACAAGGAAGTTTTAATCATAAATGTATGTAATTTACGTGAATACTTGCCAAGATGGACATTCTTTGACGTGCAGGATTCAAGAAATTGTTCTATTTTGGAGGAATGCACAGTGCATGTATGGGGTATGGCCTCGATGGTCCTGCAGTAAATGTGCTGTGTGCCACCCAGATGAGAACGGGTTCCTTTTAAGGGTCCTTCTTTATGCCATCTCGGGGAGTTTTTCCTTAATACAGTCGTCACCTGCTTGAGGGACAAACGCACACTTAGAAAGAACAATCTTTCATTCTTTTTTACCACATTATCTGTGTAAATCTGCTTTGAGACGATGTCTGTGGTTTTAAAGTGCTTTACAAATAAAAATGGTTGTTTTCACCAAGATTATCCAAGATTACACTTCAGTTTCCTGATATCGGTTACCTGGAGTTTACGTTACCATATTTATTCCTGTTAATTCCCATATATTCTTGTTAATTCCCATATTTTCCCATTAATCCCCTTGGAAAGTTGTCAAGGTTGTTCCTTAAGTTTATCGTTTAATGAGTGAGCCAGTGTTGACTGTGGAAAGGGAAAAACTCCCCGAGATGGCATGAGGTGAAAACATTGAGCCTCCCATCCAAATCTGGGTTGCACCGAAAATCCATTCGTTATCGTTCCATCATTGTTGAGTTGTTCTGCTCAGTTCAGGGGACTTAAATTCAGAGCTTATTCACATCTAATTCTGCCTCAAGGTTGTTACCATTACAGTTACCATATGTGCTTGTTATACTTCTCATTATCAAATATGGCTCCAAACATACTAGCAATGATTGGCTGTAACGATTACCCATTGCCCTGTGGATCCACCACCATATTCAACAGGAGACACCAGATGTTGTGTGTTGTCTGAATAGATGAACACGTCTGGGACGTGTGCAAGACAAACTCCTGTTATTCTTTCCCTGGATCTGAGGCGCAGGTTTAGCGCTTCTTAGACCAGGTTACGCATCTCAGCTGCGTGTGGTTTGCGAACGGCGGACATGCCGTTCTGTGCGAACCTCGCAACATGCAATTTGCGTTAACGCCGGGTCGCAGAGGTGCTGATTCAGGTCCGGGAAATTTAGATGGAATTCTTTTATATTTAGCAGCTCCTAGGATAAACATTCTGAAAGCATCCAGGCGAATGTTGTTTGCCCCTATTTGGGTGTAAGTGAGCAGGTTTTCCTTGATGCATGAAATCTTTAGCTTTCTAACCGAGACCGTTGAAGTCTTGTTGATTGTAAGGAGTCATTTACAGCTGATTCACACTGCTAATTTGACTCAAGTGTCTAGCTGCATTTGTAATCGATGTAGTTACTGAAAGAACCCTTTCACTGTGTTCTTTCTGTTCGTTTGTCCGGCTCCTGGTCGAGGTGGTGAGTCAGTGAGGATCAGCGTTGAAGCATACACATGACCGTGTGTGTGCGCGTGTGTGTGTGTGTGTATGTATAAGATTTACAGTAAATGAGTAATAACACAGATCTAGCTTTGGTTTGCTGTGCAAAAAGCTCCTGGCAGTACTAGATCTTCTGGTTCCTGCTCCTGCACCACCGACCAGAGTTCAAAGATTAGCAAGTAAACCAAGCTAACATAGCTCTCAGTTCAGCACAGCGCTTCCCTGAAGGTTTATTTACGGGTGGAGTGGTTTGAAACCTAATATCAGGCTTTTCAGTGCATTACAATATCCGTCTTTCAATAACGTGTTTAGTTCAAAAGCCCGCTAAATGTGTTTGTTCGGTTTATTAGGAATTTAGCCTGGTAGGTTTACACAGCGGGAAAAAAACTTTTTTAGGGGATTTTTTTCAGCATCAAAGGTTTTCATTTGATGGACCAGAAGCAATAATATAGCTGATAAAAGTAAACCAACTGGTCGTCTATTTGCTGGTCTAGTTTTCAGAACATGGACAATCAAGTTATTTAGTTGAAGATGGTTTTTCAGCAGTGCTGGGTGAAGTACGCAAGACATGGACTTGATTTAAAGTAGCGATGGGGACACTGGGTAAAATATCACTCTGGTACAAGTGCTTCCTTTAAACTTTCACTTGAGTAAAAGTACAAAAGCATTTGCCTTCATAAAAGTCAAAGTACTATAATTTAGTATGGCTCTAATATCATATATTTTACTTTTGCTACAAGACTTTTGCTTAAACATCTCAGTTTATGTGAAAAGACTCTTAGCACATCAATCCATTAAGTCAAACACTGATTGATATCTATTCAAATGATCGCGAGCCCAAAACCTTCTTTTCAACTTCAACTTCAAAAGAAAGATTCGGGAAATAGAGTCAGGGGTTTCTTCCATCATTTATTCCTCTGAAAACGTGCTGTTTGCTGTTGAACTGATGCTGAACTGTATGTTCGTGATAAGTAAATACAGCCAACCTGCAATCAATACAAGTTCAAAACGGAGCGCTCGCTCGACCCTGATTGGTGGACCGCTGCGTGTTCTGACAAGTTTTTATCCACTTTTGAATAAAAAGAAATGTAGTGAAGGCAAAGAAAAAGTCTCCCGAAGTGGAAATACTTCAGTGAAGTACAGAAAAGCTACTTAAGTACTGTAACAAATTGCTTATTTTGTTACTGTCCACAACTGATCTTCAGAATAAAGACTAGCTACCGGACTCCAGAGGTTATAGACCTTAGCTTTGTTGTTTCCAGTCTGGAGTGTTTCATAAAGCTCAAACAGGCTGTTATTCACACAGAGTGGCGCAAAAAACAAAAAACATCCACAGGGTGGCAGTTGCACAAGTGGAAATGCCTTGTTGGTGAGATAGGCCAGAGGAGATGGTGCTGACAGGAAGTCAAAAATAACTCAAATAGCCAATCTTTGCTTGGTGAGCTAAAAAGCAATATGGACCATGCCAAACCTTGAGGAATGTTCGGTTGTGGAGGCTTTAATAGCATGCACTGTCAAGGGCAAACGGCAAGATTGTGATATTGGGCGAGAATTTGTATTCCTGGGACTCAACCGTGTTTTCCAGCATCATTGGTCGAGGACATGTTTATATGCCGATTTATTTCACTGTTTAGATGTAGTTGGTTGCCATGTGCTTTTGTTTAAAATTTTTGCACCGTTTAGCTAGTCAATGATTTAATGTTCAATTTCGTCTGCTCCTTTTGAACAGCGGAATGTTGGGTCTGTCTGTATGTAAGTTAGTCTGTAAGTCTGTATATCCGTTTCATCCCATCATCTTGCTTCCATCGAGCTTTGTTTAGTTTATTCTTATTTGGTCGACCATGGCTAGTGTACGTTAGTTGTATTTGTTACTTTTGCTGATTTCTTTGGCATTAGAACTTGTTTATTACTTTGAAGAAACCCCTGCTCATCTCATTGCCTCTCTGACTTGGTCCCTATTTATGGTGCATGACCAAAGACCACATCATGTTCCACTCCTGTCAGCCAAGAACAGGCCACTGAGGCTACAGTGCGAACGGGAAAAACCAAACACGTTTCTTTTGCGCGTTCAGGGATGGACAAATCCATTGCGAGCGTGTCCGGGAGTTTATTTAGGTTATTTAGGCTGGAAAAACAGGGAAGTCTGCTATGTAATTAGTATAGTTTGGGTCGATATGGTGGAGCCTGTATGCCATGTTGCCGTTTGTCCTTGTCATAGTGCAGTACAGGAAGTTAGTCCAGGATCAAGAAACCTTTCTACCTAGTTTGTATATGTTCTGTTTTTTTGTGTGATTGTATGTCTTTTATACTCCTATGTTTTACCATCTAATTGGTTACAAATGCTGGCCAAAAATATATGCGGCACTTTATAAAACAAAATACAAAAAATTTCAGGAAGAGAAAACTGCTTTTAACGAACACCTGGAAAGATTCAGCATATAAAGTTTTGTCAGCACAAATTTGCTACAAAGAAACGTCATCACCACACTGTTCTATAACACTGTTTTCTGCCACCTATCAGTACTAGGACATACCAGCCACTTACCACTGTGTGTAGTACAGTCATGCTAGCATCCCTTTTCATACCTGTAAAAGTTCCCGGTTTGACTTCTCGTATATTGGCCTAAACAAAATAGCTTTGTTTATTTTATTTTGTTTTAAAACTTGTTTTGTATGAGCTGTCGCACTTCTAAAAGTCCTCCATCTTGCAATGAATCGCCATGGGGCGGACGCCATATTTCGTGACTAATCACATACTTAGTAGCGTGTAGGCTACACGACGTATGCTGACATCTTCAGATTTCTTACTAACCTCCAATTAGCTTATTAGCAAGAATGCGACATTGCTAGAGTCTGTGAGCGTGTCTCGATTTCACCACAGAAGTCTAAGCTGCGGCTTCTGCCATCTAAGATCATTGGTCCATTTCCTTACAGTTCCTGAATCGAGTGTATTTGGGTGTGTGTTAAGGCCATGTACAGAGGCTAAAGGGGTCTCTCTGTGTGTGTGTGTGTGTGTGTGTGTGTGTGTGTGATGGCTCCAGCTAAAGCAGTAGTTGTGGTATCACATTGTTTTGCAGCGTCTGGGCCCGGTGCCCATGATCTAAATTTAACTCCTGAGTTGGCAGCGTCACGCGAGTGCTGTGACGTCAGAGGCTCCATGAGTACAGCTACTGCTGTGTACAACATGCTTTCGTTTGGTGTGTGTGTGTGTGTGTGTGTGTGTGTGTGTGTGTGTGCTCGCGCTCGCACAGTGGTCATAGAGTGCACAGCCATTTATTTAACTGGAAGAGCTGTTTATTCCAACAGTGTGGTAGAAGAACGTGAAAGATGTGCAGTTTCTCTCGTTTTTTTTTTTCTTCATCCTATTTGTGGTGTTTGTTTTTTATAAATGAAAACACACCTTCACACAAAATCTCTTTAGAATCACCAAGCAAACTCTAACTCCTAAACTCTGTCTAGATCCATGTGCTCAACTTTCAGTTCTGTCTCTTAACTTTGAGTTCTTCCTTTACATCCAGACTCGAGATCTTTGGATGCTATTGGTTCTGTTGTTTATACAAAAACTATACATACAGATACAGACCATGATGAGCTTTTTGTTAGTCATTTTTAGTTTGTGTAACTGTGATTTTGCATCTTGCTTTTGCCTGTTTCTTGTGTGTTGTTTTTTTTGGGGGGGTCGTAACTTATTTTTGTTTTCTTCTATCGGTTTATTTCAGGGGATTTTTTTATGCAATGTTCTATGGATTTCTTTTTATTTCTTTATTGTATTTTATTTAGCACTCTTTTTTTTTTTATTATGTATTTTTTTGGGGGGGGGAATTTTTATTTTAGGTTTTTTTTTGTGTGTATTTATTAAAAAAACTTTTGGGGTCCTTTTAGTTTTTATTTTTGACCAGTAAGTATATAATTTTTTTTTCTTTTTTTTAAATTTTTTATTTTTTATTTGTAGTGGGAATTTTTCAGTTAGTTTTGATGTGTTTTTGGTTTTGTTGTTCCGAATTGATTTAATTATTTATTTTTGCTTGTGGCCTCTAGAAAATATAAACTCTATAGGAAACATGCCTTATTCCACAGTTCTATATTATATACTCTATATATAATGGGTATATACATAAGCAGTGCATTTTATTTTAGTATTCTGCCACATTTAACACTTCAGTAGTTCATGATATTCTGACATCATGCATTTCACTGGATTTCGGAATGTGCTTGTGGAGATTTGTGCTCGCTCAGATTAAATGGCGTTAGTGAAGTCAGGTACTGATGTAGGTGAGGTAAGGAGGCCTGGGGTGCATTCAGCGTTCCGATTCATCACAAAGTTGTTCAATAGTCTTGGGGTCAAAGCTCTATAGCAGGCTACTCAAGATCTTCCACACCAACCTATGTAAAGCATATGTTCATGAAGCTGGCTTTGGGCACAGGGGCATTGCCACTCTGGAACAGGTTTGGGTTCATAGTTCAATTGTTGGGAAAATGTAATCTGAAGACATCCTATACAATTGTGTGCCTCCAACGTTGTGGTAAGCACATATGGCTGGAAAAATCAGGTGTCCCAATAATTTTTTCACTAAAGTGTAGTTAAAATTAAACAGAGAGATGAGACATGACAGGATATGAAGATACTATAAATCAAGCCTGTGCACAAGTATTTACTTCCACATTTTTTCCTCCATTATTTTATAGTCACAACCTGCATATTCTTACTGATGGAACACACATGATTCCTGAGTTTTATGCACTTATTCAACAAGTTTTTTCTCTTCTTTTTTCCTTATTAGTGGTAATCCTCATGCCTTTCATTACATATACAGTACAGACCAAAAGTTTGGACACACCTTCTCATTCAAAGAGTTTTCTTTATTTTCATGACTATGAAAATTGTAAATTCACACTGAAGGCATCAAAACTATGAATTAACACATGTGGAATTATATATGGAATTATATACATAACAAAAAAAGTGTGAAACAACTGAAAAATGTCATATTCTAGGTTCTTCAAAGTAGCCACCTTTTGCTTTGATTACTGCTTTGCACACTCTTGGCATTCTCTTGATGAGCTTCAAGAGGTAGTCACCTGAAATGGTCTTCCAACAGTCTTGAAGGAGTTCCCCGAGAGATGCTTGGCACTTGTTGGCCCTTTTGCCTTCACTCTGCGGTCCAGCTCACCCCTAAACCATCTCGATTGGGTTCAGGTCCGGTGACTGTGGAGGCCAGGTCATCTGGCGCAGCACCCCATAACTCTCCTTCTTGGTCAAATAGCCCTTGATGCCTTCAGTGTGACTTTACAATTTTCATAGTCATGAAAGTAAAGAAAACTCTTTGAATGAGAAGGCGTGTCCAAACTTTTGGTCTGTACTGTACGTGCACAATACCAGGTTTTCTCACCGCTTCCATCCAGCTCCACAGGTTTTTTCCCAGTGAACCAGGTCACACAAGTGTCTCATGTTTGTAAACACAATAAAGGCTCTAGGCGATATATATATACCACATATATTACCGCAGGGATACTTTGAAATATCGTGGTAGTTGTCGGATGTTTTAACCGTTTATTGTAACAAATAACTCGTCTCCATGTTGTCACTGCATCAACGTTATTTTGTTTTTAATTTATTAATTGTTTTCTGGTCATGGATTTTTTTATTTTTTTTTGTAAAGCAACCCAAATCTAAACCCTGCTGTTAAAATTAACGAATACATGAAAAGTCAATAAATGTTATTAAAGTAATAATAATTATAATTATAATAACAATAATGGTGTTGATAGTCACACTTATTAATATTATAGTACTTATTATTGTTTTTTTTATTTTTTATAATTATTATTAGGGGACTAAGCACTGAAGTCATGAACGCATCATATTCTTCCTTCTCCTCCTTCTTTTTCCTTCTTCGTCTCCATCTGTCTAGGTTGTCTAGAGCCATCTTGTAAAAAGTTGCGAACTTTGACACAATAATTGTTCCAAAAATTTTGACAAAATAGTTGGAAACGATTATGTATTTTCGATAAAAAATTTGATTTGCCAGATTTTATTTTACAGTATTATAATTTTGCTTGTTTGCTTCATTTGCATTAAAACAAGTCCTGGATTTTTTTCACACCCACTGAGTTGTATACAGTGGACTCATCTATGCCCTTCTGCACAAAGCACACCATTAGCGGCCCGAACCAAAAGTATCCGTCTTTTTTATTTTCCCACCGTCCTCCTTTTTCTTCCCAACAGAAAGAAAGAAAGGTTGCCTGGTACCTTGTGTAGGCCATTCATTTAAGCGAGGTTTATTCACTCCCGTAAATGCCTCTCAGATTATCTGACCTACTTTCTGTGGCTTGTGCGCGTAACAGCTCTGGAATCAGTCGGACGAAGCGTCTCCGCGGCAGAGCTTGGGTTCAACAATGCGCCGAAGCTGATCTCAGGACAGTGGATCGAACGCAACGCCACAGAGCACATCCTGTCACGCCATCGTTCAGTCACCCGGATCACCTTTGCACACATTGGGAAACTGTATCTCATTTTTTGCTCATGCTGATACCACAAGAGAATCTCCTTAATGTGTAATCGTATGCAGCTTTTCCCACTCGTGTGTGTGTTTGTTTGTGCGTGGGTGTGTATGCACACTACCCAGGAATGTTGTTTAAGGTGTGTGTCAGTGTTTCAGCTCAAAGAGCATCAAATTTCAACGATCCTTATCCCTCATCGCTCATCTCAAACGTTCACAAGGTGCAAGTGCCAAATGAGCAGGGAGCCGGGATGACATTTTCATCTAGCTGTCATATTTAAAACACACACACACACACACTTGCAGACAAGCAAGCTTCCCGAGCCATGATGTCGACGTGAACATGTGTGGGTACTTGCTTGTAGTGCGCAACCCGATATCGAACAATTTGTTCCTTAACACCAGTATGACTGTCACGAATTCAAGGTGCTGGAAAGTTTTCCAAAAAGGTTAGAAAAAGCTGAAAAACTGAAGGCAGAGTTCAAACCAGGAGACACATCCTTCACTTAAGTAGAAGTACAGATACTCATGTTTTAAAAGACTCTGGTAAAAGTTGAAGTGCAGACTACACTTTATCATTTAAGTTAAAGTAATACGTTTGGGCTCTGACGTCTACTTGAAGTAAAAAGTAAACATTACTACTACCTGTTTTAGTGTCACACTGGTAACTGGACCTCACGTCATATTTATATATGAATACAAAATATTTTTTTTTTCCTAGTGAATGTATCCAGGCAGCACCATATAGAACACAAGCAGAGCAAAGGTGATGAGTTTGTTTCCTAAACTAGTCTACATTTGTGGTGTGTGAGAGCCAGGAAATGATACACCAGTGGCAGGAGGAAAAAAAGACACGCAATGACAAGGAACAGATTGATGGGCTGAAAATGTCAGACAATGAGAAGAAAAAAAATGTAACTTAATGAGCAAAAGTAAAAAAATTTTTTTTCGGAAATATTAAGTGCTGATACCAGAAAAATCTACTTAAGTACAGTAAAGTATTTGTACTTAGTTACTTCTAATGACGCTGGTCCAAGTGAACTAATCCTCATCCAGGTGTGTTTTACTCCATTTTAACACGCATCAGAGGCAACATCCTCCTGAACAGATGTAATACATTTTTTTTTATTTTTTGAGTTTATATAAAGCGAACAAGGTGCAAAGGTCTTTCAAAACTTACAACACGAGTCTTTGCTCTTGTCTCACAGGACAATTCTCTGCTTTTTTGCCAGTTGAAATGTTTGCTCATCCAGCAGTGCTTTTCTTAGTCCTGCTTCTTCACAGTGATCTCGAGAGCCTGATTCAGGAGCTTGTTGTATAATCCAAATAGGAATTCTATTTAGAACTCAAAATGTGCATATTGAGAGAATTATTGCATTGAAAAAGTTTGGACACTCATTCAAAGAGTTTTCTTTATTTTCATGACTATGAAAATTGTAGATTCACACTGAAGGCATCAAAACTATGAATTAACACATGTGGAATTATATATGGAATTATATACAAAACAAAAAAGTGTGAAACAACTGAAAAATGTCATATTGTAGGTTCTTCAAAGTAGCCACTTTTTGCTTTGATTACTGCTTTGCACACTCTTGGAATTCTCTTGATGAGCTTCAAGAGGTAGTCACCTGAAATGGTCTTCCAACAGTCTTGAAGGAGTTCCCCGAGAGATGCTTGGCACTTGTTGGC
>MU551704.1:4926413-4991056 GCA_024362625.1 Silurus asotus
TCTACAATTTTCATAGTCATGAAAATAAAGAAAACTCTTTGAATGAGAAGGTGTGTCCAAACTTTTGGTCTGTATATATAATATAATATAATATAAAACTGAGTTCCTGTTATCACTTATGTTATAGTAGCTATAAAACGTCAATAGCTTGTTTTTTTCTCTGAAGTTTTGTTTGCAGTACTGTTCTGAAATCGAATGTCCGAAAACTGAAAACGTCACCCGATAAACAATTACACACCTTTTCAACATTTTAGATTTTCAACAATTTTGAGATTAAGTGTGAACTATTTTGGTCTGCTATTATAGTAATGCTAATTTATTTGAATGAACACATTTCTCTCAACTAATTACCTGAAATGTTACATGTCAAGTTAATCAGTACCCTCTGAACAATCTGAATTAAGAAATTCAGCAGTGTGTGATTTCTAACAGTAACACACTTCCTGCAGTCTTTTGTTAGCTTAAACACACAAAATATTCATGGTGCTTTTCCGAATATTCCCTTTTCTGGATTGGACTTGTGGCCCTGGTGGACAGGTGTGAAGTTGTCCCAGTTGTAACAGCCTTCTCTTCACTTTCCTTTCTTTTTTTTTGGTGTGTTACAAGATACATTTAATGAACTGGAGAAGAAAATGTGGAGAAATAAAATATAACAAACAAAAACAAAGAAAGACGGCACAGTGAATGAACACCAGCAGCCACATTATATTTTGAGACACGGCACAGATGCATGTAATTCACACACACAATCTTTCTCTCTCTCTCTCTCTCTCTCTCTCTCTCTCTCTCTCAATCACTTGCTCTTTTATTCGTTCTCTATTACTTGTAATCGTTCTTTTAACCATTGTAACACACTTTCCACAGTTTTTATTTTTATTTTTTTATCTTACTGCTTTTTTCCGTCTTGGTGATTATCCACATATTTCCTTTCCTGGATTGGATTTTATTGGACATGGTGCTCTGATGGACATGTGTGAGAAGTTGCTCCCGTCATAAGATCCTTTTCTTGTACTTTCTTTCCTTTTTGGTTTGCCACACGATAAATTTGATGAACTGGAGTAGAAAATGTTGAGAAACAGCGAACACCAACAGCTTCATTATAATTAGAGACATGGCACAGATGCATGTAATTCACACACACATATGCACACACATTTTCTCTTTCAGTCTCTCACTCGTTTGATTTCTTTCTCTCCATCTCTTACTGTCAATCTTTCTTGTAACCATTATAACATGTTTTTATAACAGTTAATCCTGGTAATTATGCACATATTCCCTTTCCTCGATTGGATTTGTTTTGGACAGATGTTAGAAGTTCTCCCTGTTGTAACATCCTTGTTTTTATGATTTTAGTTTTTTTTTTGTTGACGTTCTCTTTTCTCTCCCTCTTGCCGCTCTTTCTGGATCGTCTCGAAACCGTTCTCATTTCCTCCACTAGCAGCCAGAAGTCACAATTATTAAATGTAAATGTGAGGCTGCAGATCTTTCTGCGAGTTGAGGTCAAAGGTCAGGGCAGAAAACTGTGCAGAGTGCAAGAGGCACAGATTTTAATTGATTTTGTAAATATTCAATGAAACTTGAGCAGGTGACATGCAAGAAAAACAGCTGAAAAGAAATAGCGAAGTCGTGTTTGTAGCTGCAGTGAAGCTCCTGAATGGTGAACCAAACTAATTAAGTACTACAGATACTACAAACTACCTCAGGCATGTGGACAAGGTGAGCAGCTGGGAAGCCTTAAGCCAATCAGCGGGAAAACACGCAATGCTTAATTTGGTCCTGAAGGCTCATAGATAATAGTTTTTATCTGAGTTTGTTCGGTGCTGCAAGTTTGTTTTAAAGTCTGGGAGGTTAAATATCAAATATTAAACACATACAAATCAGTCAAAAACTCCAGCCAGGCAGAGAATCCTTCAGATGTAGCGTAGTGGGTTTAGTATACATTCTCCAGTTTTTTCTATTAACTTTTTTCTATTAAAAAATACAGATTGTTGTCGATCCCGACAGATGAAAAGATGTTACGTGCGGAACATAGTTAAAATCTGAGTTCCCTCACGAACGTATTAAGCGGTGAATCGAAACTTTGTTTAGTCTCCGTCTCGTTTTTTTTTAGCCGTATTTTATTTTGAAACTTGAAAACATGCACAACAATTGCAGGGGGATAAAAAAAACGAAACGGGAGTGAGTGCAGTTTTACTGTGGCTACTCACTCCATACCGGAATACGATTTGTGGTGCACCGGAATACGATTATGTACCGCGTTGTTTTGCGCATGCGCAAAATCCCAGTCACTTCCTGGTCATCACTAGCGCTAGCGATATGGGTTCTTTAGCGGTTTATGGTTTTTAGGAGAAATTCTTTTATATAAATAGAAGGAGAAAATCCTGACAGTTCCACATATCAAGGGAGTGAAAGAATAAAGGATGGTAGGAATAAAGACATTTGCTAGGGTTAGGGTTAGACTATTTTATTACATTTTTCCATTTATAAAATTGTATTAAATTAATTTAGTTTGTGCCAATTTAATTAATTTCTCAATATATATATATAAAATTTATTATTGTTTTTATAAAATAGTATATTATTCAAGCAAGCAAGCATTTTATTTATTTTATGTAAAACAAGCAATTTTATCTTTTGCATTTCCTGACTGTACCGTAATTGAACTGAACCGTGACAAAAACCGAGGTACGTACCGAACCGTGACTTGTGTGTACTGTTATTTGCAATATAGACTTGCACACTACATGGACAAAACTTTGTGGACACCATAAGATTGTGCTTTTTTTCCAACATCTCATTCCACATATAGTCCCTATTTCCACTCTTCTGGAAAGCTGTTCTACAAGGGCGTTAGTAAACTTAGATGCTGATGTAGGGTGAGGAAGCCTGGGGGGGTGCATTCAGCGTTTCAGTTTATCCCAAAGGTGTTCAGTAGGGTTGAGGTTAGACAGAGCTCTATAGCAGGCCTTTAAAGATCTTCCACTCCAATCCATGTAAACCATATCTTCATGGAGCTGACTTTGTATATATGCTTCAAATGGACATTTGATGCAACCCAGATGAGGATGGGTTCCCTCTTGAGTCTGGTTCCTCTCGAGGTTTCTTCCTTGTGCCATCTCGGGGAGTTTTTCCTTGCCACAGTTGCTCATCAGGGACAAACACACTTACAAAGAACATATTTACATTTAATCACCACATTATCTGTGTAAAGCTGCTTTGAGACAATGTTCATTGTTAAAAGCGCTATACAAATAAAAATGAATTGAATTGAATTGAATTTGTGCACAGGAACATTGTCATGCTGGATCAGAGTTGGGCTTATGACCCTAACTTTATTCCTACCACCTGTCGATTTGTCAAACATTCTCAAGGCTGCACTTGCAGTATCGTAGCAGAATAACTACGGTATTATGCAGGCTAAAGCGGCATGGTAACAAAAACGCATCAGTAATAGACTCATTCACACATTCTCTAACCAGGAATAAGGCATTCGATGTGCTAAAGCGTTTACCAGAAACTGAGCTCATGCCTCTATAATGCGAGACAGAAAAACAACTTTTTTTTTTACTAGTAAGCGGTTTGTTTAAAGGAACACTGAGTGAAATGACTCACTTCAATACCTGTTGAAGTCTTTTACAGACCTAAATAAAAATCCCTGTCAGACACCGACCCAGCAAGTGGACGAGTAAGTCACCTTTTGCAGGACTTTAATAAGGACTTTTCCTATTTTAATAAGCAAGTTGGGTCATTAATTAGGTCTTGTTTCAAATTGTTTCTTCAATCAATCGAGTTGAGACGAGGGATACATCAGTAACTTTTCTTTCATGGGAAGTATAGAGAGACTGATACTAAAATGAGTAAGGTATTCATTATGAATCAGTCAGAGACGTCACAGAACATGTTCTTCAACTCTGTTTAGGTTTTAGCGTTTGCTGCATGTAACACTCGGTGGACAAAGGTATTATGGCAGCTGACTTTTCCACCCATATGTGGTTCCTTCTTAAAAGTTAGAGACGCACCAGATGTCTTTGGATGTGTCGCATAAGATTTTCCCTTCACTTCAACTAGGAGACCCAAACCTGCATAAAGGGTTGGACTTGAAGGTCTTGAGTGTCCATGCTATAGATCACTGACCTCAATCCGTTGGGATGAATGTGAAATCTGACTGCACCCCAGGCCTCCTCACTCCACCCACATCAGTACCTGACTATTCGAGCATATACCAATTTTATGTTGAGGTGTCCACTATATTTTGTCTATTTAGTGTATGTTCAGATCTGGTAATGTCTGAAACTAATCACACCTAGAAGGGGAAGTATAGTATATTAGCTGATATGGGTATTATTTATATATGAATTGTGTATTGTTAATAGATAAGCTGGGTACTGTTCTTTACAGAATATATATATATATATATCTGTCTATCTATTATTCACATGGTACTCATGACCAGTGTTGGTAACATTCAACATGGAGTCTGTGTTATGTTCTTATGCAAGTAGCGTGTTCTTATGGTTAAACCGCTGGCCAGCGTATTTCAGTCTATTTCAACACTTCCACATTTCCATCATCCAAAGCGATTAATGTTTATCTCATTTAAACAACTGATCATGTGAGGGTTAAGGGCCTTGCTGAAGAGCTTAACAGTGGTCGCTTGATGGTGCTGGGATTTTTACTGGAGTCCTTCCGATCACAAGTCCAACGACGGAGTCTGGCTTTACCGTTTAACTTTCCCGGTAAAGAATAAAAAGAAAAAAGCTGATTTTAAACCTGACACTCGAATAAATTTAAAGCTCCTTTTGTAAAGGTGTACACAGAGTATCAAGGAGACTTTTTTTCCCCTTGGCCAACGACCTTGTTGGAGTTAAACAGCTACAAATGTGTGTTTTTGTGTCTTTTGGACAGACTGAAAATGAGACGGTGCTCAATAAAGCGGTATACATAGGATTTGCATACGTCGCCTCCTCTACAGCGATCTCATGAACCTTCAGACGGCGGTCGGGATGTAGTGGAAGGGAAAGAACGACTAAGGGGAAGAACTCCAGACTCCAGGCTAGATGAGACCTAGAGAAGGTCAGACTGTCGCATTTGAGGAAGTCATGTGCGATGCGTAAGGGGCCGACGTGAGCAATTAGGACGTCATTCATTCCCCCTAGCAAATGCACACGATGGCGGTCAAGTCTTTTGATCTCCAGTTCAGTTTATCAGACAGTTAAGTTTGGCGAACGTATTGCAGGTGTCTTTACAATTATGAGGCACCAGAACGAACTAACGTCTCCCATCACCGACCAGAACAACCGCGAAGGCCGTAGCGTGCGAGTTCATCATACCATTCAGTGAGCATTTGTGCTCTGAAGCGGTGTAGGCGGAGTCTTCTGGAGAGAGACCACGCCCATCAGTATTGAAGTGCAAATCATAGGATGAAAAGGACAGAAAAACAGATGAGAGAAAGGGGGGGGAGGAGGAGGAAGTTAAGGACATGCAACTAGGAGGCTCCAGCTGACAGGAAAGCAAACACCCACTGTTGGTAGGGAAACCATTTTGGCTCATCGGACCTGTCAACCTTATTCTCACACACACACACACACACACACACACACACACACACACACACACACACAGGCAGATTGACTGACTGGTAGTGCACAAAGTAATCATACCACGGATTCAATGCTATGCTAGAATGCATTACACATCAGTGGGTGTGATGAAGAACAAACCTAAAGGGTGTGTGTGTGTGTGTGTGTGTGTGTGTGTGTGTCCGTACTAAAGACACACTGATACATTATTGATAAAGGCGATGCCTTGAAGCAGGCCTTTGCCTCAGCGTCTCATTGAAACCTTAAGAGATTGAGTTAAAAATAGATGAGAGTCATCAGACGCACACACACACACACACACACACACACACACACACACACACACACACACACACACACACACACACACACACACAGCTACTCAACCAGCACTTCGTTTTCCAATATAGTTAATTATGCAGAACGCACACACATGCATACACACAAATATAAATGTCTGCACTCTACAGGTGCTTTTAATAATTTTATAGTTCAGCCTAATCAGACATGCAAAAACGTGCGTGTGTGTGTGTGTGCGCGAGTGTGGTAAAAAGGAGTTCAGGTGAGGTTCAAAGTGCAGGTGTGGCAATGTGAATATGGTTTTAAAACGGAAACAAAACTGTGTGTTTGTGCGTGCATTATTTTTTCAAACATTTGGTACCCGAATGGTGTGAATGAGTGCGTTTATATACACACACACACAGAGGCCTGTAATCGTTGTAGGTAAACAATTTTTCTCTGGCTTGCAGGTGTAAAGTGGTGACGAGCTCACACACACACACACACACACACACAAAACACACTTCTGTGACTGCATGTTAAACAGCCCTCCTCTGTTATACTGTCTGTAGTGAACACTACATAGTAAATAGGAAGCAGTTTGGGATTTGGCCTGAAAAAAACAAAATGTTTGTAAGTTTAGGGAGGGAAACACAGTAACGAACATTGTACACGCACACACACGGGCACACACACACACACACACACACACACACACACACACACACACACACACCTAATCCTAGTGTGTAAAGCCTTGGATTAAAGGTGTAAAAAGGAAAAAAACGGCTCCACAGCGCAACCTAAATTGTGCATAAGTGTCTGTCTCCCTCTCTTTTACACACACACACACACACACACACACACACACACACACACACACACACACACACACACACACATACACAGCCGTACAAACTGTGATGTAAAACTTGAGGATGTATGCAATGGAATGAAACGAGGAAACGTTGAAGGAGTTTAAACATTAACTGGCTCGACTCCTGATTCGTGATACTGTTGATGTTTTAAAGCCATGAAGTGTGTACAGCTGTTTACCAGCAACGGCTACAGGAGTGTGTGTGTGTGTGTGTGTGTGTGTGTGTGTGTGTGTGTGTGTGTGTGTGTGTATCGGGGGGGTTCTACATGCACATTTGTTTCGAAAGTCCATTTCCTTCCTGTTCGAGCTCTTCCCCTTTCGGATGCCTTCAGGCCTGAATCACAAATGGAACAATTTCTGAAGGCAGCAACGCTCGGACCCTGAGTCACACTCAGACCTGCGTGAGGCGCTCTGCCATTCCCTCACTAAAATCTTTAAGCGCTGTGCGATTGAACCACCACAAAGCTTTTCTGCACAAATTAAAATGCTAGGCAGGCTCTGGCTAAATACATCATAATAATGGGACGCAATTACAAGCTGAAATATTAGTCAGAGGCCGGTTTCAACGCGAACTCAACAGAACAGTGAAAGAGCAATTCATATTGTATTACATATAAAACAGTATCTCCCACAAGTGAGGACATCCCTCACATTTCAGCAACCACTGTCGTAGATCTTCTCAAGGGACAATACTATAGAAATGAAACTTGGATATATTTTATAGTCAATGTGCAGTTTGTATAGCAGTACAGATTTACTGTTCTCTGAAAATAATTTGGCATACAGCCATTATTGTCAAAATAACTGGCGACAAAAGTGAGTACACCCTAAGTGTCAATATTTTCAGTATTTTGTGTGAGCACCATTGTTATCCAGCACTTCCTTAATCCTCCTGGGCATGGAATTCAACAGGCTGCACAGGTGGTTGCTTATATATATATATAAATATATATAAAAATATAAATAATATTTGGGATATGCGTCTTCGTAACTGAGGCCAATGCGTTTTGCATTTTGATGCACAGCCAACGATGCGATATGATTCACCCCTATCACTATGCAGCGCAATCCGATTTCCATTCCGATTCAACACAATGCGACTCAATGCAATATGATGCAATGGAAAAAACATGATGCTATGCAATTCAATATGGTACAGATATTTCACTTTTATTCAGTTCAGACAGACAGCAAATCAATTTACTGAAGTGCCTTTTGACTTCTAAAGCATGGTCCTTTCACAAACAGGCTTTTTTAATGCAAAAAAACATGAAATAAAAAAGAAGTTTTTTTCCTGTTCGGTCTCCAGGAAGACGCAGCTCTACCTCTGCCATGTTGATCTATATTTTACACGCTTTAGTCTCCATAGTTTTGTGATATGTCGTTCAGGAAGCAGCGGTGGTGCTGCGAGAACGAGATTGAGAAACAGTTTAGCGAAGAGAAATCGATCTACATATAAATTATTCTTCTCTTTCTAGATAATAAAAGTAATAAAATCTATTGATTATGCGTAAATACAAATTTCTTTTACTGATGCAAATATGTTAAAAATCATTCTTCGTAATGCGAACTTGTATCCGATGCACATTTCAATCGTTTTAAAACAGTTTACTTTGCGAGTCCATTTGAATACTCGATTTTGATTGGCTAGAAGGTTATCACTGTTCTAAATGATCGCTCAGCCTATGAAAAACTACAGTCACAGCCGCACCCAGACCTCACTGAGCTAGACGGATGATTTTTGAGTGCCGTTTAACTTGTATACTAAATACATTGGATTTAATAAATAGAACAGGTAAGATTGTTAAACTGTAGAATAAAAGGTTACAATTTAGAAATCGAATTAAAAATAATGATCTATCTCTGTCTCTCTGTGGATATACAGTTTAAAGATAAGATTTGTATGTGCTTTTTAAACATCCTTTTCTCCCCATTTTTTGTTATAATATCCTTCACTCTTTTGGGAAGATGTTCCACTAGATTTTAGAGTGTGCTTGTGGTGATTTGTGCTCATTCAGCCACAAGGGTGTAAGTCAAGTCAGGTACAAATGTAGGGTGAGGAGGCCTGGGGGTACAGTCAGCATTCCAAAGGTGTTCAATAGAAGGTTGGGGTCAGAGCTCCATAGCAGGCCACTCAAGATCTTCAAGTCCAACCCATGTAAAGCATATCTTCACGGAGCTGGATTTGTGCACAAGGGTTTTATTGTGCATAAGTAATGCTGGAACAGGTTCGGGTCTCCTAGTTCAAGAGAAGTGAAAATCTAACGCTACGCATCCAAAGACATCCTTTATAATTCTTTGCGTCCAACTTTGTGGTACCGGTTTGAGAAGAACCTGAAATCTGGTGTCCCAATACTTTTTGTATATATGTATAATCTAACTGATAGTCTGGCTAGCAGTCTACAGCAAAGCAGAAGCAGCAGCAGTCACACAGTGTATTAGTTTAGTTTGTACAAAAATAAACTCCTCATGTGAATACAGCCTCAGGAGCTGTCAGGAAACGAGCTTTCTCTTCTCCCAGTCGTTTCCATTTTCTCTCTTGATTCAGCGAGTTTAATCATTAACCGAGTCGAACGCGATGCCTGTTATAAGCTGCGGTAACTGCGATGTCGGAGGGGTTAAGTAAGTCAGCGTGGTAATCTCGGCATGTCGTGCGGATCTGCAGGGCCGAATCCTGACGCTCGTGTTACAGACGAGTAAACACACACACACACACGCGTCTCGTACAGCCGGCTGAGAAATGAAATTAGCCGTGTCCGTCACTACAACTCGTCATGTAGTCACATAAAGTAGTCCATGCTCAGTTTGTCTGCTTTTTTTTTTTTTTTTACCTTTCTGGCAGCTGGGATTTTTTGTTACTTTTGGCTTTGGAGCTGAAGACAAGGAAATGGCTGTGTTTAAGAGGTTCTGAAGACTCTTTAAGTGCAGGAATGTTGCCCATATAGTTTGCGTACTCCTTCATGGCTTGAAGTGAAGGAATGATTATGACCTTTTGACATCTTTAACCTCTATGTCCTCATGTTTTATTGGACTTGTAAGTATCACCCTACTCCTAAAGCTGTTTGGAGTTTCAATGCACAATGTGGTTTTAAACTTTTACACACAGCTAATACATATACCCAAGTTCCTTTATAGTTTTTGTCTCTTTGGAGAACAATTGTTTTGTTCGATCACTTCCTGGTTGAGGTAGCTAAGATGATCTCTCTCTCTCTCTCTCTCTCTCTCTCTCCCCTCATCTTTTCAGTTTGTTTGATGTTTCAGTAACGTGCTGCTTTCTGCAAAGCACTTCCAAAAATTTTTCATTATCTGAGTGTTTCCTTCAATCCTCTGTGACACAGAGTTGGAACTTGGAACGCTGCTCTGCATTGAGTTTCAGCTTTCTAGGCATAGAAAGAAGAGAAAAGTGAAACGCAGTACTCTGCTATTCACACTCATCCATATTTCAGCAGAAATGATCTTTGGGAGAGTCTGAGCACGTGTCCGATACACACACACACACACACACATTGCTTCTTAAGCTCCTCCTTCTTTGCAATGTCATTTTTGTTTCACTAATAGCACTTTTTTTTGTGCAAACCTTTTAATGTAAATGTAAATGTGCAACTCTTAGGATGTGAATAGTTACATCTTCTTTACTACCACTGACAGCTGGAGGCTACACTTTTTTCAGTCATACCTCCTGCACTGTGAATGGCCACACCTTCTACACAAAGACTGGCACGTACAGAGGCCACACCCCCTTTACTAGAACTGACCAGGATGGAGACCATGCCTAATTTAATACAACTGTTAGGAACAGAGGCAATGCCTCCTTTACTAGAATTGATAGGTACAAAAGCCACACCTCCATTATTAGAACTAATAGGTAGAGAAGCCACACCTCCATTACTCGAACTGATAAGTACAGAGGCCACACCCCCATGGAGCAGAGAAAAACATTACTGCAGGAATAGTAATTATACAAATCTTTTCTAGAAAATGGTAATATTTCTATAATGATTTCATAATATTCATGATGAAAATATGCATGTGCATGTTCTATTGGAGGTTCAGACAGTTGAATTTCTTCGGTAATGACGCTGACTGATGGACGAGCATCTGTGGTTTCGACCTGTTTTAGCAGCTCAACCGCCTGCATCTGAAATTTTTACTTTAGCAAAAAAACAGGAAGCTAAAAATAATGTAAACTTTGATCCTGTGTCTCAGACCCGACTGACGGAGCGGTAACTCGAGCAGCTGAATTAAATGTAGTACTGTGAGCACAATAGCCAGTCCTGTGGGACAATACTTAGGCCTTACGCTGACCCAGTCTCTGTGTGTGTGTGTGTGTGTGTGTGTGTGTGTGTGTGTGTGTGAGGACAGCACCAGGTTGATACTGGCAGCATAACCTATGGCTCTGAGGGAAAACCTTACATCCTGTTTTTAATCCTTACCACCAACTGTTTTACTTTCTATATCTTTACTTTCTCACTTCTTTTTTTCATTCTCTTTTTTTCTTAATCATCTCGTTCTATCTTTCAGAATCTTTCATTCTCTCTGTTTCTCACTCTTTCTCTTTTCTCACTGGTCCTTATCTCATTGCTACCTTCTTCCCTTTCTTTGTCTGTCTATGGCATGAATGTTATAGATCACATGGCTCTCTTTCTCTCCGCCACCATCTCTTCACCTGTTTGTCATTTCTCGTTCTTCTCTCTGTCTCCCTTTAGTCTCTCTTTCTCTGCATCTGTCTGCCTGTCTCTTTCTCTCTGTCTTGTTCACAATCTCTCATCTTTTCCCCATCTCTCTCTCTCTCGCTCTCTCTCTCTCGCTCTCTCTCGCTCTCTCTTTGACTTATCCAAGACGACAGCCGGGTCGTTCCTAGCTGTCTGCATCACAGTCACCATGACAACGAAGTGTGTGTGTGTGTGTTTAAGTGTGTGCTCATGTACGCGTGTGTACACGGTGCTTATTTCAGAGAGGATTCGCTCAGAGAATCACATCCTCTCCAAATGAGAGAAAGTGATTATTTTCCTTTCTGTATGGAGTTATTGAGTTAAACGTCTTCTCCGAGCAGGCAATTGATGTATGTCATGGTTAATTGCCCGCTGTACCTGTTACTGTAATTCTACCTGAATCAGTTTATCTGTCTCCGCCTCTCTGTTCCTCTCCGAGCGTCTTTCTCGCGTGCTCTGTCAGACACTGGTAATAGTGTGAGAGGGGAGGGAAGGGGAGATTGGGGAACGCTGACTAAAAATACTTTGAATCATTTGCAAACAGGAAGATAAAATCTTTTCCTATGTCCCCCCAATGCTGGCTTTCTTGTCATATGAGTGTTAAGGTGTGTATATAAGAGACATGTATTAACACCCAGAGAGTGATGTAGAGGTGGCAACATTTTTGCACCTTTTTTTTTTTTTTTTTTTTTTTTTAAGCACTCCTGAATTTAAAGTTATTTTGAAATACATTGTTTCTGTGGGGTCTTAAAATGTTTATATCATTTTTTAAAAGGTCTTATTTTTCTGACGTCCACCCAACGCTACTTCTAATGTTCATTGAAATGTTTGCACAGCACTTTAAAATGTTTTTGTTTGTTCGGTTCGTTCTTTCTCTAGACCAAATTTAATTGGCTGCCTCACGACTACAAATGAGACCAACATGCAACAGCCAATCAGCTTTCTGTTATTGGAGCGAATCTTTCTTAGATTGTACCAAACACGTAAAACACATTTTTAATTTTTTTTGCGATGGGAAAGTGCAAGTTGAGCGATACTTGGCTTGAAAAAATATTAATTTAGGGCTCAGGTAAGGCCAGATGCTAACAATATATTTGTGTTTTTCTTCTTGTTTTGTTTTTGTGTGATAAGTCTTAAATTCTTAATGGTCTTAAAAGGTCTCAACAAGTCTTAAATTTGACTTTGTGAAACCTGCTGAAACCCTGTAATAATGTTTCTAGTAGTATATTTATAGTATTACAGCTTCTTAGGATACATGGTGGATCTTGATGACTTAAAGCTGACTCAAAGCTTCCTCATGTTCTCCTTTGCTCTTCTTGATTATACTTTATTAGAGAAACCTACATTGGGATGCGGGCGGTTGCCCGGGAAGCCCAGTCATAATGTTTACCAGTGTCTCGAATATAAAGTCCATCAAGTAAATGAAGATTTAACAACTCAAAGGATCAGATATTTTACTTTTTTTTTTCGCTGATTTCATTTGCATGACATTTTCGTTTGAAGCCGATACAGGCAGTGCTGTAAACCCAACACTCTTAGAGGAAGCCTTCTGAACACTTTTATGGGTTTCTGTCGGCTAATACGGGGAAGTGGTAGCTCAGACCGTGAGTTTAAACCCCAGCATTGCCAAGTTGCTGCGGTCGGGCCCTTAAGCAAGACCCTTAACTATCAACTGCTCAGTTGCAATGTAACCACATCAGCACCAGAGGTCTCTGAGTATGTGCAGGGATTACTCTATAGCATACTCTAGTGTATACACTGATTACTCTGTCAGATTCTGTAGTATGGGCATGGATTTCTCTATAGCAGAAATGTCCAAACTACAGCCTGAGGGGTGAAAATTGGCCTGTGGTGTGCTTTGATTTGCTTCACCATTCCATATATGAAAAAAGGGGGAAAAATGGAAAATATACAATTTAGGGTGAAAAAAACCCCAGTCCCAGCTTTCTCTCTTATTGGAGGTCACTGTATTGGGTCTTAAACTCTTATGCAATAAATTGTATTGTTTATAAATTGTACTGGATGTGAAGCAGAACTAGAAATGAAGCTTCATTTGAAAATACAACTGCATTAGTTCAGTAGAGTCACGTTTTGATATTTATTTATATCGTTGCAAATATTATTCATGAACAAGGAACCTTAGCAATTTTAGCATAACATTTGGTATAATGTAACATTTTCTATTGGACCCGTGGATCTCATTTGTGTTTGATTTTGTAGGATGCTTTACCGTTGGCATGACACAGGACTGACGGTTTTCTTCTCCTTACACGCTTTAATAGTTTTTCCCTGCTGTTTTTTTCTGAAGAGAAGTTGTTCTATGCCC
Organism: Silurus asotus; assembly: GCA_024362625.1. Lineage (NCBI taxonomy): Eukaryota > Metazoa > Chordata > Actinopteri > Siluriformes > Siluridae > Silurus > Silurus asotus. The sequence goes on from MU551704.1 coordinate 4,940,187, forward strand.
TTCTTGACACCAGGCCATCCTCCGAATGTCTTCGTGTCGCTGTTCAGCCGACTTTGCGAAAAATTCCTTCGATTGATAACTCTACCCCTATATGCATGGATTACTCTTTAACTCTTTAGGCTCTCAACTCAGCGTTATTAATGACCGACCAAAATCTATGCTCATGAAATTATAATATTCGGTCCACAGCATTACAAACATACAGGCAGAACTAAAACTCTTTTTTTTTTTTTCTTTCCCCACACAAAAAGTCTGCTTCCGCAAATCTCACCTTGAGTTTGGGTTTATCGTGTGTTTTTGTCACGCGTGTACTGACCTGCTTGGGACTTAGCATTTCTCTACCTGTGTGTGTTATGTCAAAAATAATTCTCTGTTTGCTACAGTTATACCTCATAATTATAAACACAATGGCACTAAAGTTTATGCCTTTTCCTTTTCTTAGTAAATATAGCGCAGGAGAAGGGGGAGAGAGGAAGTGCAGGGTGGGGGGTCGACTCGTTTATGGTGTCTAATGGCTCTTTCACTGCCGTCTCTTTTAGGACTTGGAGAGAGAAAATGCCCGCTTTTGTCTTTTCCTGTGTGTCTGTGTGTGTGTTTGTCTGTGTGTGTGTGTGTGTGTGTGAGAGTGAGAGAGAGAATGGGTGGGAAAAGAGGAAAGAAAGAGGTACAAAATCACTGGTCTGTTGTGTGTAAATTAGGGCACTAAAAACTTTTGCCACTTTTGATTTTAGAGGTTTAGTGTGTGTTCGTGTGTGTGTTTGTGTGTGTGTGAGCTGTTGAGTGGATTGAGAGTGACCGTGTGAGAATAATTGCTATAATAATCCCAGAATAAGGTGTTTTTTAAATACTTTCCGTTGCACTGTGGTTATAAAGCTGCAGGTTTAATTTCCTCTAATAGCCAAACACATGAACTCGCATTCGCTCAGACACGGTGTGAAGGCATAGCGCGTGCTGCGAAAGGTTCTGCATTCACGCACTCGTCTGTAAAGCCCTGGTGAACAAAAGCTCAAAAATTAGTGTGTATAATTGTTTAAGAAATGCACATTTGTTTGCCGCTGATTATTAATAGTTCTTAACAAAAGCGAATATCAGAACGATTGTGTATTTATTTGGGACTAAGGATACAGGATAAAAGATTGTGCTCGCACCTTAATGATGCAGCGTGTAATAATTTAATGTGTCCAAATTTGTATAATCACCATCCAGCAAAAATGCCTTAACAATAAAGCAGGAGTAACGTTTTATTTTAACGATCAGAAATAAGTCAGGAATTAAAGGCTGAAAGCTGCATTTGAAAGCTGAAAACTGCAAGGTGAATCAGCTGGTTGCTGATTTGTATGCTATTACTAGTTTTATATAAGGCTTTGGTTCTCTAAGTTTTGTTAATCCCTTTTACACTTGTTTTTGTCCTCACACTGTACTTCTTACTTGGAAATAAAAAGTACTAATTGCAAATCTTGTGAAAAATACACCCTTCGTAGGTGCTCAGAACACAGTGTAAATGTGTTTAAGTATGAAACTGAGTATGTTCCCTGCTCTCAGCGCTAGACAGTAGCAAAGTAAATATAATTCCTTACTGCACTTAAATAGGGAACACCTCAATACATTTTGTGAAATCAGTCGTTCTTATTTTTTTGTATTATTTACGAGCAGATAAAACCTTAACTGGTCAAACATGCAGCAAGTCTCCGATCAGGGTCGAGCGAGCGCTTTGAACCGATTGGCGCTCGGTGGTATCTAGTGATCACCAACATACAGTTCAACATAAACTTCTGACTCGAACTTTCCAAAACAAAATTATTTTTTAAAAGTAGTTAAAAAGATTTTGGCCCCATGATAATTTAAATAGATATCAGTGTTTGACTCATTAATATCATTCTATGAATAGATTGTTGTGCTGAGAGTGACATTTAAGTCTTTTTACACAGTTGAATTTAAGCATCTTGTGACAACTTTTCATCCACACCATGATAGAACAGTTTAAATCCACCTCCAATGTTTCTGGCCTTACTCCCTTTCCACTAGGACTTCTGAACACACGCATATCTACCTTTCTCCTCTCCATCATATCAGCTACCTCTCTCCCTTTACCAGTCATAGTACCAACATTTGTGCCAACCCGAACCTCTACTCTCCTGCACTTCTCCTTTCCCTGCCGTCTCTGTAGATATCTTCCTCCTCTCCTTCTCCTTCTTCGGCCAACAGTAACCCAATTTCCACTGGTACAATGTAGTGGTCATTAGTAACCCGGGCCTTGACCGATCCGGTATGAATTTCTCTTTCATGATCCGCAAATTTGATTTGGCACATGTTTTTATGGTGGATGCTCTTCCTAACGCAACCCTCCCCATTTACCCGGGCTTGGGACCGGCACTACGAGTGCACTGGTTTGTGCAACCATAATGGCTGGGTTGTTGTTTTCAACCTGAGAACAAACTGCACATGACCAATCTCTTAAATAACCACAGTCAGTTTACTTAACATACATTTAACATATGTCTTTTAATTGTAACAATCTTAAACATTAAAGTTGACACACCATTGTTAGGACAAAACCAAGTGTAAAGGGGCTATTAGACAAAATCGGGTTCTTGCGTCTTACACGTGCAGTTCTTAATCAGTGATTACTGTCCAATTTCTGATCCTTAAAATACAGTGTAATCAAAACACGATTTTAATAACGCGATAGGTCTGGCTAGTGTTATCACATCAGATTTCGTTTGAGGGAATTTCTGGCACAAAATTAAATTCCTCCTAAGAAGGTGGTCAAAAGACAATTGAGATCTATCTAGGCGACTATCTAGCCTCTATCTAGTGCTCAGGTTCACTTGTATGTCAAACGTTTTACATGTTCTCACTTCTCAGAAACATGCTGGCTACTCAAAATTGCTCCCTATATGTGAATAAATGTGTGTTCATTGTGCCCTGGGGTAAACTGGCATCTCATCCAGGACTTATTCCCACCTCACACCAAGTATCCCTATAATGGGCAGAAAAACCACAAAATGTTTTCTGCAGTGGACAATTAGCTAACGTATTGTGGAATACAGTATGCTGATCTGCACTTGGCCTTTTTCTCATCATTTAATCAAACGTTGCCACATGAAGATTATAGTTATTCAACCTCAGCTTGCCAAGATGACTCCATGGAGAAGGAAACATTCGAGGCTGCCTTCAAATCCTGCCAAAATAAATAATCTCAGAAATCAGCTGTCCTTATGCTGGCCTCCAGCTGAGACCGACTTTTTCCCAAGAGCACAAACTTTGCCCAGAAATGCTGCCCACCTAAGCTTCTTAATTTAAATTTGGACCCATAGGATAGTGCTGATAAATGAAGGTGCACATTTATACTTGTATAGCGTGTGAAATTATTGCAGCACCCACAATCAGCTATAGCATTAAATCCACTGGCAGGTGAAGCAAAGGACTTCTTACAGCGGCACCTGCCAAGTGGAGGGATATATTAGGCACCGAGTGAACAACCAGTTCTCAGAATTGATTACCTTCACCGAAAACACCTACAATACATTAGAACTGGACCAGGGAGCGAAGGAATAATTTGACTTGATCTAATGAATCATATACACTTCGACCAGGCATAACATTATGACCACCTGCCCAATATTGTGTTGGTTTCCCCTTGTCTGTTGAAGCGGACCACACGTGCCAGACTTCGCGCCGCACATGCATCAATGATCTTTAGCCGTCCACGACCCTGTCGCCGGTTCACCACTGTTCCTTTCTTGGACCACTTTTTTTTAAATACTGACCACTGCAGACTAGGAACATCCCACAAGGGCTGCAGTTTTGGAGATGCTCTGACCCAGTTGTCTAGATGTCACAATTTGGCCCTTGTCCAACTCTCTCAAATTCTAACACATCAACTTTAAGGACAAAATCTTCATAAAATTCCACCCACTAACAGGTGCCAGGATGAAGAGATAATCAGTGTTGTTAATTTACCTGTCATTTTATGATGTCATATTGTTGTGCCTGGTTGGTATACTTCTCGTGTGTGTGCATCACTCCGGAAGAAAGGCTACCAGGATGCACCATGGGGGAAAAGGTGAGCTGGCAGAGGAAGCATGATGCTCTGGGTAATGTTCTTTTGAGAAACCTTGGGTTCCGGCTTTCATGTGGAAAAACCAAGTGCACCCATTATATGTTATACAGTGAGGAAAATAAGTATTTGAACACATGGAGTCGTCTGAAATTGTCATCGTAGGTGCATGTCCACTGTGAAAAATGAAAAATCCAGAAATCACAATGTATGAATTTTTTAACTATTTATTTGTATGATACAGCTGCAAATAACTATTTGAACACCTGAGAAAGTCAATGTTAATATTTGGTACAGGAGCCTTTGTTTGCAATTACAGAGGTCAAACGTTTCCTCTAGTTTTTCACCAGGTTTGCACACACTGCAGGAGGGATTTTGGCCCACTCCTCCACACAGATCTTCTCTAGATCAGTCAGGTTTTTGGCCTGTTGCTGAAAAACACGTAGTTTGAGCTCCCTCCAAAGATTCTCTATTGGGTTTAGGTCTGGAGACTGGCTAGGCCATGCCAGAATCTTGATATGCTTCTTACAGAGCCACTCCTTGGTTATCCTGGCTGTGTGCTTCAGGTCATTGTCATGTTGGAAGACCCAGCCTCGACCCATCTTCAATGCTCTAACTGAGGGAAGGAGGTTGTTTCCCCAAAATCTCGCAATACATGGCCCCCGTCATCCTTTCCTTAATACAGTGCAGTCGCCCTGTCCCATGTGCAGAAAAACACCCCAAATCATGATGCTACCACCCCCATGCTTCACAGTAGGGATGGTGTTCATGGGATGGTACTCATCATTCTTCTTCCTCCAAACACGTTTAGTGGAATTATGACCCAAAAGTTCTATTTTGGTCTCATCTGACCACATGACTTTCTCCCATGACTCCTCTGGAAGTCCCATTATCATCATGCAAATGGTCATTGGCAAACTTAAGATGTGCCTGGACATGTGCTGGTTTAAGCAGGGGAATCTTTCGTGCCATGCATGATTTCAAACCATGACGTCTTAGTGTATTACCAACAGTAACCTTGGAAACGGTGGTCCCAGCTCTTTTCAGATATTTGAGCAGCTCCTCCCGTGAAGTTCTGGGCTGATTTCTCACCTTCTGTAGGATCATTAAGACCCCATGAGGTGAGATCTTGCATGGAGCCCCAGTCCGAGGGAGATTGACAGTCATGTTTAGCTTCTTCCATTTTCTAATGATTGCTCCAACAGTGGACCTTTTTTTTTACCAAGCTGCTTGGCAATTTCCCCGTAGCCCTTTCCAGCCTTGTGGAGGTGTACAATTTTGTCTCTAGTGTCTTTGGATAGCTCTTTGGTCTTGGCCATGTTAGTAGTTGGATTCTTACTGATTGTATGGGGTGGACAGCTGTCTTTATGCAGCTAACGACCTCAAACAGGTGCATCTAATTTAGGATAATAAATGTAGTGGAGGTGGACATTTTAAGGGCAGACTAACAGGTCTTTGAGGGTCAGAATTCTAGCTGATAGACAGGTGTTTAAATACTTATTTGCAGCTGTATCATACAAATAAATAGTTTAAAAATCATACATTGTGATTTCTGGATTTTTCTTTTCAGATTATGTCTCTCACAGTGGACATGCACCTACGATGACAATTTCAGACCCCTCCATGATTTCTAAGTGGGAGAACTTGCAAAATAGCAGGGTGTTCAAATACTTTATTTTTCCTCACTGTATGTCAGTGGCACCTGCAGCAAAATAATGCTCCCTGCCACACTGCCAAGTTGTTCAGGAATAGTTTGAGATATTGACAAAAAGATCAAGGTATTGACAAGTCAAACAAGTCTGATCCATGGATGCCCCACCTCACTTACAGGATCTGCTGCTAATGCCTTGCTACCAAACACCACACATTTAGAGGTCTTGCCAGGAGCCCAGGCTTCAAACAGTCACTGAAAATGGAAATTGAGGCAGGTATCAAAGACATGTATTATAACTAAAGATAGTTTTGAGCCGGAGCTACAATGCTAATGTAACTAACAAGCAATATAAGCTATAGCCTTTGTTCAAACTGCAACTCTCTGATGTTTCTTACTCTGTATGTCTCTGTTGTCTATAAAAATGCACAAACGGACTGTACAAAGCTAAAAACAGCTGTCGCTCCATCTTGAAGCTGAATCACTTTCTTCCTCAGCATGCAGCTTGTTGTCACTTCATGCCAGGATCAGACTCTGTGAGGAGACTGTACTGTGTGGTAGAAATGATTTGAATGTTAATATAGTTCGTGTGTGTGTGTGTGTGTGTGTGTGTGTGTGTGTGTGTGTGTATTTTTTGTTTTTAAACCCAGTCCTGTGCGAATTGTGTGCAATTACTTAAATGAGCCAGAGCATATCTTTTATAGTGTTGTGTGTGATGAACTGGATGAACTGTGAACTATAATCTTAAATCGAAACTAAAGAAGCAGATTTCAGACCCAGAAAAGCCTGGTGTTGCTGATAGGCCAGGAATGAAATGCTAACACGTTTCCACGATGTCTCATATGCACCCTTCTCATGGAGAGTTTTCTCTAGCCAGAGTAATGCTTGTGTTATTAATGTTTTTTTATTTCCTTTCCTTGTTTTTCATATTTGCTCCTTTCTTTTCTTTTCTTTTTTATTCTATTCTATTTTTTTCTCTATTCTATTCTTTACTTTACATTCCATTTTTCTTTTCTTTTCTTCTTGATTTTTCTTGCCTTTCTTTTTTCTCTTTTCTTTTCTTTCTGTTCCTTTCTTTTCTTCTCTCTTCTTTTCTTTTCTATTCTTTTCTCTCTATTCTGTTCTTTACTTTACATTCCATTTTTCTCTTTCCCTTTTTCTTTTATTTTCTTCTTGATTTTTTTTGCCTTTTCTTTTTTTCTTTCCTTTCTTTTTCTATTCTATTCTATTTTATTCTATTTTATTCTATTATTTTCTCTTTTTCTCTATTCTATTCTTTTCTCTCTATTCTATTGTTTACTTTACATTTTATTATTTTCTTTTCTTTTCTATTTGCTCTATTCTATTCTTTTCTCTCTATTCCGTTCTTTACTTTACATTCTGTTTTTTTTCTTTTCTCTTTTCCTTTCTATTCTATTCTTTTCTCTTTATTCTATTCTTTACTTTACATTCCATTTTTTTTCCATTTTCCATTCCTTTCTTTTCTTTTCTTTTCTTTTCTCGCTCCTTAACCTTTTCAGAGTTATGTACTGTCCCATGTTTTGATTATAATTTGGTCTTATAATGGTGATTGATAGACTTAAGGAGATACACACATTTGAGAATAGATAAATTTCTTAACGAACTCTGGCTCATCCAGGCATCAGGGGGAATTATTTTTAGATCACATGACTCCACGTCCACTCATTTTCCCTTTTTTAAAAAATGGTACCTACCTATACTAGATCTAGTGTAGAGGGTCTACATAATTTAAAGTAAAATTTCTCTCCTAATTTAATATTAGGTGTAGATTCTTGAGTTTAGAGATGATAGAACATCTAGCAAGTCTGTTTTAGCTCTTGGTTGTAAAACAAAGAATTGGAGAAAGAGGGGAAATACTGGACCAAATGAGCAAAGATTTGAGTTTCCTTTTGGCTACAGAGGTTGAAGTGAGCGTTCAATCTACAAGTAATTAGTTGCATTAATACTGATGTCCTCACCAGGGTCAATAGTAAAGCCAACACGAGCGAGTGTGAAGTTACTTTTTAAATGTTTTGTCTGCTTCTTCAGAGGCGACGTATCGGTAGTTTTAGTTTATGGATATAAACAATATGGACAAAAGTATTGTGACTTTTCCAGCCATGTGTGGTCCTTCTCCATACACAGGTGGGCAGGATGTCTTTGGAAGCGCTTGGAACTAGCAATGCCTCAATTTACACCTTTTGTATTGAAAAATTATTTTATACTGTTGACACAAATATCGTAGTTACACTCGAGTCGAGTAAAGAAAATGTTTTTTTACATTAAAACTGTTATTGCATACATACAATATGAATAAAAGTACTTTTCTATTCATATGTGGTTCTTCTCCACACACAATTGTATAGGATGCCTCTAGTGGTAGCATTTTATTATTTCATCACTCGTACTAGCAGACCCAAAGCTGTTCCAAGTCAAGTTTATTTATATAGTGCTTTTCACAACAGACATTGTCTCAAAGCAGCTTTACGGAATTGAACAGTCAAGGTGAATGATGTGTTGTAATCCCTGATGAGCAGCCATGGTGACTGTGGCAAGCAGAAACTCCCTTGGATCTTATGAGAAAGAAACCTTGAGAGGAACCAGACTGAAAAGGGGAACCCATCCACATTTGGGTGACATCCAGCATGACAATGCCTCAGAGAACAAAGCTGGCTCCATGAAGATATGGATTTCATGGGTTGGAGTGGAAGATCTCCTGCTTTAGAGCTCAGACCTCAACCCTACAGAACACCAATGGGATGAATGCGAACACCGAATGCACCCCAGGCTTTCTCACCTCACCTACATCAGTACCTGACTTTACTAACACCCTTGAGACTGAATCAACAAAAGTCTCCACAAACACACTCCAAAATCTAGTGGAAAATCTTCCCAGAAGAGTGGAGGGAATTATACCAGCAAATGGGGATGAGATGTTAGAATCATGTGGTCAGGTGTCCTCAGCCTTTTGGTCATTTGTGTCTAAAAGCATTAATTGTACAAAACATATGCAGCGAGAAAGACGTCACGCATTCTGACACAAAAACGATGAGTTTTGTCATGAGCTTATACATTCACCAGTTTGGGGCAAACCTCTGACTGGGGGCGGGGCTTAACGGTTATTTACTTTAATTGGCTAGTGGGATTTTCCTCAGCAGCTTCCTGGTCTGGAGAGCCTTCATGTCATGAGTTGGATTAGCATTCCCATTTTCATTACAATTTACAAATTAAACTGTCTCTACTTTAGGTAACTGGAAAAAAAAACTTTTAAAAAATGTTACACAAATGGAAATTCTTTACATATTAGCCTATTACCCACAATGCCATTCGACAACCTGCTGATAGCATCTGTGTCAAGCCTTCATTCCATTACATTTCACATGATACATTTACGGCATTTGGCAGATGCCCTTATCCAGAGCGACATACAAATGAGCATTTGAGGGTTAAGGGCCAATGCTTAAGGGCCCTTGGCAGCTTGGTGGTGGTGCCAGGATTTGTATCTGTGACCTTCTGATCCAAAATTTCTGCTCGTAAACCCAGGACGAGTTTCTCTTCCCTTGAGGTCGAGTGTTTTCAAATCAACATGGATGCTCACAGAAAGAACAGCAAACAAAGCAGCACTTCTTAGGGTTAAGTGAGTTTTATTGCACATACGAGTATTTGCTTTAGATCAGTCAACACACAGATATATCCGCTTGTTAAATCTATACTATTGATCCTACAGTTTGCTGATCGGAGAAGAGTAAATCAACATCGCTCTGTCCACGGGTCCATTGGTCCGTCTCAATTAGCTCCCTGGTTCAGCAGCCCTGGATCAGGGAGTCGATTTTAAGGACCCAATGGCAAAATGTTTTCAGTGTACTGGAACTTTTTGCTTTTCAAAATAAACCCATAATGCACTGCAAAAACCAGGAGCATCCATGCAATCCTGTGTTCTCTTATTGGAAATGAGGACATAATTTCCTCTCAGCTGTCTTCCAAAAAATCATTTAAATCGAGTAGTCCTGAAACTGGTCATCAGTGTCCCAATTTTGTAAACCAGCATTAGGGAATCTAGGGTGGTAGGGAGCTATGGAGCGGATTGAGATGCACCCCATTTTTTTTTTTGTTTTTTTTCTTGTTTTTTTTTTTTTTTTTTTAAGGTTTGCATGGTGGGTCGAAAACTGTAGTTCCAACTTCCTATTTCTGAGAGATCTCTAATGCAGGATTAATCTTCACTTCTCCTCTATCTAAACAAAGTGTCTCATTTGTCTGTCTTTCACTTCTCTCTGTCTCTCTCTCTCTGTGTCTCTCTCTCTCTCTCTCTCTCTCTGTCATTTAATTCTCTTTTGTTTGTTTCTATCAGTATGTCTCCTTCTCTCGCTTTCTCTCTCTTGATTTGCTCTTCTTTTTCTCTGGCTGTTTCTGTCTGTCCCATTTTCTCTCTTGATTCTCAACTTGGTTTTCTTTGTCCCTCTGCTTCTATCACTCTCTGTCTGTCGATTTCTCACTCTTGATTCTTTGTCTGTCTGTCTATTTCTCTTTTCTTGATTCTCCTGTCTTTGTCTGTCTGTCTCTTTCCCTTACTTGATCTTCTCCCTGCTGTCTTTACTATTTCTGTCCTTCATCTTTATGTCTGGCTCTATACTTTTTGTTTGTTTTTCATGCAGCTATTTAATCTCTGCCATTCATTTTCTCTCCTCTCATTTTGTTCTCATCTAAAGAGAGTGATGCAGCAGCGCTTTAGTGCAGCCTTTTCATCTCCTCATTTGCTCAAACTTAACTCTCGTGCTGAAATTTTTTAATAAATCTTATAAATAAATAAAAAATTTTTTTATGCTGTAAGTGATCTTAAAAACCAGCTCTGGTCCATCCACAGACCTCCTAAACCTCGTTCGTTATGCTGGATGTGCGATCATTCATAGGAGAAATGTTTAGTTTCTCACAAAAATTCGATTGCAAGAGCTTGAGATTTTTAGTGATTTTTACTCGTTAGACTCGTGAACGTTCGGATTCTAATCGTACGATGGATTTGAACTGCTGCGGTTTTTATATGGATTACACTGATTTTCTTCACTTATATATTTTACATGAATTTGTAAAGTGGGAGTGTAGTGATGATCGTGTGATCGGCTCACCTGACGTCCGCTGTTTTTTCCCCCTCCCTGTGCTCATTCACACTCCTGTTTCCTGCTCTGTGCCTCAGTCGTCTTCTTATATTCTTAACCAGACTACAACATAGGAGCGTCATGCAGGTGTGTGTAAAAAACAAACAGCAACATAACGACAAACACTTTTTCACCCGTCTGCTTTTTGAGTGTGACATTTACAGTGTGCATCCTAACCAGGTCTAAAGAACATCATAATGTTTAACACAATAACACATTCATATCACATTAATATTATAAACCATAAGCGGGGCCGATTTTTTTTAAATGAAATTTAATGACCTTTAGAATGTCTGTCTGCTTCCTGTCTTTCTCTTTTATCCTGTCTGCCAATCTCTCGTGTCTCTTTCTTCTGTTTTTGTCTTTTGATCTGTCTGTCTGTTTTTCGGTTTGACATGCTGTTTCTCTGCTGTCTGTCTCATTCCCTTCTGTCCATCTGTCTCTTTCTCTCACTCGAATCTTGTCTTTCTTTGTCTATTTGTGTATGTCTGTCCTTCATTTTCTCTCTCTTGATTCTCTAAGTCTCGCTTATCTGCCTGCCTGCCTACCCGTGTGTGTGTGTGTGTGTGTGTGTGTGTGTGTGTGTCTATCTCTTTCTCTTTCTTGTTTCTCTCTCTCTCGTCTCTCTAGGTATCTTCTGTCTGTCTCTCTTTCTTTTTCGATTCTTTCCCTGCTGTCTCTCATGTCTGTCTGTCTTTTTCTCTCTTGATTGTCTCACTAGGTTTCTTCTGTGTGCCTGCTTGTCTATCTGTATTTCTCCTCCTCTCTCTTCTGTTTCTCTGTGTCTCTTCGGGTCGGTCTGTCTGTTTATCTCTATTGATTTTCTTCCTGTTGTCTTTCTGGGTCTCTTCTGTCTGTCTGCTTTGTCTGTTTGTCTCTGTGTTTGTAAATGCTTTGTCGTCCGTCTGTCTGTCCGTCTTATTCTCTCTATTCCCTCCCTGCTGTCTGTCTCTTGTCCCGCTGTCTCTCCTCTCTCTTTCTCTCACCCTCACCCATTTCTGTCTGTCTCTTTCCTCTCCGGGTTCAGCTGAGGTAAACTTACTCATCAAACTTAAGATTGCAAACAACTCATTTATCTTTACTTCTTCTCTCTCTCTCTCTCTCTCTCTCTCTCCCTCCCCCTCTCCCACATTATCACCTAATTTTCCTCCCTTTTCTCCTCCCTCGGTGTTCCGTCCTGTCGTGCGTGCTCTCCTTCTTCTGTGTGTGCATTGTGTAGGAACTTGCTTGTGTTAATCCCTGAGTGTTTTCGAGTGCATTGTGTCAGAGAGTGTCCTCACTCGGCCGCTGATCGTGGGGTTTGCTCAGCTGCCGCGGTAATCGCCCGAGTTTATTTAGGCTTCGCAAAACCAAGCAGACTTTTATTTTGATATACAGCCACCTGCTGGCCTGTTACGGAATGCTCCTGCGTGCGCTTGGCTCCTACAGGGTTAATCAGCCATTTGCTCCTGCTCTATTATTCGGCCTTCTGAGAACGAGAACAGAGGAGGAACAGTTTGTGGTGTTTGTCGTTTCGTGAGTGTACAGCTCCATCCGTCTGTTCCAGCTGTTTACTGAGAGCGTAGCACTCGGGAGTTTTGTGCAGTGTGTGCCGGTTCAGATTCCTCTGATAATTATGAAAAAAGGCTGAGTCCCAAAATGCAGTGTGTCGGGGTTCTACTTTTATTTTGTATTTACAACTACATGTTCTTTTACCATTGTTTTATAAAACAATAAGGGGGAGGTGGGAGTCCAGTGGTTAAGGCATGGAACTTTAGATCAGGGGGTTGTGGGTTTGAGCAAAGCCCTTAACCCCAATAGGTGCCCCGTTGTGGGAATGTGGATAAAGTACTCTGCCATGGACGGTCTCAGGTCTGGCCGTGAAAGAAGAGTGGACATTGTGCTAGCAGCCAAACCCTGTTAAAAAAAACTATGCTATGGAAACGCCAATTAAGCCATTCGGCACGTGCCGCACAATGCCCCTTATGGCGCGTGAGGGCTAAAAAATAAACAAATAAAAACGAAACAATAAGACAATACATTGCATCTACCAATACCAGAGTTCAAAAGTTTGTGCACCTGGTTTTTCGAAACAGGATGGTCATACTGTGTGTTGTGCTTCAATTCCAGCAGAACAAACACAGCCCTGTCACTCCCACATTTCAAGAGGATGACTGAAGGGTGCACAAGGCCGTGTGTGTGTGTGTGTGTGTGTGTGTGTGTGTCTGTGTGTGTCTTCCTGTCTACTGCATTAAGTATAATAGAACCTTGATATATTGACCAGCCTGCAAAATCACCAAACCTTCCAAACGTTTTTGGAACCTGAACAACACAGGAGCCTTGTGGGCAACATCTTTACCTGACCGAACCAGGGCTGTTTCATTCAAATGAAAATTGAGTGAGTGCTGCCATGATAGGTATTTCACAAGAAACAACACACACACACACAATTATTATTATTATTTTTTTTTCCAGGGACATTTTCGAGGTGAAAATTTCTTTTTCGAAATTGTATTCCACTAAGTACCACTTGGTTGAAGGCTGTTGAAAAAGAGCATGTGGGTAAATCATCGACCAGCCACCCCTTTTTTCCTAACAAATTCTGCCTCCTCCAGTATGATGGGCTAGTGGGTTTTACTCGGTCACGTTTACATAGTAATCGTTGGACTTGACAAGTATGACACATTGATTATGCTAAATGCAGACCCCTTTACTGCTTGTGTTATTCAGTTACAGCTGAGTAATGAATCCATGAAAACACAGATGGTGACTGCTATCATGTGCTTCCTCTGTTGCATCTGTTTAATGAGTTGCCGCTCATGTGCCTGTCTGCCCTCTTCTTCATACATGAGCTCACAGATGCACACTTTTGGCTAGTGATGGTGCAAAGTCTGCTCGGTCTCTTAGAATAAAGGCACTCTGTAGATGTATCCCCAATCGTTCAACCATTTTGCTAATTTTCCTCAAGTGTCTGGGCGCTATATATACTTTTTTGAGGGAGGCGAGATTGATATGGTTTGGACATGTGTAGAGGAGGGACATGAGGTATATCGGTGGAAGAATGCTGAGGATGGAGCCACCAGGAAGGAGGAAAAGAGGAAGGCCAAGGAGGAGGTTCATGGATGAAGTGAGGGAAGACATGCAGGTAGTTGGTTTGAAAGAGGCAGGTGTAGAGGACAAGGAGGTATGGAGACGGATGAGCCGATGTGGCGACCCCTAATGGGAGCAGCCGAAAGATTAATTTTTCCCAACGTTGATATGTACTGTGTCTTGATTTGTCTCTTGGTTATTAAAAGAACAGACTTTGTAAATAAATGTATATTTTTGAAATTACAGGTACTAAAGCTGTGACTGGCTTTTGAAAGATGCTTTATACTTGTAGTATATATGTACTTTTACAGCACACTGTTATTCTTTCTTTGAATATCTCAGCAATGTTGGGGTCAGCTGGGGTCAGCTGGGGTCAGCTATGATACAGTGCCTCTGAAGCACAGATGGTTAAGGGCCTTGCTCAGGGGTCCTAAGAGCAGCAGCTTGGCTTGGCTTGAACTAAGACTTTCCTATCAGTAACCCAGAGCCTTAACTACCGAGTTACCACTTCCCACAAATTTTATGTTGAGGTCGGCTTATTCATGTCTGTTATTGGACTTTCTGTTTTCTTTTTGTGTAGGTAAGTTCACTTCCACAAACAATGGTTTTGTTCGCCATTTTGGTCTTAATCGACACTAGAGTTTATCCCAGTTATCACTTAACATTCTTCCCTAATCTGTTACCACAAAGTTGGTGGCACACAATTATATTGGTTGTCTTTGGATGCATCAAATTTACTTGAACCAAGAGACTCAAACCTGATCCAGCATGACGATGCCCCTGTGCACAAAGCAGCCTCCATGAAGATGTGGTTTACATGGGTTGGACTGAAAGATCTGGTGTAGTCTGTTTTAGATCGCTGACCTAAACCTTACTGAACACCTTTGGGAAGGATTGTGAACACTGGCTGTGCCTCTTCACCTCCCCTACATCAGCACCTGATTTGATGATGTATCCGAATGAACACAAATTACTACAGGCACATAAAAAAATCTAGTGGAACATCTTCCCAGAAGAGTGGAGGTTGAAGAATGGGATGTTCTAAAATATATCACCTTCCAATATATCACCTACAAAGCTATATTTGTGTGTGCCTAATTTTTTACATTAGGTACCATATACTTTAGGTCCACCCTACCCTAACTTGTGTTGGATGACCAACCCTAGTTTGTGTGGTATCCATAGTCACGCCACACACTATAAAGGAAAAGAATTCTAATTCGCTCCATTGTGTGCATCTATATTGAGAGAAAATACACAGATACCACTTGGTTTATTTGACTAGCTGATGGCCATGATGGACAATAGACATTGTATTCACCATCAGGAACTTAACGAGGAGGTGCATTCCCGTTCAGAGGAACACTGCGTAACTTTATCCTTGCCTGAAGGATTATTTTTTTGACGTAGTACATTGTGATATTTTGAAATCAACAAATAGTCAAGCAGTTGTTTGTGAATGTTTTGGCTGCAAGATTTTATTACGTCTGATCGCCATATTTGTTTAGTCTGGCTCTGTTAAACTGCGAGGTTACGTTCAGTTTTTGCGTCGTGCTGGCAAGAGCCACTAGGTACGTGACCTGCGTTTTGTGCTGCACTTTATTTCCATTGGTTCCGTCATTTCCCCTTTTGTGTTTTTACATTCAGCCGATGTTTGTAGTGCAGCAGACGGTGGGATTCAGACGCCTGCACTAGAGGGGGAGCATCGAGCTGCATGACGCATGATTTTTGAACCTCATTAGACAGCATTTTTCATTTAGTCTTTCTGTTAGTTCAACCCACTGGTTTGTCAAGCAACTGTGAATAAAATAAACAAACAACTGGTACATGGAATGCGAGTGTCCCTGCCGGCTTTTGATTGGCCAATTGATTCTTTGCTACAGGTACACTCCTGTGTAAACGAGCACTGATTTATTTTTTCCATGTTTTTTAAACATCCTGACTGCCAAGTAGGAAATGAGTGTAATGGGAATCCAACGGCATTATTGATATCAGTACATATTACATAAGTATTAAGTTATATTGTGCATTTGAGACTCTGTGTCAAAACTTTAGTATTTACAGATTAATGGTGTCTGGTTTTACACACACACACACGCTTATATTACAGTGAAACTCAGCCGACTGAAATCAAAGATCTCAGTTTTTCTCTGTGCACTAACGTTTTATATTCCTCTCTCTTTTTCTCTTCCTGTTTCATGTTGCTTCGGGCTCGATGTCCTGTGCCGTGGTGCATTCTGGGAGCAGGTAAGTGCTATACCCCCCCCCCTCCTTTTTTTTTTTTTAAAACCACTGTTATTTGGTTTTTTTTTTTACCTATTGTGTAGGGTTCCTTTGGTGATAAAGGAAAAGCGCCTCTAGTGGCTGTTAGAGGTTCTGTATATATGATGGTTGGAGGTCAGTTCCTGCTCTTTGTCTGTTTGATATTAAAGCTGGACAATTTATCATTTATTGACTATTATTGTAAAAATAGCCGTTCTACCACCAGCATGGGCAAGTTACAGATAAAAATTGCATAGAGTGCAGTTAGATTAGCGTTACATATATAATCGCAAAAAGCTGTTTTGTGTATCTATAGCTAACGTTCACTCCTGATTTCGACAGAAAATTTACACAATATTTTGGCAAAAAATGAAAAATTGCAACCTGTTGTTGTATGGGCAAGTTGATTCTTGAGTTCAAATCCCATCACCACCAGGCTGCCACGGCTGGGCCCTTGAGCAAGGCCCTGGAAGTGCACATTTTGACATTGGCATCATGTATTCAGTAGGTTTTCATCACTTTTTATCACACCATCTATTTATCAGGCACAAACCACCACTGCGTCTGTATACCAGCTTTCTGAAACTGGTGTTAATGCGGTAGTGTGTCAGTGCATGGTGCATGGCGTGGTGTAGCTTTGCCTGATCTAATGTAGCCGAATTAATGGCGGTGGACTAATGGATTAATGCCTCATGAATAAATAAATGAAAGGCAGAGCAAACAGAAGAGTGAATGAATTACTAACACTGTCACAGGCCAGGATCACAAGAGGTGCTTGAGCGATTATATATTAAACCGATACTTCAGCCCAAAATGGAATTTACATAATTTTTTCCACTTAGCACAAAAGTAGTCAATCAGACCAGATTTTGCTTCTTTTTTCTTTTTTTTTTCCTTTTTTTTCTTTTTTTTTTTACTTTAGCACTGGAGCCGTGAAGCTAACGTAGTAAACAAGAAGGTGCTTTGCCAGAAAGAAAAAAAAAAACGGTCAACAATGAGATTTACACACTGAAATTGTTTACCTTTCTGTATCAGCATGTCGTTCGTGTTTTATTCTTATGAAATCATCTCTTTTTTTTACAAGGTGTTCCTTTTAAAACTAAGACGAAGAAACTGCAATTTGTTCTTGAGAAAAACTGCTAGCGCTAGCTAAACGGCGAGCGCTAGCTAAATATTGAATATTGCTTGCTGTTTGATTGAAATATTGAACAGGGTTCACTGTTTAAACAGCAAGCATGGCAATCAATAGCTAAACAGGGATCACTTAGCTAAATAGTGAACAATAGCTAAATAGCTAGGCGTTAATATATTCATATAACAGCGATGTGGTTAAAATGTTGGACTTCTCATTGGAGGTTTGCGAGTTCAAATCCCTGAAACGCCAAGCTGCCACTGCTGGGCCCTTGGACACTGCTCTTAACCATCAACTGCTCAAGTTGTATTAATGAGATAAAAAGTTGCTCTGCCAAAATGGCGTAAATGTAAATATCGAGCACTAGCTAAATAACGAGTAAAAGTGAGCAGTAAACACTAACAAAACAGTGAGCACTAGCTAGTGAGCAATAGGACGTTTGCATGTGGGTTCCAAGGTTCCAGTTTTACCTCAGACTGTTTGAAACCACTGACACTGGAGACTCCTTCCAATTATGTAAAATAAACATCTCCTTACAATAAAATCCACACAATTTTGACAGTTTTTTCTTTTGTTAGACATCATGCTGTTTTGTTGTTGTTCAATTCTTATTAATCTGTGTGTCCAGAATCGCGCCCCTTGTGATGAAAAGGTCCTACAGAAATGATATCCAGTGCATTAATATTAACCTGTGATTTTACTTTGCACCTGGAACTACTGTATTACTTTCCCACAGACTGAGCTGACTATAGTGAACATTTCTCATTACCTCACTGAGCTCAACTGATGATTTGTCCATGTCGGGAATCTTGTACGGTAAATACGGTCATTTCGAATAAACGACGAATTCGATGAACAGAAGAAGGAATTGTTAAGTGAAATATCACGAAAAACGTCATAGGAATTACCACCAATCACAAAATCTCTCTAAAATACCAATTTGCTTTTTACTTCCGTTGGCGCCAGGCGGTTCTTTGTCTCCTCATCGTGCAAGTTCATAGCCGTGGATCATCCAATACTTTTAACATGATTTATTATCAGGCATTTGAAAAAAATTCCAGTGTAGTAATGGAGACCTGGCTCTAGTTTCAGCTTTTTTTTGTATAAAATACTGAACATATTTGTTGATGATTTTGAACTGAGCTCTTTTTAACAGCTTCAGAAAAAAAAACATACCATGCCCAAATACACCACAATAATTGACACTATGATTTGTTTCTTTTTCTGAGGATTGAAGTGACGGAAAAATGTAATTCCACGCATTAAAATTTTTTTTTTCCTCCATTCAGTTTAAGGCGAAGTGTCAAAGGTAGGATGCGCCACTTGTGTACCGTCTCTGCTATATACATTATAGTTATTATTACGTCTACTCATCATTCGTACGAGGAGAATTTCTTCAACCTCACGCCGTCACGTGACTGCGCACGCCACACGTCAGGATTCGACCCTGAGCAGAGCGGCGTGCGTTCACCCGGCATGATATCTGTGTTCTGTTCAGAACTGTATGTAGTGTTAAGAATCAAATGTACTGACATTGAGTTTCTGATTTTTGAGCAGCGTCTCCTCTCTCTCTTTCTCTCTCTCTCTCTCTCTCTCTCTCTCTCTCTCTCTCTCTCTTTCCTCCTCCCATCATCTCGTTTTTTTTTTTCTACTCCCTGCGTTCTTGGAAGCGAGTGTTCTTCCTTTTTTTTTTTCTCTTCTTCTCCCCCTGTTTTGCCCCTCATGTTCACTCCCTCGCACATGTCCCTTCCTTCCGTACGTTTTTTCTCTCACTCTCTCTCTCTTTTACTCACTCACTCACTCTAACACTCAAAGAGACACACACACACACACACACACACACACTCCATGCAGCCACAGGAATGCATGTGGAGGAAGAACTGGCAGAAGAACTGCCCTGAACTTGTTCCATCCAGCCTTTCTGTCTGTCTCTCTCTCTCTCTCTCTCTCTCTCTCTCTCTCTCTCCCTCTCTCTCTCTTTCTCTCTCTCCCTTGTTTTTTCCTTTCCTGCCAAACAAAGGCGTGATTTGAATGACAGCAAGAGAGGGGAAATCAGCCGACCCCTGGGGAGCGGTGGTAGAGAGGGGGAGGCTGCAAAACAAGCTTTTTTGCACGCCCTCCTCGTGTATACGCTTGTGTGTGTGTTTTGTTTGCGATGTGTAACTGTGTGTGTGTGTGTGTGTGTGGATGCGGATGTTTGTAATGGCCATTTGCTCATTGCTGTCGACACTGCTTCTGGCATTAAACACACATTCCTGGTGTTTGCATGAACAGGGTGAGTGGTATTGGCCAGGTTGTGTGTCCGGTAAGCAGGCGGACGTTCTGATTGGCAGCGGTTGCCGCGGCAGTGCCCGGCGTATGTTGACGCGCTTGCCGAGCGCCTACGGGCTGTTTGTCAAATGCCGAGAAAAAGAGAAAGAGACACAGAGAGAGAGAGAAAAAAAGAGAGAATGTGTCTGTTCTTTGTCTTAGCATAAAGACTAGCCATGGTGTGTGTGTGTGTGTGTGTGTGTGTGTGTCTGCACTTGTATGGGTGTCTGCCCACTTTATCACTTTTCTTCCCCTCCACCGACACACTGACGTAACGTTGACGTAACAGGATCCCTGAGGAGACGCATGCCTAGGGAAATCATGCTAACGTCATGGAGCGCGTGTGCGCGCGTGGTCAAATTTCATCCGACAAAATGGCAGCTACCATGTCACTCAGATGTTCATGTTTATCGTGTTGAAGTACGTTACTGTTGTGCTAGCGTAGCTCAATATCACCAAATACAGTAGCTATTGTGGTATTAACCCATTCCTGCATTTTCCTGTGTGGAATTTTCCTGCATATCTGTGAGAAATGTTGATATTTTTAACCAAGTTTTCACGTTTCCTTCATCACTGCTCATTTGCAATGTTTGTTCAGTAGAAAACTTTCAGGCATTCGCTAACTCCGTGTCGGTATGTTTGTTGCTTAGCGTTAGCGTTCTTTAAACTTAAATGCAAATCTTACGGTGCAGTTTGCGACATTTCTAACTATACATGCTAGAAAATGGATTCGGAAGTGTTGCAGTATTGCTGTTTGGCTGATTAATAACTGCGTATGTTTTAAAGCCAATGTAGCTCCTGCTCTTTGACCGATGGCTACGGTATTCGGAGTCCAGCAAGTGGCATCAAATCGAATATATCGGCAGCAAACCAAATACATTTTAGTGAGTTAGTGTATGCTACGTACAAATATTTGCTGTTTCTGTACTTCATTTGTGACCATTCTCTAGCTAGCTAGCTTGTTGTGAGGAAAAGGCAAACGTAGAAGTGTCTGTCGGTTTTCCCGCCTTTTTGTAACTCGAATCCACAAAGGGAAAAGATGAGGAAAATTATGAAATTCAGTGCGCTGGATTCCCACCTCATGCTTTCCACATGAGTGCAGTAGTATTACTGATTGCTTAGTATTAGTCTTTTGTATAGGGGTTTAGCTTGGGAAATTAGCTGACAAAGGGGGGAGTGGGGGTTGGTGTTTGTCATAGTTTTTATTTGCTTTTGCATTTTACCACACCAGAGGGTGCTAAATCTACAGACGGCTCCTTTAACCGCTTGAAAGCGACCGGGTATAACGAAGGGCACCTTTTCATAAGCTAGAATGGCAATGCGGTAGCGTTCTGTTAGTTAGCGCTTGTGTGTGATAGACAAAAGGATGTCATCGCTCCGTAACTAGTGAGATACAGGCTACCGTACCAGACCCCACTGCAGCTTTAAATCCAGCTGCGAGAGTCAGTGGCTCGTGAATGGAAAAGCTCTTACGGAGCCTCGATAGGAGAGATCACTTCCTGTTCCTCTGCCATAGGCGAGCATGTGATGAGCAGTAAGCCAGCAACAAGAATAAATGTTCCTGTATTGTATTTTTATTTCATTTATTATTATTTTTTTTTTACAAAAGAGACATGAAGCAGTGGCGCAGTTGTGCCGTGTCATGTTTCCTGGTTTTTTAGGCTGCTTTAGGACTTTAAAGGGAGGCTGAAAAATGTGCACCGGCGCTTTAAAAAAAAAACAAAAAAACAAAAAAACAGCAGTGCACAGGAAGCAGAAGTGGCATTGTGTCTTGTGATTGGTTGGAGGAGAGAGCTGAGGAAAGTGCAGTGGTGTGTGTGTGTGTGTGTGTGTGTGTGCGCAGGCTGGTGTCTCCTTGGTGACGGATGGTTTAGGAGCCGAATTTTTAGGCTGCTTTAGGACTTTAAAGGGAGGCTGAAAAATGTGCACCGGCGCTTTAAAAAAAAACAACAAAAAAACAAAAAAACAGCAGTGCACAGGAAGCAGAAGTGGCATTGTGTCTTGTGATTGGTTGGAGGAGAGAGCTGAGGAAAGTGCAGTGGTGTGTGTGTGTGTGTGTGTGTGTGTGCGCAGGCTGGTGTCTCCTTGGTGACGGATGGTTTAGGAGCCGAAAGCCAGATGGGCACTCGCAGTCTGTCATCTCCGCAGAGGAAAGAACTCTCTCTCTCTCTCTCTCTCTCTCTCTCTCTCTCTCTCTCTTTCTCACACACACATACACACACACACCATGACTAAGAAACGGGCTTGTGTGTGTGCATGTGTGGGACGCATGTGTGAGCACCTGAAACATCTCATCATGTATAATGCATTAGAATGAGCTCCGATCCTTTGCGCTAATGATAAATCTGTGTGTGTGTGTGTGTGTGTGTGTGTGTTGTGTTGTGTTGTGTTGTGTTGCCCTGCCCCCATTAGCTAACCAAACCAGTCAAGACCTACCAGCCCCCATTAAATTATCACACCCTATCACTCACACACACACACACTCACACACACACACACACACACACACACACACACACAAACACACACACAAAGTAAGAAAGCAGGAGTAAAATAGAGACGGAAGGGAGGAAGGGAGAAATGGATGGATGGATTGAGGGTAAATAGAAAAGGAGATGGCAGGATATGAGACATGAGGTGAACGAGTGAGGAGGAGGAGGAGTAATAACTGCATTGAGGTGGTTTCGAGAAAATGAGCACGTTGTTCTTTAAAGTAATTAGTGATGTGATGAATATGTCAGTTAGGATTTTCTGCTAAAGGATAAGTGTGTGTGTGTGTGCATGTGTGTGTGTGTGTGCGTGTGTTTGAGAGAACTGGGCTATAATCAAAAAGTAATTTTTGCTATTATTGAATTGCTCTCTCAGTTGGCGTCTTACTTTCTTTTTTCAACCAATCAGAGCAAGCGTGGGACACAAACTATTCTGATTCGTTAGAGGTGGAAGACAAAACAAAATGATAGGATCTACCACACTACCGCTATACTGTATTTATTTATTCAATTCCTAGATTTCTCTCTAACATCAAAAAAGTGTGTGTGTATATGTATGTATGTTATATATATTACATATATTATACCCCTATATTATATTATATTTTTTACACACACACACACACACACATCAGGGGTGTAACGGTACACAAAATTCATGGTTCAGTATGTATCTCGGTTTTTAACCCACGGTTTGGTTAAATTTTGGAACAGTTAGGGCCAAGAAATGCAAAACATTGTTTTTTTTATTAATACAGTTTATTATTATTCAAAATGTAACTGTGTTAAATAGGCATAAACCTGCAATCAATTACAGTGAGTCTGATTACAAGCAGGTAAACGTCAGCTGTTGCTGTAGTATTTGCTTGAATGAGAAGACGAGTAATCGAATGACCCCTTTCATGCTATTTCAGGTTTTTAGCTCATTTACAGTCAGCTTTGTCCTCCTCAGGGTCATGCCGGCTCCGGAGTGTATCCCAGGTTCACCAGGCGTGAGGCGGGAATACACCCTGGACCCATGCTGTGTAAATCAATTCGCCCATCATAGAAGCTATTCTTCATTTCTGACAGTATTCAGCACTAGTCCTTGGCACAGCCATCTACCTGTGCAGACGGGTGCCATTTTACTAATTGTTTTGAATTCTCCGTTCTGATTGGTTCGAATGTGTTGGATAGATTGCTCTCACAGGAGCTCTAAAAGTAGTTCCGGCTCACTGGTTGGCAGGTTTGTATTAATGCGCTCGGTTTAAAACGTTTATATATCATAGCAACATAGAACCCGTAAAGGCTGGGAGATATTTTAATAAAATATTAATATCGTGATGAACGATCGCACGATTAAGGAGATATTGTTTGTATGGTTGTGATTATTCTATTTTTTTAAATACATTTATTTAAATATAATTTTTGTAGTCTTGATTTCATGATGTTGACATAAAGCATTAACAGTTTCAGTTGAACTCTTTCGTGGTCAGTTTGTCTTGGAGCAAGATTTTGTTGTGCATCGTTTATGGTATAAAAATCAAGTATTGCAATATGATATTTGTGTCCTATAATCCCAACCGTTTCAAATCCACACAGTAAAGAAACTCGTTTACATTTTATTTGTAGAGCGCTTACACTGGCTAATGGCTTTTCTTTGCAGAAATAAATAGATTGATGTAAAATTTTAATGGATTAATTTTGAGCCCTACTGAGTGAGCCAGAGTCGACGGTGGTGAGGGAAATACCTCAGAGGGACTATCAAAAGGCAACCCATTTTCAGTAAAGGAAACTTAAGGTAATGTTTTTGGAAGGAGTCTCCAGTGTCAGTGAGATTTCCATCATGAGAGGTGTCCTTTGCAGCACTACAAACTAGACAGGGGAAGAAATAAAGTGCGACGCATTCGTGGTAATATTTCTAGTGGCTATAGTGTAAGTAATAACAGGTACTTGTTTCAAGGATATTATACTACATTGCGTGTACCCCCATATATATATATATATCATTTACAATGTGGCTCTTTAAATTCATAAGACTTTTACTTTTAAATACTTTTAAATACAATTTTAGAACAAGTTTTATCTGATGTCGGACTTATATTGTGATACCATATGTTTTGAGTCCTCGCAGCACCACAATACCCCCTCCCCCCAATAACGACTGTGTAATTGGCTCTCTCTATATAATTGTTATTTTGCCCTGTCATGCTCTGATAGCGGCGTGTGCGTCACGTTTTGTCCTGCGCGCTGCAGAAAATGCCGAAACATACACACTTTTTTCAGACGTCGTCAGCGTTGTTGTTGTAGCTGTTAAATATTGTATGCCCTCACACTTTCTGGTGAGTCTGTGAAGCGCTCTCAAACCCCCCCTTGTGGGCCCCCCCCCCCCCCCCCCCCCCCCCCTTCTCTTTTTCTTTCTGGTCTAGTGTTCATTTGTTCTAGTAAATGTTCTTCACCGGTGCCTTTCTGCTAATTACTCCAGCCTGATCAGAACTCCTGCGAGAGCGGATCGATGCAGAGCCATAAAGATGACCTTTTTGTCATTCATAATTGATGCTAATGCCTCTCGTCCGTTAAACATGCCTTTATTTCTCCTTCTCTGTCGGAGAGTGTAGGATAAAAGTGACAACCCGTTTTCCTTAAGGGCCCTTACTGTAAGGTCCTCTCTCTTTTCCTAAAACCCTTTCTACTCCTCCACCTCCTCCTGTCACTCGAGGGGTTGTCATGGTTACCGGATCAATGAGGGTTGGGAGGAAATATATTTTACATATAGATCATTTTGTGTGTGTGTGTGTGTGTGTGTGTGTGAGCGAGCAAGAGAGAGAGAGAGAGCGACAGGAAGATGGAGGGATTGAAAGAGCTTATGAATAAATGATGGAGGGAGTGGATAGGCAAGAGAGGATGAGAGGTGTGTGTGTGTGTGTGTGTGTGTGTGTGTGTGTGTGTGTGTGAAAGAGTGAGGTTTAAGTAGGTAAACAACCTTTGCAACTTTATACGTGGGCACACACACACACACACACACACACACACACACACGTGCGCGCGCACTTATGGCTCTGTGTAATTCAGCTGTGACGTGTGTCAGACTTGATGCCTGCAGGAATGGAGTCTTCCCAGAGAGAGGGAATGAGAGAGTGATCGAAGCTATAGAGAGAAGAGGTATCTATCTGTCTGTCTGTCTGTCTGTCTGTCTGTCTGTCTGTCTGTCTGTCTGTCTGTCTGTCTGTCTGTCTGTCTGTCTGTCTATCTATATATCTATCCATAATAACACAGAATAGCACACACATACATACAGACACCACCTACAATAAAGTAGCTGTGTGTTCTGAGCTCAGGTTGACACACTGCCAATTGCAGTAGTTACACCTGTTCAAAGTCTGATCTAAGATCAGTGAAACGGCTGGGGGGATAATCAGAAAGTGATACTGCCATTTCCCCCCCCAAAAGTATTATTTCTGCTCTCGGCTCAACAAAACAACGTGATTACACACCCATTCCCCTCCTGAGGCACATTTCTGCATCTATACTTCACTGTATGTAAGGAATAAAACACGTAAAGGTGTGCAGTTATGAGACATCATGAATAACAGGCGGTGGGATTGTGGAATATTGTTGCAATTTGTTAAAAAATATATATATTAATGAGGAAATATAATTGTCTCCGCCCTTTAATTCACATTTTATTTGTCACATACACAATAAAACACGCAGTGAAATGTTGAATCAGCTGGCCTGTTGCATACAATGGAGAAAAAAATAAAGATAAAAAAAAAATAAAAAAAATAAACAAACATAAACAATAACAAATAGAGAATTTACAATTGAAAATGTATGAGATTTAATACAATAAAATTGCAGTGAAAATGGAATGATAAAAATAGAGAACAAGTTAAAAAAAAATATTGAGCATCAAAAATAGTAAATGAATTTATAAGAAATAAAATAAAATGTACAATTGCATATAATCGCATTCGAAAAAAAGGAAAGAAATTTAAAAGAAAGAAACTACTAATAGTGTAAAAGTGAGTAGTGACAAAAAATAACATTTGCAATAGAAATGGAAGTTAGAATTTTCGTACATGGCAGAATTCAAACAAAAACTCAATGCATCTGCATTCAGGAATTTGAGCTTAAAACCGCTTTCATTTTAAAAGAAAACACAGCAAAGTCTGTAATACCGAACAAAAGCTGTACTTTGGATTGACTCTAAAATTGTCCAGCAAGTAATTAAGATGCTAGGCAGAATCCAGCTAATAACATCATAATAATAGGACGCAATTACTAGCTGAAACATTAGTCTACGGCGGGCTTTAACGCAAACTCAACAGAACAGTAAAAAACAATTCATATTTTATTACATATATGCAGTATCTCAAAGTGACACCCCTCACATTTCAGCAACCACTGTAGTAGATCTCAAGGGACAATACTATAGAAATGAATCTTGGCTATATTTTAGGGTAGTCAATGTGCAGGTTGTAGAGCAGTATAGATTTACTCTGAAAATAACTCAACATACAGCCATTACTTTCAAAAAAGCTGGCAACTAAAGTGAGTACACCCTAAGTGATAACAGCTGTACGTCATGTAACCGTGCAAAGCCACACGTCCTGTTCATCTGTAAAATTCAGTAAAATTCTCTCATACTGACCACTGGACGTCCAGCTTGGCACCTCATGGCAAAGACTGTCTGAGGATTTAAGAATTTGAATTGTTGCTCTCCGCAAAGAAGCCGAGACTATAAGATCATTATCACCTTGAAACTGAGTTACACAGTGGTCAGGGTCATACAGAGGTTTTTCAGACGGTTTCCACTCAGAACAGAGCTCGCAAGGGTCCATCAAAGAAGTTGAGTCCTCGTGCTGTGCGTCAGGTGCAGAAGCTGCTTCAAAAAACAGACGCATGAGTGCTGCAGCATTGCTTTAGAGGTTGCAGAAGCGGTGCTCAGTGCTCAGACCATACGCTCACACTGCAACAAATCTGTTCGCATGGCCGTCGTCCCAGAAGGAAGCCTCATTTGAAGCTGGCTCACAAGAAAGCCCACAAACAGTTTGCTGAAGATGACATGTCCAAGAGCATGAATTACTGGAACCATTTCCTGTGGTCTGATAAGACTGAGATAAACTTGTTTGCCTCAGATGGTGTCCAGCATGTGTGGTGACGCATTAGTGAGGAGAACCAAGAAAATTGTCTTGCTCACAGTCAAGCATGGTGGTGGTAGCTTTATGCTCTGGGGCTGCATGAGTGCTGCTGGTACTGGGGAGCTGCAAGGTCATTGAGGGATACATGGATTCCAACATGTGCTGTGACATTCTGAAGAAGAACATGACTCCCTCCATTCAGAAACTTCTGAAAAATTCAGGCAGATTTCCAACATAATGACGACCTCAAACACACCGCCAAGATGACGACTGCCTTGCTGAGGAAGGTGAAGGTGATTGAGTGGACAGGTATGTCTCCAGACCTGAGCCCTATTGAGCATCTGTGGGGCATCTTCAAGCGGTAGCTGGAAAAGTGCCATGTGTCCAACACTCTGCGATGTCATTATGGAGGATCAAAAGAGGGTCCCAGCAACAACCTGTGCAGCTCTGGTGAGTTTTATGCTCAGGAGGATTAAGGTTCCCAGTGCTACATAACAACGGTGTACTTACTTTTGTGAGATACTGTACATAGTCACATGACATGCAGTGAAATGCTTCTTACAAATGCGGCATTCTAGAAAATGGATTGAGAAATAGAAGTTTTAAAAATGAAAAGTAGAAGAATACAGATGGAATGTGGGGAAAAGTGGAATTTACAGAGTAATTTGAAAAAAAAGGAAAAGAAATAAAATACGCAGTATACACAAATACACTGTAGGGACAAATGTTGGTGGACACCAGATCATAAGATTCTTATGTGCTTTTTAAACATCCAGTTCCACATTTTTACTCCCCATTTCCTGTTGTAATAACCCGCATTCATGCGATCTTACAATTCCCAGTTATGGGCTAACCTGCAAATTTGATCAATTCTAATGGAATTTTTGATTCCTGGAATTCTGCAACACTTTTACCAGAGCGACTTACATGATCTCATTCAAACAAATAAGCAGCTATAGGGGTTAAGGGCCTTGCTCAGGGGCCCAGAGGTGGCAGTTTGGTGTGGCTGGGATTTGAACTCGTGACCTTCAGAATCATAGTCCAAAACCTTAACTACTGACGAAGCTACTGACCCTGTAAAGATGGAGCAATCCAAATCATATAAATACATCTGGTTCAGATACGTATTCCGTAGCGTTGGCTGTGCTTCAGCTGCCAGTCAAGCAACAGAAACACACACACGACACTCGATCCACTTCCTGTCCCTGGGGCAATGTGGACATGCTGCTTCCTGTCCACATCAGTGCTGTTCCTGGCTCATGTGCGTGTTTGTGTTCTCCGGATATGACAATCATGACACTTGACATCTGAAGAGAAGAAAAATTTCACAACACACAAAAATGGACACACACCCACACACACACACACACACACACACACAGCACATTTACGATGCATGCAATTTTCCTATTTCCCTAAACATTTTGCTCAGAGTCTGGCGTTCATATAAGTCAGAAGTGTGTGTGTGTGTGTGTGTGTGTGGCACTGCCCTCACCATTAGCAGATGTTTGCTAGGAAGTCATTTATATGGTAATGTTGTAATTTGCCATAGTAATACATTTGCTCAAGCCTGCTGCTTCACTCCTGTCCAGCCAAACCTGTCTGCAGGCCTGCTGCTTGGCATTATGGGTAATGTAGAGACCGCCACCTGAGTACAGTCCTCATGTCCATCCAGTCGCATGTATGCGAGCGTGTGTGTGTGTGTGCGCGCGCATGTGTGTGAGAGTGTTTTGATGCTCATAATGGATTGAAGTGAATTTACTGTGGTGTGTGTTGATGGGCTGTTGATCAGGAAGCCTATAGGGGCACTACTTGTCATAATCAGGCATGCAGATGTGTGTGTGTGTGTGTGTGTGTGTGCGTGTGTGTGTGTAAAACAGTCATGAAACACTATCTCCAGAGAAATGATTTGCATACTTTCTACAAACCTCATACTTGTTGTTCTCTCGCTGTCTCTAATCAGGCATGAGGTGTGTGTGTGTGTGTGTGTGTGTGTGCACGTATGCAAGCGTATGTGTGTGTGTGAACAGAGAAGTGCCTAAGGGCAGCCTGTTCTTTTCTTCCAGTCCTCCGAGATATCTAAAGCCAGTTTGTTTTTTCGTATCTTCGACTGAAACCTCTGCGTATTTCTTTCACTCCTTTCATCGAAATTCACAGCGATTCCATGCGCCATTATGATCCGATTTGATCAAATCCACTTCTCTGGAAAAACACAATGTATTTTTTCTTAAATTTTGTCCCACCATCACATCATCACATCACTTCTCCAG
The DNA here is from genome assembly GCA_024362625.1 of Silurus asotus. Classification (NCBI taxonomy): domain Eukaryota; kingdom Metazoa; phylum Chordata; class Actinopteri; order Siluriformes; family Siluridae; genus Silurus; species Silurus asotus. The sequence continues at coordinate 4,969,703 of MU551704.1, forward strand.
ATCGCGTACTAACAGCACGAGTTCCAATTAAAAAAAAGAAAGCATTAGTGATTAGTGGTGGACGGTCCCACCTCTTTTCTCAGAGACCACGCCTCCAATGCGGTACCGCTCCCGGCGGTGCTTTCCAAGCGAACAGACCTCCTTTGCTAATTGGGAGGTTCTGCACATTTTTTTCCGTCATGTGATGAAATTTGAGTACGATCTGTAATTTGGAGCGGTCCGTGTTGAAGAAGGCGCCCCCTCTTGGTGACTGTGTTTCATCTCTACCTGCTCACCATGTAATTTACACATATTCCTCCCATTATTACTCGACAACATAACCTATACTTTTTGGGGATTTGTTTATACTCAGAACATCTATTAAGTGATTGATGCTGTCAAGGTGGATTCCTGAAGTGCGTGCGTGTGTGTGTGTGTGTGTGTGTGTGTGTGTGTGTGTGTGTGTGTGTGTGTAAGTTCAAATCATAACCAGGATTAAACACAGTTTCAGCTACAGAGATAACTATGATTAAAAGAGATTACAGGTTGGAATGCACACACACACACACACACACACACACACACACAGGGAGAGTGAGGAGGTAGTGATCGATGGCACTTAAGTACAGGTTCAGGACTGAAACTGTTCTGTGTTCTAGATGACTTTTGGCTTGTGAGAGTGTTGGCAGCCTGCAACAATCCAGAGAGACGTGTTTATACTCTTTCACTCACACGTTTCCTCGTTCACTCGTTCACTTGGTCACACACTCACTCACTTATTCCTTTACTCACACACCTTCACTCCGTCACCTATTTACTTCATTTAATCACCCTCACACTGACTCTTCCTCGTTTCAGACTGACTCTCTCACTCTCACACTGACTCTTCCTCATTCCAGACTGACTCTCTCACTCTCACACCGACTCTTCTTCATTCCAGACTGACTCACTGACTCTCTCACCCTCACACCTGCTCTTCCTCGTTCCAGACTGACTCACTGACTCTCTCACTCTCACACTGACTCTTCATCTTCCAGACTGACTTACTGACTCTCTCACCCTTACACTGACTCTTCCTCGTTCCAGACTGACTCACTGACTCTCACCCTCACACTGACTCTTCCTCGTTCCAGACTGACTCACTGACTCTCTCACTCTCACACTGACTCACTGTCTCATTTGCTTCCTGGTTCCAGGCTGACTCACTCACTCACTCATTCCTTTTTCACATTCAATCTCTCACCCACTCAGTCATTTCCAGAATAATTCACTGACTCACTCCCAGACTGACTCAGTGACTCACTCACTTCCTCATCCCAGACTGACTCACTGATCTACTCACTCGCGTCCTCATCCCAGACTCACTCACTCACTCACTTCCTCATCCAAGATTGATTCACTGTCTCACTTATTTCCTCATCTCAGACTGACTCACTGATTCTCACTTCCTTATCCCTGCCTCCTCATTTCAGACTGACTCACTCACTCGCTTCTTCATCCCAGACTGACTCACTGGCTCACTCGGTTCTTCTTTCCAGCTTCCTCATTCCAGACTGATTTACTGACTTACTCACTCGCTCGCTTCCTTATACAAGACTGAATGATTCATTCACATACTCACTCGCTCAATTACTTACAGACTGATTTACTGTCTCACTCGCTTCTTCATCCCAGCTTCCTTCCTTTCTAGACTGACTTACCGACTCACTCACTCACTTCCCTATTCGACTGACTAATTCATTCACTTATTTACTCAATTACTTCCAGACTGACTCAGTCACTTCCTCATCCCAGACTCTCTCACTCCCAGGCTGACTGAATGATATACTCAATTTCTTGATCACTCACAGACTAAATTACTGACTCACTCCCAGTCTGACTCGTTTACTCGCTTACTCACTGACTCAGTCACTCTCAGACTTACTGTTCTCACTCGTGGTCAATTACTCTTTAGCTGACTCGCTCACTCTCTGACCCCTCCCCTTTATTCAATTCTGTTCAGTTCACTTCAGTTCAGTTTGGTGTTAAACTAAATGTTATAGTTTGGATGAACAGAGTTGTGTTTTAATGGTGGTATCAGTAAAACGCAGGTGAGAGCTGCACAAAATCACAGAGATTCTTTTCCTTCTTGAAGTTTATGAAAGCACATTTCATCCGACACGAAAGAAAAGAATTAATAACCGATACAAGATAGATAATAAAATAGATATAATAAATGTAATTGACAGTAACAATAAGCAAAAGTACATACATGTTTAAAAAGGAAGTGTGTGTGTGTGTGTGTGTGTGTGTGTGTGTGTGTGTGTGTGTGTGTGTGTGTGTGTGATACTGTATTTGATATCCCTTAATTGAATACAGTACAATTTCTACTGCTTTACTTGCATGACAGATAACGGCATGTTCATTTCAGTAAAGCCTTTCTCATCCCCTCTCTCTTTCTCTTCCTCTCTCTCTATCTCTCGCTCCCTTTCTTTCTCTAGCTCTCTCTCTTTCTCATTCCTCTCTTTTTCAACCCCCTCCCCTCTCTGTCTCTGTTCATTTGCAGTGTTTTCTAACTGCACATCTTTGGACTAATTGCTTTGTTCTATTTGTGGAAGCAGTAGAGCTTCTGCTCTTTTCCTGCTCAGCGTGTGTGTGTGTGTATGTGTGTGTGTGTGTGTGTGTGTTAGAATAAAAGCACATGGTTTCTTTACTAAATCTTTCTTTCTTAGGAGTGTAAACAGTTGAATGCGAAGGAAGGTGGAAGGTGTGATAGAAAGCAGGTTAAAGTGCAGTGTGTGTGTGTGTGTATGTGTGTGTGTGTGTGTGTGTGCGTGCGTGCACTGGTGAAGTGAATCATCTGACAGCAAGACAAAAACACACATAGAGAGAGAGAGAGAGAGAGAGAGAGAGAGAGAGAGAAGAATAAGGATGGAGGATAGATTTTTGTCCTCTGTGTGTCCCGAGTTGCTCAATGATGTCACAAACCTTCCTGTTTGGAGAATCGATTCTTTCTCTCGGCTCGCGAGAGTCATCACGCCGTGACATTTTGCGCACCGCAGAAAGTGTATATCTGTGAGAGCGTGCTGCTGTAGCGGTCTCTCTCCTCGTAGGAAGGTTTCATTCTCAGCTTTGGAGATAAACGCTCCTTCAGCGATTTAGCGTAGAAAGGGAGCCGACAGGAAGAACAGAAATGGGGGGATCAATGTAATCAAATGGAGAAAACGTCCTCAGGGTTATCCAACAAAGAAACCAAGACGCTCCGGTTAAATCAGTCAAGTACAACATTCGTGTCCTGCTTTAGATTAAGACAGAACGAGAAACTGAAGCTCGACGTTCTCTGGAGCGATGAAGAGCAGGGTCAGGTGATTGCTCGAGCTCCGTGACTGAAGCTCCATGAGCCGTGTACGTGTAGGACTTTGACTCTGGGTACCGTTTACCTGCACAGATTTCTGTATGAATTTATTTCGGTTGCGGTTTAAAATCTCCACTTGGTGTTCATAAACACTTCATTCCGATCATTAGCACGCCAATTAGTCCTTGTTTTGTGCTCCAGATTTCAATCGGTGTTTTTTGCGTAGCATTATTACTCAAATAGCTACCTGCACCTACCATATTGTTTTACTGGATCCACATGGAAACGCTTTCACACATTTTTAATGCTGTCATGGTGCTCGAAGTTTGCCCTCCTTTTTACCTTTTTTTGTGTCGAAAAAAAAACAGAACTGCAGGGAGCTGAAGAGGTTGTGACTGGTAAGATTCTGATAGCCGTGGTCAGAGAAGTATACAAGATACTGTGAAAAACTCTTGACATGAAAACACACAAAGAAACGTGGGAAATGTGGCCTCTCTGCCTGTCAGATACAGTGAAGGGGGTGTGGCCTGTGTGCCTGTCCGATACAGTGAAGGGGATGTGGCCCCCCTCTGCTTATTAGTTATAGTGAAGGGGTGTGGCCTCTGTGCCTGTCAGATACAGTGAAGGGGAGTGGCCTCTCCAATTATTTGTTTTAGTGAAGGGGGTGTGGTCTCTGCTTCTCAATTTTCATGAAGGGGGTGTGGCTTCTCCGCCTGTCAGATACAGTGAATGGGGTGTGGCCTTTGTGCTTATTAGTTATAGTGAAGGGGTGTGGCCTCTCTGCTTATTAGTTTTAGCGAATGGGGTGTGATCTCTGTGCCTGTCAGATACAGCCAAGAGGGGTGTGGCCTCTCTGCTTATTAGTTTTAGTGAAGGGGGTGTGGCTTCTCTGCCTGTCAGATACAGTGAGGGGTGTGTGGCCTTTCTGCTTATTGGTTTTAGTGAAGAGGGTGTGGCCTCTGTGCCTGTGTTTCTCACCAACGGGGGTGTGGCCTTTGCGACTTTCAGACTCAGTGAAAAAGGGGTGTGGTCTCTGTGACATCCACTCTCAGTACTGGAAGTGAGGCTTCTCTGCCTATCAGTCTTGATTAAGGGACGCAGTGGCCTTTTTGACTTTCAGTCTCAGGAAAGAAGGAGTTGCTTCTGTAACTGTCCTTCTCAGTGATGGAGTTTTGAGTCAGACAAAGCAGTGCAGTTTACATTTCCAGCAGGGGATCTCCGAAATGATCTCATCTAGTCTTCAGGACAGCCCTGAGAATATGAACCCTTTGCAAAGCATACAAGATTAACCGCTAAAACACCACCGCCCTGTGTTTTTATGAAGAAAACCGAGCCTTGCATTGTTTACTGAGGCATCAGATCCATTAGCAGCGCTCTCTTCGCCTTTATAACATCTATATATAATATCGCAAAAATCAATACGGACATAATAACAGTTACGGTTTCTCGGTAATCGATTTCCATATCGCCCGATGCCGTCACTCGCCGTCGCCCAATTTGCTCGTAATGTCTCTAATTCGGTCGCTAATGAACTATCAAGCTACACAGAGGGAGGAGATCATTACGGATGACGCACAGAAAGAAAAAAAAGAAGGAGGAAAGAAAAAACAGAAATAGTCCACTAGCTTAAAGAGAGCACCTTTTTAAATATGTAATTAATTAGACTTTAGCAACGTGTAATTTGCTCATGGTAAGAGTGGGCCATGTTCCTGCTGCTTTTCTCTTACAGACAGGTCTCATGCACTGAATATTGAGTGTGTGTGTGTGTGTGTGTGTGTGTGTGTGTGAGAGAGAGAAAGACCGCCTCTCTGATTAGATTAGGCTCTCTGAGTGCTCTCTAATTGGTCCAACAAACAGAGAGGATGGATGGGGAAATCTCCTTTATCCCCCCACACAAACACACACTAAAGACACTCACATGCACAGTATATACACACACACACACACACACACACACACACACATTATACACTAACGCAGAGGCATGGATGACTCAGCATCGGTAAACACCTCGCTCTTACCTCGCCTCCACTCGTTTCTTCGCTCTCATTTAATAAATCACTTTCTGAGCACTTTGTTAACGAGTCGATTGTTTTACATTTGAATGAGCGAAGCGGTGCTGTTACGGATATTTATCACGCCCACGCCCTCCACAATTAAAGAGAACCGTGTTTTCGTGTTTAGATACGGTCTGGGTGCCTGTCAGTCATAGACAAGGGGGAGGGCTTCGTGTCAATCACCAGTAAAAGAGGTGTGGCCTCTGTCAATTTCTCTGTGAAGTGGGTGTGGCCTCTGTGCCTGTCAGTTTCAGTGAAGGGGGTGTGGCCTCTCTGAATGTGAGATTCAGTGAGGGGGTGTGGCTTTTGTGCCTGTCAGTCTCAGTGAAAGGGGATGTAGCTTTTGTTCCTGTGTCAATGAAGGGGGTGTGGCTTCTGTTTCTGTCAGTCTCAGTGAAGGGGGTTTGGTGTTGAACTAAACTCCAACTAAAATGCACAGTGTTTTATTATAATTATTATTATTTTGTGTGTGATGCATGTTAATGTGCACCAGTTGACTTAAAACAGACATACATTTACTCGTCTCCTTTAATTAAACACACATTATGTACCGGTGTAGACATAGAAAGGGAGACATTGTGTGCTTTCGCATGCGTGTGCAAGAGATGAGCGGATTTCCAAGTGTTCCGAAACGCAAAAGCGAGAAAAAAACGGATCAGGTGTGTGTTCAGACATGTCATTGCTCATACAATCATTTTCCTTTCTTTGTCTGTTCCTTCCTGTTAGCTTCTCATTAGAAAACACACACACACACACACACACACACACACACACACATTACATTACACTAGACTACACTATTTAAATTAACGATGGCCCAAGGGTTTACACTGGGAGCAGTGTGTGTGTGTGTGTGTGTGTGTGTGTGTGTGTGTGTGTGTGTGTCTGGGGAAACCTTGTGTTAATAAAATGCTGAAAGATTGAGCACACTTTGTTGTTCATACTAACTGACACACACACACACACACACACACACACACACACAGAGCAGGCTAGTGGGACACAGTTAATGCCTTGCCTGAGTGCCATCAGGGATGCTCATATCGCTGTGATAGGCTTTGTTGCCATGGTAGCCTCGATCTATGTCCCCCCTTCTTGCGCTTCTCTGTATGAGAGGTGAAGGGAAAAGAAAAAGAGCAACAGGAAGAAAGAAACAGCAAGAGAGTGGTATGTCAGCAAGAGCTGCGACTATTGCGATATTTTCATTTTCTAACCTCTGTTCAAGTGCTATGTTAAATTATCTTTCTGATTCTGGAGAAATTACATGAGAGGTTTTATTAGAAATAGGCAGTAAACACGCACTACCACATTTCTAATTCATTCATCGAGTGACACCGGAGTTTGTCGACACCAGAGCACAAGGTTTATATGTGCTTTCTTAACATCCCATTTTACATCTAATCCTGATTTTTTATGGAAGCTGTTCCACTAGATTTTGGAGTGAGGTTGTGGAGATTTGTGCTCATTCAGCTACATACGTCTGTTACTGATGTTCCAGTTCGTCCCAAAGGTGTTCAGGAGGGTTGAGGTCAGAGCTCTATAGAAGGCCACTTAAGATCTTCCACTCCAAAACATGCAAAGCATATCTTCATAGAGCTGGCTTTGTGCACAGGGGCTTTCTCATGCAAGTGAAGGGAAAATTGGAGGGAAAGGATGCCTCCAATTGTGTGGTAAAAGTTTAAGGAAGAACAGTATATGGCTCGAAATGTTAGCTGTCCCAAAACTGTTATCTTCTAGTGATCCTAAAACATCAGGGTTTTAGGGCAAATGTAGTAATAACTTTTAAAATGCTATGCTGTACCTTTTGCTTGCCTTTTAGCATTTTGTTGAGCAAATTTATAAATAATCTTATTCATACAACTGTGCAGTTGAGGGTTAAGGACTTTGCTCAAGGGCCCAACAGTGGCAAATTAGTTATGGTGAAATTTAAACCCACAACCTTCTGATTAGAAGTCCAGCATCTTCACCACGGAATTACCCCTTCCTCAGTCAGCTTGCCAACTTCGAGCAAGTTTTCGGTGACTGCTAAATTCTTGACATGTATTGTGTATGAAAATAAGTGAGATATACAGACACACCTTCTCATTCAAAGAGTTTTCTTTATTTTCATGACTATGAAAATTGTAAATTCACACTGAAGACATCAAAACTATGAATTAACACATATGGAATTATATACATAACAAAAAACTGTGAAACAACTGAAAAATGTCATATTGTAGGTTCTTCAAAGTAGCCACTTTTTGCTTTGATTACTGCTTTGCACACTCTTGGAATTCTCTTGATGAGCTTCAAGAGGTAGTCACCTGAAATGGTCTTCCAACAGTCTTGAAGGAGTTCCCCGAGAGATGCTTGGCACTTGTTGGCCCTTTTGCCCCTTTTGCCTTCACTCTGCGGTCCAGCTCACCCCTAAACCATCTCGATTGGGTTCAGGTCCGGTGACTGTGGAGGCCAGGTCATCTGGCGCAGCACCCCATCACTCTCCTTCTTGGTCAAATAGCCCTTGATGCCTTCAGTGTGACTCTACAATTTTCATAGTCATAAAAATAAAGAAAACTCTTTGAGAGAAAAAAATAAAAGCATATTTTTCTATTCGTTTTTTGGCCTTCTGTCCACACTGACACGGCGTTTTCCTTCAACGAAAACATAGCTTTTTGAAAAGTGTGGGCTGTGAAAGTGGCAGTTTCCGAAAACGATGATGCATTTTTTTGTTATTTTATAACCGGAAAGTAACTAAACGACCATGAGGAAATGACGCAAATCAAATTATCTTAGGTTTCGCTCATTCGTAGTATAGGGACGTAATCGTTTTCGGACGTTTCAGTGAGGACGAGCAACTTGTGGGAAACGATTGAAAGCAAAAGTGTGTACGCAGAGCATTTTAAGAAGAAAACGCCGTTTTTTTAAATGATGAAGCTTTAAAGCTTTAAAGACTTCAAGTGAATTGGAGCATCTTGGATACATGAATCTGAACATTTACCTCAGTGGTGCCATTTTTACCGTAGTCACAGGTGTTGTGATGCAGGAATATGAATTATCTTTCCACATAACCATTAACAAACTGAGTGTACATGTATTATGTATGATGATCCCACAAAATATTAAGTTCTAGCCTTAAAATTTGTTTAATATGCTTAATTTACTATGACCTTGTGGCCTTGGACTGCCTTTCTAAATGTCTCCTGAATATTTCCCAGTAGCAAGAAATGCAGCGTTTGGCATGTGTGTAACAACACAACAACTCCCGCCTATGCAACACTGCGATCTGGGCCATATTCCAGCTGTTTTCCGATTTTGTGCTAAAGCAACACCCCGTAGAGTTCATCTGACCGCTGACCGTATGAGATTTAGTACAAATGTGGCATCTGTTCAACCGATTTAGTAACTTGTAGGCAGGGAACAGTTTACACAGAGCTTCCTGTCACATCTTGAGCCAAATCGACGGCGTCCTCTGAGCTCGTTTTCTAGACTTTTTTCATACATTTACAGTTTTTTTTTATTTATTTCCTTTTATTTATTTATTTTCGATCAAAGTTCCTTTGCACTCGGTGCATAATAATGCTAATGGTAAAGGCTTGGTTGATGGTTTTCTACAATGTAGAGCATCATTAGTTCAATGAAAAAAGAGATTAAAAAATCTACATACGGTTTGGTCCTAATTTAATTACTGTTTTGTTTGTTTTAGACTGTAACAGCTAATTGACAACCATTATAGAAACTCTAGAACTCAATAGACACGCAGTAATAAGCTGGTAATTTAAGTACCTGTAAAGTGTTATACGAAACACACATAATCCTGGCATGCACCGAATCGTAGCTTCAAGCAACAGGTAGCGATTTAACCCAGAACTCAAATAATAAAACTATTTTTTTTTCTCAGGCAGTAAATGTGTAATTCTACATTACATTTTCTTTACGAACACGCCGTATCGTGTTAATAATCCAGTATGTGTGCACACTCGAGATGCTGGGAGTCAATCCCAATAAAATGAGTCACTTCTCTGATTTTCCAGCCAACACCAAAGCTTTGGAAACAATTCCACACACCAAAAACGATTCATATGTGATCAGTATCCGAGCATACATTCGTTTTTGGCGTCTGGTTTCATATTACACCATGACATGGCAGTTTGTGTGATAGTGGAAGTGTTGGAGTTACGCCTACGTCAAAGTTCTAAGAGTTCTGCTGGAGCATCAGTTAATTGAAATGCTGAGCAGAAATATTTTTATATCAGTCTTTTGTGATAGAGATACATTCATACTGACACTGGTACAGGTTTCAATTATTCCAACGAGATGATTAAATTGTTAGTAGCTGCCCTAAATATGCGCAGTGTTTGCTGCCGTGCCCGATCAAACAGAGTCTGTATATCTGTTCTCTCTCTCTCTCTCTCTCTCTCTCTCTCTTTCTCTCTCTCTCTCTCGACTTGACTTACCACTGCCTCTCTCTGAGCCTGTTGAGAAGGTGCACACACACTCAAAGTGTGTAACACAAACAGTGCTCAGTCCTATCCTCCAGATTACAGACTCGGACTTATACAAACCCCAACTTAAAGTTCGAGTTAATAGCAGCCCATGGAGTATCGTGTGAACGTTAAACTCAAACCCAGAGCTGAGCATTAAAGGGTTAAGGACTGCTTAAACACTCATCACTGAGTCTCTGCAAATGATAGGGTTTATATATATACATTTCGATGAGCTAAGCTTCTGCAGTGTCACAATATTTATTCCCGTCCAGAGTTGCAGTAATTTTTCACCAAGATCTTGTATTGATGATTTGAGAGTCCGACCGCTGCGCAAAAAGTCTTCTCCAGCACATCCCAAAGATTCTCTGGACCCTGTGGTGGCCAATCTGTGTGTGAAAATGATTCCTCATGCTCCCTGAACCACTCTTTCACAATTTGGGCCGATGAATCCTGACGTTGTCATTTTGGAATATGCTCATGCCATTAGGGAAGAAAGAAATCTACTGATGGAATAACCTGGTCATTCAGTATATTCAAGTAGTCAGTTGACCGCATTCTTTGGGCACATAATGTTGCTGACCCGAGACCTGACCAACTGCAGCAACCCCAGATCACAACACTGGCCCCCACAGGCTTGCATCAGTTTATCCGCCTCTCATCCTACCCTTATGCGCCCATCACACTGGAACAGGGTAAATCTGGACTCATGACCTTATTCCATTGCTCCAGAGTCCAATCTTTATGCTCCCAAGCAAATTGAAGCTTTTTTTCTAAATAGCCTCAATGATAAGTCTTTTTCTTAAGGCTACACAGCAGTTTAGTCCAAAACCCTTGAGTCCCCTTTGCATTGTGCGTGTGGAAATGCTCTTACTTTCACTATTAAACACGTGAGTTCTACTGTTTTTTTTTTTGTTTTGTTTTTTACTATTTGATTTTACCGAACGTTTAAGTGATCGCCGATCACAGCAATACAGCACTTCCAACATTCCTGCCACTTCTGGATTATGTCCTGGAAGTCTTCTTTCCAAAGCGCATCAAACACCTTCTGTGTTTCGCAATGGATCTCCATAATGGTGTCAAAACGGCGGCTTTTGTGCTGGATCTTTGTTTTCAGGAAGAGGGTAAAGTCCGCCAGAGCCAAATCTGGCGAGTAGGGTGGGTGCGAATGTAAGATCATGTTGTTTCCGGCGAGAAACTCACGTGTGAGGAGAGGCCGGTGACAGAGTGTGCACACGGTCAAAACAGCAGACATCGTAATGCATGTGGACAGAATAGTCTTTTGGAAAACTGACTTTAGAATATCTGTGCTCCCTGTGACTGTGTGTGCAGCTTTGTGCTGCCATCTGTTGACGTGTTTCAAAACTACTCTCGAAGCTTTTCGATACCGCTGGGATATTTCAAAAGTATTGGGACACATGACTTTCCTAGCCATATGTGGTTACCACAAAATTAGAGTCACACCATTGTATAGGATGCCTTCGGATGCTGTTGCGTTACATGTTTTCCTTCACTTGAACTTTGAGACCCAAACCTGTTCAAATGAGGTGCATGAAGATTACATGGGATGGAGTGGAGTGGCCTGCTATAGATCTCTGACCTCAACCTTACTGAGTACCTTTGGAATGATTTGGAGCACTGACTGCACCCCAGGCCTCCTCACCTCACCTACATCAGTACCTGACTTTACTAACACCCTAGGGGCTGAATAAAGCATAAAATCTTCACAAGCACACTTCAAAATCTTCTCCTAGAAGAGTGGAGGTTGTTATAAAAAAACATAATAAATATGGAATGGGATGTTCAGAATGTACATACGAATCTTACAATATTGTGTGTTTGTGTGAGTATAAAATTCAGTTTCTAAAGAACTATCAAGCTACAAGCAAAGAGTAGATTATCATAGCCTTGGATGGCAGGACATCAATAGCTTCTCTTCATGTGAGATCCTATTTCTTTTATAAGGGGGCAGGGGGTAATCAGTATTTCATATAAAGAATTTTGATCCATGTCCAGCCAATAATTTACTCTGTAGTAGAGTACAGGGCCTTTACTCTTTTCTTTTTTTTTTTTAAAGAAGGCTTACAGATCTCATCTGTATAAAATAAGAAGCAATATTGGTGTTTTTTATGTCAGTAGACCAGGTTATTGTTATTTTGACTAAGCAGACGCTTAACTTTCTCATTGTTCTCGTAATTATATTGAACTGACCTGTGTACAGTTCACATTTTTATGGTTTTTAGGTTAAAGCTATCAGGGCTTAAGTGCCATTGCCATTTTCAAAACTTAAAGCTTCATTTAGTTTTTCTGCCAAATGAAAATCATCCAGGAATTTCAATGATTAAGAGGCAATCGGAAATGTTAAATAATGATAACAGACCAATTGTCTTATATGTTATGAATATATTGTCATGAATAGTCTTATCGTGACCCTGTAACCGTGATATTATTAATAACGTAGAAGAAAAGGAGAAGAAAAAATGGACTGTTTTTAGACCCGTGGAATCTCCGTCAAGATTAGGTTTAAACCTCGTGGAAGAAGAATCCCTGAATTTGGACTCGCAGATCAGCTTTCACAAAAGCCACTGAAGCTCTGGCCGCAAAGTTCAAAAGCCCAGATGCATCAATATTTCTTTCTAGTGTTTTACAGTCGTTTCTGAGATTTTCTTTGTTCCTGCTCTCTTCATGACCTTAAACATTTTAAATGGTTTATTTGGACAAACATTTGACTTTGGTCCTACCTGATCACTGCATTCAATTAGAATGTAATCAGTACAAGCGCAAATTTCAGGCTTTGATTTTTGTTTGTGGCTTTCAGGAAGGACTTCCAGACTGCTTGCTGTTACTGAGGTCATGCCTAGTAGTAGGGGGGAGCTAACAGCTAGTGGGTAAGATGTGGACTTCTGATAAGAAGGTCATGAGTTCAGATCCCACCACTGCCAGGCTACAACTTGAGCAAGGTCCTTAACTCTTAACTGCTCAGTTGTATAAATGAGATAATCGTGAGTTATTCTGAATAAGAATGTCTGCCAGTTGATTTGAAAACCTCATGAATAAATACTGTGGTATGTTAGGATGTTCTTCACTTCCCTTCTCAAATTCATCACCATGCCACAAACAAAAACGAAAAGTTTTTCACTGCTCCATCCTGCAATGTTTTATTTGATGCAACAATTCCCGTTCTCATACAGGATGCCTGCCTATAACTTCAGGGTTTCATCTCATGTATTAAATACGGTATATTCTTCCGCGGGCGTATTTCACTCTTTATCTCCCTCTAACCGGAAAGTGTAGGTGATGTGTTCCATTAAGCGTAGGTGATTAACAGTTTCTCTGAAAAAGCCCTCAGTAGGGGGTTTCTCTTAAGCCAGCATTTTTTTTTTTTTTACAGCTTTTTTTGCTTGCTGCCATAAAAAAATCTGTGAAAGGTAGGCATCGCTTGATTTGTTTGGAATACTTCCAAGGTGCAGAGATCTAAATGTAAGGCAAGTTTACAAAAAAAAATAAAAAAACGAAACCCATCTGCAGTTGCGGCATCTTTCGGAACTTGCGGAAGAGTCGGCGGAACCAAAAGCGTGGTCCTCGAGTTCCTCCACTTTTTTTGTCACTAAAAACCACTGTTTATTTAGATTTAAATTTAGAAATGTAAACTTGTAGCCACGATTTTTGTGAAAAAAAATATTTTTCTGACTGACTAGGAAGTCTTAGTGCATCTTAGGCTCAGAGAATGAGGTGTGGCTTTTGTGCCTCTCAGGCTCAGTGAAGAAGGTGAGGTCTTTGTGCCTTTTAGGCTCAGTGAAGGAGGTGCGGTCTTTGTGCCTCTTAGGCTCAGTGAAGGAGGTGTGGCTTTTGTGCCTCTTAGGTTCAGTGAAGGAGGTGTGGCTTTTGTGCCTCTTGGGCTCAGTGAAGGAGGTGCGGTCTTTGTGCCTCTTAGGCTCAGTGAAGGAGGTGTGGTCTTTGTGTCTCTTAGGCTCAATGAAAAAGGTGTGGCCTTTGTGCCTCTTAGGCTCAATGAAAGAGGTGTGGCCTTTGTGCCTCTTAGGCTCAGTGAAGGAGGTGTAGCTTTTGTGCCAGTCAGCCCCAGTAAACGAGGTATGGCATATGTTCCTGTTAACCTCAGTATTGATGGTATAGACTCTTTTTGCCTCTCAGGCTGAATGTCTAAGGTATAGCCTTTGTTCTTGTTAGTCTCAGTGTTGGAGGTACAGCCTTTGTGCCTGTCAGGCTCACTGAAGGAGGCGTGCCCTTTGTGCCTGTAAGTCCAAGTTAAAAAAAATTTTCAGCACTGAATCGTGTCTTATCATTCTATCTATTCTAATCTATTGCATTAAAATAACGGTAAATCACATCAGATTAAATAGTGTCTGATGTCGCCATCACGATGAGCTGCTGAAGATCTTGGATGGAAAGATCCACACTTCTACTGCCCACATGCGATCCTTATTTGATTATTTACTTATACAATAAGTGTCAATACTAATTAACCTTCACCCTTGTGTGGGCCAAAAAAAAACAACAAAAAAAACAAAACGAGCCACATTGGGCCCACGGGCCGTTGGTTGAAAAGGCCTAGCTGAATGCGTCTTCTGCGTCTCACCTCCTCCATGTTTTCCATGCTCTCTCAAGCTTTCTCTTTGTTGTCATTCATGCCACTGTCTCTTTCCTCCTACTCCCCAGCTCTCCGTTGTGTACGGTAATGAATGCTGTTTAGCAGGTGTGGGCCACTTGTTTTCATCAGAGGAGTGCCAAAACAATCATGAACACGCGTGCGCGCACACACACACACACACACACACACACACACACACACACACCCCGCACACACACACCTGCATGCATACACACTCAGAGCTATGACACATGCTGCTGAGCAGCAGAGACTGTAAAGGCACAATCGCAGAGGGACATATTACACACGCACACGCGCACACACACACACACACACACACGCACACACACACCTGCATGCATACACACTCAGAGCTATGACACATGCTGCTGAGCAGCAGAGACTGTAAAGGCACAATCGCAGAGGGACATATTACACACGCACACACACACACACACACACACACACACACAGAGCGAGAAGTATCAAAGCACCGCCTGGTGGGTTAAATGCTGCTGTGGCAACCAGACCATCTGGCTGCCGAGCTGAAGAGGGACTACCTCCATCTTTCCCTTTCTGACTCTCTCCCTCTCTTTCCCTCACTCTCTTCCTGTCTCTCTATTCCCCCCCTTTCTCCCAAATCTGTCTTGCATGGCTTCTGGCCTGAATGGCACCACCTCACATCCTCTCTACACCATCTCTGAGGGTAAACCCGGCTCCATCTTTTCATCTACCTTACTCTGTCTTTCACGTGCTCATTTCTAGCCATGTCTCCATGCCATGTATTTTCTTATTAGTATCATCCCCTTAACCTGGGAATGGCAAGGCATTTTATTCAAATATATTTCACAGTACATGATTAAGTACACAGTAGACGTGTTTAATATAAATTCCTCATATTTATTTATTAATGCCTGTTGCATTAGACTGCCATAAACATTGTATTTTTACTTTTTTTCTTATTTTTTTACAGGGAAATCTATGTATTTTGTTAACTAATGGACCCTGAGTTCCGCTCCATCAACTAAATCCCAGAACCTCCACCATAGAAAAACAAAAGGAAACACCCCCTCAATGCCTAATTGCCAGTCTCCTCAACCATGAGTTCAGCAAGTGACATAAAATCAACATGGCTGCTCACAGCATCAGCATTATATAGAGTAGCCTTTTTTTTTTTTTACCTTTGAATGAGATGGACTGTGTATGTGGCATTTGCTTAGATCAATCAACATTTCAAAATATTCACTTGTCAAATCTGTAGCACACACTGAAATATACAAATATATACTGTTGTTTTTTGTAGCACCAGGGTTCTGGAGAAACGTCTCATTTCACTGTGACTCCGTCAACTATATATGGTTAAAATGACAATAAAAGCTTCTTTGATTTGATAAACACACTTTCTAGTTTGACTGCATGGAGGATGTAAAGGACACAATTCCTACACCGGGTTTCTGAGGTAAATCGTACGCAACACGATCGTTGTCCTCATGGTTGGCTCATTTCCATACTTTACTAAAACACTACGACGAGATGAAAAGGCGACTAAAGAAAACGAATAAAAAAGACTAAGCTTCTAATAAATACATTATATCTTATATATATTATAACTTCCACTAATGTTGTTGTTTTTGGAAATGAAACGGCAGAAACGCCCCGTGTTACGCAGTTAATTCGTTCCAAGATTTACGACTTGACGTCAAATAAACCCAGAAAACTCGTAAACCCTTAGAGGCAATTCATTAACATCGCTAAAACATGGCGTGTCATCATAGTCACCTCATCTTCCAGCAAAAACAGCATGACTCTTAGTAGCAACAGGACTAGCAGTAGGAACTTTCTTCATAGCCATGGGGACAAATAGTCACGTCACAAATTCAACGCAAACGAGACACCGTGAATAACACGAATACATGTACAAGAATGCTGAAAATGTAAAAAAATTTATAAAATAAGCTTTTAAACGATAGTATACATTACGTTGCCTTAATTTATTAACGAACAATGTATTTTTGTGATTTTGCACTTTTTACATTAAAATTTTTTATTTATTTTTTTTATTGATAATCAGTCCCATAAACTGATGTTGGTAGCAATATTTTCCTTCTTATTATAAAAATTAACCACCTTAAAGTAGAAAATGGCATAAGTGGAAGTAAATCTGTAAACCTCCTTAGTCTAGTATGGGTTTGTTTCCATTATTAGACCTGATGCTATTTCTGCTTGGAGTTACTGCAATTGTGCCTCAGTTTCTGCCGTGGATGATGGTCTCACAGATGATAAAAAAAAAGAAACGCGCATGTTCATGCGTCATCTCACCTGAAGGCTGTAGGTTTGCATTTACCTGATCCTGTAACCATATAGACTCATCCAAGGATTCTTCTTCAGTGTGTGTATATAACCCCGGGATGGAAATCGTCATATACAAGTGTGCATACACCCATATTTTAGACGCTTTTAGGCTGTATCTACACTAATCCGGATCAATTTGAGAATACGTTCCACGTCCACACTTAAGATTCAGTCGTTTTTCCAAAAGTTTCTCATCTACAGTGAAACATTGAAAGTAATTTCCCCCATTGGCATTTCTTTTCCTTTCAAAAGCCTCCATTTTTACAGTCCACACTGCGACGCAATCATTTTTTCCCCCCAAATGTATTCACTTTTTTCTACTTTTTATCCACAGTATATTTCAAAAAGCTGTTTTCTTTGACCGAAAACGGCACCTCAGTGTGGACGGAAGGCCAAAACGAAGAAAAAATTAGTATTTTGAGTACTTCCTCCATTTATTCTCGCTATATTACTAGTGCTTTGTGCTTTGCTTACGAATTGACCAAATACCGAGATTCACCGTATAGAGAATCTCCTCCTCAGTTCACGGGTCAGCAGTATTGATCATTTTTCAGTAGGTCTCAATTCTGGTGTCAGTCTTCCAGGGATTTTTGTCTCTGGGTTGCGTTTACACTTAACCCCTTGCTGATTAATTATAGTAGCATTCCCACAAAAAAGAAAAAGAAAATGCATGTGTGACCGGGGCATGAAAGGATCATTTTCGAGAAGGTGGACGTCATCGAGGCTCCCACTCTACCGCCCTATTCAACAGCGGAATGACTTGCAGTGGAATTTCGATTACACACTTCCCGCCACCATTTCGAACAGTCCTGTTATTGGAGCCTGTAATTGCTTCACTCTTTGTAATTTAATAGTGTTAATACTTTAATAATGTTTAAACACTTCATAAAATTAACTGTAAACGCCGGCCCAATTAAGCTGTTGCTCCTTTCGGGAGCTTTTAATGTCTGCAGTTATTATACTGTAGTGTTTCTTTTTGCTTTGTTTCTGCATTGCACTCTAGGAGTTCAAGTGTGTATTCAGAGACACTGCAGGCCTTCCGGCTTTGTCTCTTTCGCAGCTTTCAGTGGCCTTTAACAATATTGGCTTGTTCTTTCTTTTCACCCCTACTCCCTCCCTCTTGGGTTTTTTTTTTCCCCCCTCTGTGCGTTTCTCTCACTCTCATTTGCTCTGTTTTGTGGCGTTCGCCCGCTACAAGCCTGGCCCGTGTACGAGAGGAGGGGGAAGGAGGAGGAGGAGAAGGAGGAGGAGACGCAAATGGCCAGATTGATTTACTGAAGACAGCAGTGCATGAATCCAAACACCCCTCCTCCTCTCCTTTTACTTCCGCTCCTCCTCCGATGCTCTCTCTCTCTCGCTTGCTCTATCGCTTGCTCTCTCTCTCTCTCTCTCTCTCTCTCTCTCTCTCTCTCTCTCTCTCTCTCTCTTTCTCTTTCCCCTCCTCCTATCAGTATCCACACTGTGGAGCTCCAAGAACAGGAAGCAGAACACTAAAAATAGAGAGAGAGATAAAGGAAGACGGCAAATAGAAAGAAGTGAAGAGAGAAAAACATGACCCGACTGACAGGTGGACAGCCGAATTCAGGAAAGAGAGCAAATTAAATAAAAAAAATTTGACTGAATTAGTCTCGTTCTTCCTCTGACTTTCACAGCGAATTGACCGCTGAAAGCTACAGCAGGAGCGGAAACGAAAAACTTTTGTTTTTCCTCCCTCTCTTGACATTATACTCGGTCTCAGGTACTTAACCTGTAGCACCAGCGCTAATTACTGCTCCACTAGACGCTAACGCTCCATTAGCATCTCGTTGGGATGACGTGACCAGGCCTCTCTCCAGCTCGTCAGCTCAACGCAAACACACACACTCACAGTTCCCTCCAAGTGTCTACTGGGAATACACAGTTGTGTGGGAATGATTAGCCAACTTAGACTGGACCTCAGGCCTCCTGGTTTACATCATTCAAAGTGTGTCACGTTCGACTTCGCCTCCACTTGTGAACCGACGCTTGTCCACGTGCCCGCCGCCATATACATACATACACACATATATATACAGTATGATACTGTAAATAGCTCTGTTTTGCTAAATTATGTACTGTAATTTGTTAATTACTGATTAACAATCTTTAAGACTTCTGGGTGGGCCATGTCTCGACTTATGATTTTTTAAAATTACATTGGTGTCATTGTAACGCGTCTCCATCGTAAATCTGGACTACCAGTACATACACCAATCAGCCATAACGTTAAATTCATCTGCCTGATATTGTGTAGGTCCCCCTTATGCCAGCAAAAACAGTTCTAACCAGACTAGTCATGGACTCCACAAGAATTCTCAAGATGTTCTGTGTCTGGCACAAGGCTTTTATATCGGATCCACTAAGTTGTGAGGTCTCGAGTCAACACCATTCCTGTGTCATGAACATGTTTTGCATGTGTGACAAGAAGAATTATTTTGCAGAGAGAGGCTCCTGCCATGGAAAGAAATACTGTTGCCAAACTGTGGGCACTTGTTCTACAACAATGTTTAGGTAGCTGCTACGTGTCAAAGTAACATCCACATTAATGCCAGGCCAAAGGTTTCCCAGCAGAACATTGCTCAGAGCATGACAGCACCTCTACTTTGCCACTTGAGTATGAGTTTTTGCTGGTGGACAGGGGTCAGCATGGGCACTCTGACCGATCTGAGTACACAGCAAGCAGCGATGCACTCTGCAACACTTTTTTCTATCATAGTCAGCATTAACCTCTTCGGTATTTTGTGCTACAGAAGCTATTCTGTAGAATTGGACAAGACAAACTAGCATTAGCTCCACATGTGAATCAATGAGCCTTGGGTGCCTGTGACCATCAGCTATAGTTTACTCTTGGTAGGTGTTAAACACTTCTTAAAAGGGAAAACCCCACAAGTCCTGTTGATATGTAGATGTCTGTTGTCTTGCCAAGGATATTTGGCCCTTGTGAAAGTTGCTAAGATTCTTATGCTAGCACAATTTTTCTGCTTTCAACACATCCAAGAGAGCTGACTGTTCAGAGCAAGGTTTCCAATTTGGAGAGGTATCTTAGTGGTTAAGATATTGCAGGGTGTTGTAGGAGTTTGGTGGTACCTTAGTGGTTAAGACTTTAATCACAGTCACACCATGCTGCCACCAAGCCTAGGCCCATGAGCAAGACTCTTAACCCCATCTAAGTTTAAATAATAACCTCCACTCGTCTAGGAAGATGTTTAAAAAGCTGCTGAGGGAAGTGGTAGCCCAGTAAATAAGATGTTAGTCGATTGTTTAGCTGTATCAAATGAGATAAATTTGTAGATAAGGACATCTGCCAAATAGCACAATGTTGGGTGAAGGGATTAGGGTGGTCAAAGATTCCAGTTGAAAGAGTAGCAAGCAGAGTGGAGAGGAGGTTATATGATGAAGGGCCATCAACTTTATGTTTTGGTAGGGTGAGTTCAAGTTCAAGTTTATTTCTATAGCGCTTTTCACAATGGACATTGTCTCAAAGCAGCTTTACAGAACTTATCCCTGAGGTAACCCTAAAAAGGTTTCCTTATTTTGGAACTGCAGGGAGTTTTGGCTTGGTCTGGTGCACAATGATAAGAGATTCAAACCTGCTGTAGGCTGCAAAAAGTAAAAAAAAAAAAAAACAGGTAGACCAGCAACCGTGGAATTTAGATGAATTTCCGCAATCCAAAATCTGGATTAGTTGCAAGGGTCTAATGCCATTAAGGTGATTTACATTATCTTTTTTTTGTGTTAAGATGGTCACATCCAGATCCAGAAGAAAAAACAAAGAGTGAATTTTGTGTCATATTCAAAATATGATCATTGATCATCCATTTTCTAAAGCCACTGGTCAGGAATTTCTTAAGGAAGTTGGTAAATTTATCATAGGTCTAAGTTACATTTATGGCATTTGGTAGACGCAATTATCCAGAGTGACTTACAACTAAGCAGTTGATGTTTAAGGGCCTTGCTCAAGGGCCCAGCAGGTGGTGGTGTGATTTCAACTTCTGACATTCCAATGCCTCAACCACTGCTCTACTACCTCAGGTTACCGGATAAAACAGATGTGTTGCGGTTATTAAACTCTAGGTGAGGTCGTTTAAACCAGACCTCTGCATCTGACCAGGAAAAGAAAAACAGAATTTGTGTGGTAGTAGTAAAAGTTATATGATGCTATTACATAATAAAAAAGAACAAATATCTAGGCAAAGGAGTACAGGATCAGCCATACCAGTTTGAAGGAGAGCTTTAAAAGTCTGCTTGGAACAGATGTGGATCCTCATGTCACCTGATACAAGTGCACCTCCGGGCATGACGCAAGCTTGTGCCATACTAAGAGAGTGATTCCTAACCTGATGAGGGTGAAGAGGAGGATATTATGGCTAACTGTTATAGACTTCCAAGAGGTCCAGGACTGAGAATGCTGTGGCTGATCTATTGGGGAACGCGTTACATTCACTTTCGAAGGGAAATTTCTGTATTGTCTGAGTTTAAATGTAGTTCTGTGTATGACTGATATAGTGATATTTTATATATATATATATATATATATATATA
>MU551704.1:4991082-5023973 GCA_024362625.1 Silurus asotus
TTTTTTTTCCTCACAGAAGAAGAGATGATTGGCTTCTGTTTTTATTAGTGGTGCAGTCAAAACATATGTTAAAGAAACCAGTGGACTAAAGAGTCTATACATTTTGACCGTTTTATTTCCTCGTGCCGTGTCGACGTGAGAGACGAGAACAAGCGAGTTTTTCACCCCGTCACCCGCTCCATCTCGGTCTTATCCATCGTCTCGGCGATTCTTTGCTTCTCTCGGTTTCCCTCTGTTTTAATCTGCCTCTCACAGCCATGTCTCTTTCTTTTCTTAAACATAGGACATGACAGCTTTCTCTGCTGTCTCTTCTCTTCCTGTCTTTCAGTCTGTGGCTCAGCCTTTTTCTTTGTCTCTCTCACTCTCACACACACACACACACACACACACACACACTGTCTTTCTTATACAATTGCTCGATTTCTGTCTCTTGATTTCTCTCTCTCTCTCTCTCTCTCTCTCTCGTGCGTGCGCTCTCTCTCTCTCGCTCTCCCTCTCTGTCTGTCTGTTCTTTTTCTCAGTAATGGTGTGCACTAGCAGGGCTGCTGAGGGCTTTATTGGATTGGAGTAGGATTTCAGTGACTGTGTTTAACATGCACCCAGCCTCTGCAACGTACACACACACACACACACACACACACACACACACACACACACACACACACACACACAGAGTTTAAACAGCCTGCCATTAAAAACCAAGAGAGGCGGGGTGTGTGTGTGTGTGTGTGTGTGTGTGTGCTCATATGTGTGCGCGTGTAAGAGAGCGAGCGCGTTTAGAGCGTTTAGGAGGAGGTGGTGTTGCTCGGTGAGCGGAAGCTCCATGTGTTGGCTCTCCGTGTCCCCCACCTCTTTTTCCCTCTCTCTACCTCTTCCCCTCTTTTCTCTCTCTCTCTCTCTCTCTCTCTCTCTCACACACACACTCACTTCTTTTTCTCCCTCATTAATATATTATTACATTAGTGTTTGCCACTGGCCACTGCTCACTGTTTCAGCTTCCATCTTCACGTTTCCTGGTCCAGAGACACACGCGCGCATACACACACACACACAGAGAGAGAGAGAGAGAAACGTCATGCTAAATTGAAAGTTATTTTTAAACCTCTCTCGATCCCAAAGACAGGGAGAGTTGAGAGATCGAGAAATGGAGACGAGCAGCTAGCACACAAGTGTGTTGTCTTTTTAAAGCTTAAATCTCACTCAGGGCCGGTTGATACTCACGGCAGACTGTATCTCAGGATGGTTTGCACAGGCGGTTGTATAGGCGTCTGTCTTCGTTCTCGCATGCCATGCAGACCCGTCCACAAGGGGGCAGAAAGTGAAAAACTAACTGAAAGTCAACGCACAAAATAAGGAGAGAAGAAGCATAATGATACGACTTCCATGCAGGTTTTAGATCAGTAATAAGGGGTTAACAGATACAGCAGAGTAAATCGGAGCAAGTAGGACTATTCCCTATGGAATTAGCTTTCTGAAGTTTTGGGACATCTGATTTTATAGCCAAATGTGATTCTTTCCCAAACTGTTACCACAAAAAGTTGGAGGCACCCAGTTATATAGGATGCAGTTTCAGGATGCAGTAGCTTTACATTTTCCCTTCGCTGAAACTAGGAAACCCAAACCTGTTTCAGCATGACAGTGCAGCTGTGCACAAAGCCATCTCCATGAAGATATGGTTTCCATCTGTTCGAATGGATGATCCCAAGAGGTCTCCAATAAAGCTTTGATCACAACCCTACTGATGAACACCTTTGGGATGAATTGGACTGCTGACTGCACCCCAGGCCTCCTCACCTCGCCTACATCAATAGCTGACTTTACTAACACCCTTGTGGTTGAATGAGCACAAATCTCCATAAGCACACGCCAAAATGTAGTGCAACCCTTTCCCAGAAGAGTGGAGGTTATCATAACAGCAAATAGCTGTTTAATATGGAATGGGATTTTCATAAAGCACATAGGAAACTAATGGCTCACGTGTCCACACACATTTTTCCATATAATGTACTCGGCTATGTAGTAAAAACAGCAGCATTATTTGATTGTCTTTTTTATTTTTTTATTTTTTATTTTTTAGTTTTTTTTGTTTATAATTGACTATATTAGCTAGGTAGCTGTAGATGTTTAGCTAACTAACACCCTACAGCTTCTTGTTGTAATGCGTGCCTATTCCATCCATATTTGTTTATTCATAATTAAAAGAATTTGTACATTAATTTTATCTGGAACATGAGTTTAATGCCAAGTGACATGGGTCAATTCAATATGCTGTATTATATATATATATTTGTGTGTGCGTGCATGTGTGTACCTGTACGTGTACACATGTACTTGTTAAGGGACCCCCAAGCCTGCGCACCTGTCTGTGTTTGTGTGTATATATGTGTGTGTGTTTAGGCTTTTCTCTGACTGTTTAATTAAATAGCCATTTGCCTTAATGAGCTCATTTCACAGTCTGATGAACCAGACCTCACACACACACACACACACACACACCCTCTCAAACCCTTCTTCAAACATATCAGTGTTGCTGGAACTCTTTCGAGGACCTGTGTGTGTGTGTGTGTGTGTGTTGTTACTATATGTGAATTTAAAGGTGTGATATCACAGGTTACTCTGGGGCAAATTTGATCCACCACAGCAGTGTAATCATAAATAAATACTGCAAGACAGGATGTCAGTCGGTCTGCTGTCAGTCAGAGTGTGTGTTACCAGGGCAACACACACCGCTCTATACGACTGTGGCTTTTTTGGGAGCTGTTTTTTGTTAACGGGGCAAGAATAAGGAAAGAATGGCTACAGTACTACAGCACTATTTTGCTTGTGCTATATTGTGTAAATGTAAAGCAGATTATAGGACTTAATAATAATATTATAATACAGGACTATATAATACTGCACACGTTTAAATTTATTATTGTATTAGAGAACCTGCTTTTTCACAAGCACTTCTCACAGACTACATCGCTTTAACATTCCATCCATCCATCAATCCAGCTATTTTATTCATTGTATCCATCTCTCCAATCCTTCCATACATTCCATCTATCCAACTTTCTATTCCTCTCATTAATTAATCCAACCAATTATCTTTCAATTCATCCATCAATTCAATCATCCATCCACCCATCTCTCAATCTATTCCATCAATTCATCCATCTGTTCAACAATTCATATACCCATCCACCCATCCAATTCTTTCATCCATTCTTCTATCAGATCAACCTATCCTCCCATCCACTTATTCATTTTTCTATCAGATTTATCCATCAATTCAATCAGATCAACATTCCATCTACTTTTTTTCTATCCATTATATGTCATCCATCCGTCCGTCCAAGCTGTAGGAATGAGTGAAATACCGAACTATGGCTGCCGTTCTAGTAATCAGCAGGTGATTTGCTTTTTGTATTATTTATTATTTATGTAAAGGTTGTACGTTCATACAGTCATATGATTTGCCTTATTATCCACCGTTATCCCTGAGCTCCATGAAGCTGCCTGCTGCAGGGGCGGATAGTAGCAGTTACCCATCAGTGGCAAACATGGCCTGCATTTGCCTCTGTTGGTGGATGTGGATTTAACCCCCCGGATAAAACCCTGAAAGGTCACATGACCTGATTTCTCACTCTAACAGAATAATAACGTGGTGCTGAGAGTCCTGCTTCATCATTAGCTCTTCTTTTTCATTTATTAGTTTCAGCAGGGAGGAGCACATGTGGCACTTCATTTAGAGACTATCCCTCCTTTCCTTTAATCATGCTGTGTGTGTGTGTGTGTGTGTGTGTTTGTTTGAACTTGAGGATGAAGAGTCACTTGGTTCACATCATAGAATTCCTCTGCTCTTTTGTGTGTGTCTGTACTTTTTCCTTTCCCTTTTTTGTGCCAGCGCACTGAAGTGAGGAGTCTCGTACTGCAAGAGGAAGGGAGGGAGCGAGAGAGGGAGAGAGAGTGAGAGGGAAAGAGAGAGAGTGTGTGTGTGTGTGAGAGAGAGAGAGAGAGAGAGGAGGAGTAAGACATAAAAACAAAAGAGATGGGAAGGAGGAGGAGGAGCAGAAGGAGGAGAGAGACGGTTACGAGAGAGGAAAAAAGTGGCAAGGAAAAAAGAGAGAGAGAGAACAGAGCAAAGAGATGGAGGGATGGATGGCGGTTGGTTATTGGTTGAAGTGTCCACTGCACCGAGCCCTGGAGGATTTGGTGGGGGGACGGATCAGGATCAGGAGGTTGCTATAACAACAGCACCTTGGTGGTTCTCTCACTCACACACACTTTCTCTCACTCTCTTGCGCTCTCTCTCTTTCTCTATCTCTCTATTCCTCTAGGCACATGAAAGCTGTACACCGGTCTCAAGCTCTCTCTCCCTTCATTCCCTCCCTCCTATTATTTCCCTCCATCTCTCTCCTACCACCCCCCGCCCCCCCTCCCTTGCTGTGTGTTCTTCCACATGGGAGCAGTTCAAAGAGCACGAGTGTTTGTGTGAGCTACTGAAAGCCCTAATAGGCAGTGACACAAAAAAACAAACTCCAGGCTCTATACACACACACACACACACACACACACACACACACACACACCTACCTTATTTCTTCCTCTTTTTTGGCCCCGCCCACCCTACAGTTTTGTGTACAGTACTGAACACAGACGATGGATAATAGTATAGCGTGTTTATCCATAATACACTGCAGCAATCACAGAGCAACAGCTGTGGGCACACTGCGTTTCTATAGCTGTCTGTCCATAATCACTTCATCCATACTCTCTGCATCTGTGCGTGTGTGTGTGTGTGTGTATACGGATGCCTGTGCGACGGTTGCTGGCAACACACGTTTGTAATTAAGCTTCGCTCAGCATTCCGTCTTTTTCGGAAGCCGACATTTAAGGCAGTAAACTGCAAAGCTGCACAAGTCATCACACTGTATTTCCATTGTGGCTGCGTATATTTTATTTATTTATTTTTTTTGCCATTCTCGCTTAATTAAACATGAGCATATCTAAGCTGATTAGCTTAATTACATATTAGCTAAGGTTAGCTATCAGCTTTTATTGACTCAGTTTTTTTTTCTCCTCTCAAATCACAATGCCCCATTTCCGAAACGTTGACGATCTATTTTAGTGACGTCTAATCGTGTTTGCGGCGTTTCCATACACAGCTCAGCAAAAGGCACCAAGTTTACGATACTCTGACTTCGAGATTTACGAGTCAAACGCCGACTATTATTTGAATTACAACCAAAGCTTATACTTTACCGACAAAGATTTGCGGACACCTGAATAGAAGACTGCGGCGTTTCCAAGATGGCGGCATGGCAGTAGCACCCGGCAGGAGCACGCGGCGGCCTCTCCGGATCCTAATATGGTGCTTCACTTGTCTTTAACCTGACTTTTCCAAGTACATGGACAGGAGAGACAGCTTTGCTCATGTAAAAGACCACCAGACCCTGTACAGAAATCATGCATGGTAAAGTACCAAATAACCTTCATGACGCTTGCTGCGACCTCTGCTACAAAGACCAGGCCCCGGTCCTCAGGGTCGCCTGATGCCGGTGTGCTATTGTACTTTTAAACGTCTGCTCCCTGGACAATCATTTAATTACATCCAACTCCAGCGTACCACACGGCGAGAGTTTAGAGACTGTTCCGTCTTTGCTTTCACAGAGACATGGCTCAGCCACAGAGTCCCGGATGCCGCCATTCAGCTAGACAGGCTAGCCAAGTTTCGTGCTGACAGAAATGTAGCTCTGTGCAGTAAGACTCGCGGTGGTGGCGTGTGTGTTTATATCAACAAGGAATGGTGCAAGAACTCTGTGCTCGTATCCAGCTATTGCTCATCGCCAGTGGAGCATGTGACTGTAAGATGCAGGCTATTTTATTTACCACAGTAATTTACCAGTGCTTTCATAGTCAGAGTGTACATTCCCCCCCCAACGCTAATGCTAAGGAGGCACTGGGTGAGCTTTATGGCAGCGGTCCCCAACCTTTTTTGCGCCACGGACCGGTTTAATGTCAGACAATATTTTCACGGACCGGCCTTTAAGGTGTGGCGGATTAATACAACAAAATAAAATGATACAACCGGCATAAAAACTGATATTTTCTAAATATTATAATAAACGTGAATGTTGTGTGTTTTTTGTTCATTTTGCCAGTTCAGGGGTTTCAATTTAGCGGTAATGTATTATGTGTTAGCGGCCGGAGCAGCCCCTTTAAGAAGGTGGCGGATGTAGGTAAGACATGTGACTGAGGCATCATGACATGCATCAAGAGTGAGTGATAGACAGATGTGAAAGAGAGAATCCGGTATTTTCCAAAATAAAACATTGTTCAGAATCAGATAATACATTAAACGGAAATAATGAAAGTTATGCATTCTTTCTGTGTGGCCCAGTACCAATTGACCCATGGACCGGTGCCAGTGGTTGGGGACCACTGCTTTATGGGGCTATTAGCCACCTGTTGAATGCTTACCCCGACAAACTGTTTATTATCACCAAAGATTTCAACCCTGCGAATCTCAGAACTGTGTTTCCTAAACTCCCTGAGAAGTTTGCAACGAGGGGGCGAACACACTGGATCTTTACTTGACCCCATTCAGTTTGTGTATCGTAGAAACCATTCCACAGACGATGCCTTGACCATGACCCTCCACCTGGCCCTTACCCACCTGGACAATAAGGACACATGCTGTTCATAGACTTCAGTTTAGTATTCAACACAACTATTCCTTAGCACCTGATTAAGAAGATGAGCCTACGGGGCTTAAACACCTCCCTCTGCAACTGGATCCTGAACTTCCTGACTAAAAGGGAGACCTCAGTCATTCCGGACCAGGGAACAGCATCTCTGGCACCACTACACTGAGCACTGGAGCCCCTCAGGGCTGTGTGCTCAGTTCATTGCTGTTTACTCTGCTGACTCACGGCTGTGTAGCAATGCACAGCTCGAACCGCATCATCAAGTTCCCCTATTAGAGCAAGAACGATGAGTCAGCATACAGAGAGGAGGTGAAACAGTTAACAGCCTGCTTTAGAGCCAACAACCCATCTCTGAACATTGAAAAAACTTAAGAGAGGGTTGTTGACTTCAGGAGAGCACAGAACGGCCATTCTCCCCTGATCTTCGACGGATCCTCTGTGAAAATTGTCAAGAGCACCAAATTCCTTCCAGGAGAACTTCACCTGGTCACTCAACACCAACTCCATCACCTAGAAAGCCCCGCAGAGCCTCTACTTCCTGAGAAGGCTGAGGAAAGCCCATCTCCCTCCCCCATCCTAACCATGTTCTACAGAGGGACCATTGAGAGCATCCTGAGCACCTGCATCACTGCCTGGTTTGGGAACTGCATCGCCTTGATCACAGGACCCAACAGAGGCTACTAAGGACAGCTGAGATGATCATTGGAGACATTTACACTACACACTGCATCCGCAAAACCAACAGCATTGTGGACGCCCCTGCATACCCCTCTCACACACACACTTCACTCTCCTACCATCAGATTAGAGGTTCCGAAGCCTTCGGACCTCACATCCAGACTGTGCATTAGTTTTTCCCTCAAACCATCAAACTCCTCAACATACAGAACTGACTGTACGGAAACACACACTCAACTGTACAACCTGAGCTCAACACACACTCAATACTCATTTCACCTCACTTCATATACATTCATATACCCCACCGATATTATAATGATCATATTGTATTGTTTACATGCTGTTTTTGCACAACATTGTGTTTACAAGCTATATCGTTATAGTTCTCTCTTTTGCACATTGTACTGTATAACATATCATCCAGTAGTTTTACTGGTCGGCACTATTTTTGTGTATTGTGTATCTGTCCCACACTGGCTTGTGTTGTTTGTCTTGCACGGTCTGCACTCATTAGCACATGATGCACTTTATGTGAAAAGGACACTTACTTTATCCCTTCGCTCTGCGTTCTGTTATGTAGCTCTATGTTGTGTGTTGTAGCTTTATGTTGTTTTATGTAGCACCAGGGTTCTGGAGAAACGTTGTCTCATTCCACCGTGTGCTACGTCAGCTATATATGGTTGAAACGACAATAAAAGCTTCTTGACTTGACTTGATAAGATGCATTTCACATTTAGTTCCCATGTCCTGCTCCTCTGCACTTTTGGGAAGATGTTCCTCTAGATTTTGGAGTGTAGTTGTGGAGATTTGTGCTTATTTACTCTATCAAGGGTGTTAGTAAAGTCCGGTACTTATGTAGGTGAGGTGAAGAGGCCTGGGGTGCAGCCAGCGTTCACATTCATCCCAAATGTATTCAATAGGGTTGAGGTCAGAGCTCGATAACTGGAATCATGCTGGAACAGTTTTGGGTCTTGTAGTTCAAGCGAAGGAAATCTACAGACATTCTATACATCCTATGTTGTTGTTCCTACCCGTTTTTCTATGGCTGATCAGGCTTTTTTTCTCCCATGCACCAACTTTGGAATGGTCTCCCCATTAAGATTAGACAGGCTGAATTTTTTAGCCGTTTTAAAACTGCTCTTAAAATGTCCCTGTTTAGGATAGTGTTCAGGTGTTTTTTTTTAGTTTTTTTTTGTGATTATTATTTTATCTATTTGTTTGTTCATTTGTCTCCTATTTTTATGTTTGGAAACGCATTGAGATTGAGTAACTTTTGAAGACGCTATATAAATGAAAGATTACTGTTATTAGTATTATTGTATTTTAATTATTATTATTATTATTTTACAATTTTGTGCCTCTATTGCTGTGGTAAAACAATGATGATTGCTTTGGTCCAACTGGATATGGATTTAAATAAAATTCAAGCTTAAGAGGTTTATAAGAGGATACGGTAGCCAGCAAAAAAAATAAAACAGCTAATATAATAAAACAGATTTGTGATTTTTTAACAGTCTTGAATGATGTTTCAGTGAGCTGAATTTCCTGTTAAATCCATTTGCATGGATTTTGGATATTATTCTGAATAGTTTATTTTTATTGGAAAAAAACTCATTTTAATGTTTTATTTTTTTAGCTGTTTGGTTGTTGAATGCTACACATGAAAGAATGAACATTTGTCACATTCTTTGTGAAGAAAAACCTGATTAAATATAAAAGGGGGAGGAAAACAAATTGAACTAAACTACAATGCTGTTCATTTCAGCCATTAACGTGTAGCCGAGGCCAGGAGATAAACGACAAGGACAAGTGTGAAAATGGCATCCTAACTAACACCACAAATAATAGGAGGACAGAATGGCATGTATTGTTCTCCCTCTCCCTCTCTCTCTCTCTCTCTCTCTCTCTCTCTCTCTCTTTCTCTCTCTCGAGTGGGAGGGTGTTGTGACTGACACACAGCCTAATCGTCTTTACGGCATGATAAAGTGGCACGAGCGTCGACAGGCGTCGTGCCGTCGGTTGCCGTGGCAACCCCACTCCGAGGTGTAGCGCCCGGAGGAAAGAGACCTACCTACATACAGTTGCAACACACACCTGCACCTTACAGGCGAGACGCCGAAGAGAGATGAGATAAAGGGATGCAAACTAAGAAAAGCAAAACGATCTGCGTGTCGTTTCATCCCCATTTATCTTGCTTATCTCGTTTACCTGTCCCGATAACGCTTTTCAGCAAACACGAGTCGCCTTTGTTTCCCATCATGATCTCAGTCTTCATGAAAAGACAGAGAGAGAGAGATGGGAGGGGGAGAAGACATGTTGCCTCGGAGGAAAGCTGGAGAGAAGATCCATGAATCTCGTTATTTCAGAATCTCATTTGGCATGTTTCAGTGAAGTGACGCGTGTGGGGCGTCTCTCTCTCTTTCTCTCCCTCTCTCTCTCTCTCTCTCTCTCTCTCTCTCTCTCAAAAACTCGCACGCACACACACACACACACCACCAGGTCTGCGGGGATGCATCGTGGAAGAGGGTGGGTGGCATATCGAAGCCGAATACGAGGCAAATTTGTCACTCATGCACTCATCGGCGTTCCATAATTAACCTGCACATATGCACGCTACGCCGTCTTCTCTTCACACACACTGTTCTGCACATGGTGCGACACTAAGATGCACCCAGGGACGAACACACATACAAGCATACACATTTTTTACACACACACACACACACACACACACGGCGCGCTCCCCCTCATAATTAACGCGCCGTTAAACGCGTTGACTGCGAGAGTCATTAACGAGAACGGAACGAGGGATGAACGAGAGGTGGCGAGGGACAAGAAACACTCTTCACCTCCTTTAATGCTTTTTTTTTTCTTCCCTCGTCCCCATCCTGCAAGTGTCTGTCACTCGTTTTTTGCACGTCAATATTTGCTATCATTAGCTTTTTGCCACGCTGGCTGTAAACCCAGCAGGTTAGGGATGTGTGATGAGGGGAAGAGTGAGCAGAAGCATACAGGCATTTTTTTTTGTTTCTGGCTTTGAGATTTGGTGCTTTTTCTGTTGAGAATCGTCCTTGTCTACCGAGCGCCTTTGAACAAACGATTGAAAATTATCTGTTAAACATAACATATTCAACTGGTGGTTTTGTTAAGCTGTGTATTTTTGTGCCTGTGTGTGTGTGTGTGTGTGTGTGTGTGTGTGTGTGTGTGTGTGTGTGTGTGTGTGTGTGTGTGTGTGAGAGAGAGACCTCCTAGTGATGCTCAGCTTAGACAGAACTTAATGGCTGAGACAAATTAGGCAGAGGACGACGGATGTGATAGGGACTCGCATGTACAATGAACCTTTTATAAGTGACATTTCATTTTGCACATAATATTTTTCTTAAATTCTACCTCTTTCGCTCTTTCGCTTTCTTACTCTCTGCCTCAACGTTTCTGACTCTCGGGATAATGATTAAGTGCTAACCGGGGTTTATCATCACTTTGTTCTTGTTGAATGATTCTCCCAGTGACGAGTTGCAAAAAAAAGAGCCACACGTGTGTAAGGGGGAGATATGCAGTTAGTTTAGATATACAGCATGATGAACTGCCAAAAGGGAAGTTCCATTTAGCGAGAGCTGACTGTAAAGCTTAGAGCGGTTAACTGCTTCGAATGAGAGTGTAATTACCTCTCAAAAGGCCTCACTTTAAACACAAGCATCTGCACAGATTATAGGATTCGATGCTGCTGGAATAGTGGGAATCGTACACAGGGTATATAAAGCAGAGAGGATGGCCTCAACTGACAAATGTCATAGTCAATTAGAAATTAAGTACGGGCCTCCACGCAGTTTAGAAACATTCTCTACCCTCTGATTTGTGAGTTTTTTACCTGTAATGATACATTATTGCAGTTTAGTCTGAAAAGTAGCATGGTTTTGTATGAACTGGTAACGTGAAAGTTGTCGCAAATGACCTTCAGGTCGTCCCCGAATTATGATCGAAATGCGTTGCGATGATAGCGTCGTAACCTTAAAATATCATGACTCGAGACCTAACTTAGCCCACCTCAGTCTTAAGAAATGGTGATGGAGTAGTATACTACAGTTACAGTACATAATTTAGCAAAACGGAGCAATTTACACTACTGTATTGTATAAACTTTACAGTATATACATCGACCAGTCACAACTTTATGACCACCTGCCTAATATGGTGTTGGCCCCCCCTTTGCTGCAGTCGGCAACAGTCCTGATCCATCGAGCATTAACAGCATCAACTTCTTTAGCGATTTCAGGTGCAGTACCTTGTTTGTTGGATCAGACAACAAACGCCAGCCTTTACTGCCCACGTGCATCAGTGAGGCTTGGCTAAGAATAAGGCGTCTCACAAAGCCGGGAGATACGTAGATCCTGGCACCGTCCCAACGTATTTAACAAAAATTTAAATGCCACGTGAAAACTAAAGTACTTTCACTTTTTTCCGTATCGTCATCGTGCAATTGAAAGCCAAACCATCGTAACTTGGAAGACCTGTACCTGTGGAAAGTTTGGTTGAAATGGAACCGTGCCGCGATTCTCGTTAACGTGAATGTAACTCGCACTCACTCTTTCAGTTAGTAAATTAACCTGCCCATGTGTTTTAGCCGATGACATCATTAGTTGTCACAGCACAGCTGAACCATGATCAGTTTGCCGCTTTCTAATGAATTGTGCCATGTAAAGAACATAGACGTAAGCACAAAAGTAATAAAAATAATAATACAAAAAGCTACAATTATTTTCTTCTTCCTGAACATTTGCGATGATGTAAGATGAACGCAAACGCACTGGGGTCCGGTAAAATCGAGTCTGAAACCAGACCGACATTGCAGGGGGCGCTTGGAGACGGGAACAATGGCACACAGATTCAGACTGCAGCAAATGCTCCCAGTGTGAAACCCAGCTTACGATACTAAAGGTTTGCAACCACCTGCTCACACAAAGGTGTTTTCATAAAGTGGGTAAAACAATAAAAACATTTAGCCCTATATGCAGTCTAGTGTGTCCAGGTTTGCCTGGTAGTGTTTATAATGGCTCTGTTCCACTCCGTTCCAGACATCATAATTAGCTTAAGCTAATCTTACAATGTAAGGAAAGCTAATAGTTTTTCATTCTTTCTCTTTTTCAGCTTCAGGAGACGGTGAAACGAAAATTGGACAGCGCTCAGTGCAGATCTCCTTTAAATGGTGACCAGAATGGGATCTGTGATGGAAGCTACTCTCCCACTACAAAGAGATTGCGTAAGGAGGGTAATAGCGGACTGGACTCTCTGGGTGCTTTGCCCAACAGTGTACCCCCTATCTCACCACTTCATCAAATGGACATCAAGCCTACATTACCTACAGGCAACAACACATCTAATAATGCAATGGGTAATGGCAATGCCGGTACAAACCATATAACAGGGCGAGCAGAGGACTTGGGTAAAAATGGTGGCATGCCGGACATTAAACTCAATGGATCTTTGGATCTCGATGATGGTTTTAGCCTTCTAAAGGACATGAAACAAGAGCCCCTGGACGATGCAACAGGGATTGAATCATCGGACACCTCGTTGTCCAATCAGAACAAGTTGTTTTCTGACATTAACTTAAATGATCAGGAGTGGCAGGAGCTGATTGACGAGCTGGCAAACACGGTTCCTGAGGATGACATGCATGACCTCTTTAATGAAGACTTTGAGGAGAAGAAGGAGGTTGGTGACTTCAGCCGGCCTACAACAGAGCAAACGCAGAATCTGCAAGAGCCTGTACCGCCTCCAGTCGCCACAGCACCCAATAACCCGCCACAGACTCAGGGTGGGCAGATGGGCTCTCCACAGGTTCGCCCAGCTTCCTCTGGACCACCATTTGCCACTGCTGCCAATGGCACACCACCCCAACAACCGCTGCAACAGTCTCCAGCAGTTGCAATGGCATCAGGGTCGCCTGCTAGCTGCATTGCTCGTTCTCCCCAAACCCCTACACAGGCCCAGACACAGACCTCCAGACCTGGCAATGGATTTATGATAAACCCTGGTCCTGGTGTAGGTCCCCCAGGGTCAACACCGGTAGCACCAGTAGGTCCTGGTGCAGGAGCAGGAAGTGGACCAGTCCCGGTTCCTGCTCCACCAACCACTGAACTCTCACCGGCCGAACAGTTAAAGCAGATGGCAGCACAACAACAGCAACGTGCCAAGCTCATTCAGCAGAAACAGCAGTCCCAGGCAGCTAGCTGGTCTCCTGCAGGAGCTCCAACAAGCCCTTACGGTGGTCCCTTCAACCCTGACAAACCAAATAGCCCCATGATGTACCCACAAGGCTTTAATGCCTCCAACACAATGGTGCCCAAACCAGGCATAAACAACTACCTCCCACAAAACCATATGAACATGATGAACCAGCAACAGCAGCAGCAACAATCAGCCAACATGGCTGCCCAGAATGCCTTGAACAAGCAGCTGTCTTACAACAACACTAAACCACTGAGTCATTTCAGCGGGGTTGACCACATGAGTCAGCGAATGACCCCACCAATGGCCAGTCAGGTCAAAAATCCCATGATGCCCTATATGCAGGGGACAGGTGGACAGGGTGGGGGACCACCTCCTTCTCAAGGTCCTATGCCAGGGCAGACAGCACATTTGACTGAAGAGCAGAAGAGAATGCTGATGATGAAGCAGAAGGTGCTTGGTCAAGGTTTGCCTTACAGTGCAATGCAGCAACATGCACAGGTAAGATCCTTGGCTATATTCTGTTTGTGTTATGCTGTGCTATCATGGACTAGCTAAGGGTTAAATCTTTGTTTAGGTTTAAATGTGTTGAGTTTTGTGTCGAGACCAAGTGTGGCCTGCTCTTAAATACAATTACTTGTAAGTGGGCTGATTCCACTTACTCTTTGGGATTTATTTCTTTGTGCTAATTTGATTGTTCGGTAAAAGAGTTTATTAATCAGGCTTTGACCAGGTTAGATGTGTTATATGCACTTAAACCTTCTTTTCAGTCCCAATGGTCCAGTATCTGATCCGCCTGTGGTAGTTTCTGTAACTGTATCTGTGGGGTACAAGTTCTTATTCAAATCAAAACGCTGGAAGTGTCTGATCTTGCCCTTCATTATGCTTTTGCTTTTATCCATAACGGAGCAGAAGAAGACCAAGCCAAGATGGTACGGTAGCACGTCTTTGACTGTTTTGCTTGGAGAGATGCTGGAGTCCATCTTGTTCATAATTCCATTCTAAAACCCTGCTTTCCCGTAATGCTATATTTTATGTCTGTGTTGTGCACTGGGCCAGTAATGGTGGCCGTTGCCCCAGCAACAGCTAGCTCTCGGATAGAAAATCGACACTGTCTAATATATTAATGTCTATGCAGCAGCCCCTGGGCCCCTGAGGCTGTCGAAACCTCCATACCTTTGCGTCACCTAGCTCAGAAGTAAGGATGCTTGTGCTCCTGATCAGACACAGAGGACAGAATTTACATTATTTTATTATTGAACATTCGAACATCATGTTTGTAGACTTGACAAACGATGATGACAGGTAACGAAGCGTCAGAATTGAGTCTAGCTAATCGCTTGGTCACTCGGTCTAACAAGTCGCAGTTCCTTCCCTCTGTCTGTTGTGGCTGCCTTTTATGAGTCTTTTTTAACATGTGCACTGGAATGGTGCATATGTGTGTTTGATTTCCCTTTCAATCTAAGACATGCTGGTGAGTGACCTGTAAATTATGCTTGTTAATGATCTCCCCAGTTACTTCCACCTTCCACCCCAACCCTCCTTTTGAGTCCTCCTCATTTCCTTCTCCACATTTTATTCGTACATCAGGCTCTGTGGGTCTCATGCTCTGCGATTAGACGTCCCTCCACCCTTTTTCTTTCTCTTCCATCTCTCCCTTCTCTTCCTTTGCTCTTTTTTCCCTCCATCTTTCCTGTCCCCCCCCTCCTCGCCCGCAATAAAGAGACAGATTTATGACGGCTGGTCCTTTGCAGCACTCTGAGGAAAAATGCGGCAGAGGTAGAAACGAGTCGGAGAGTGCGAGGGGCAGAAAGACAGAAGAAGAAGCGAACGAAGAGGAAAGAGAGGGAATGTGCGGAATGAAAACAGATCATGAGTGAGCGAGATAAATGGATTGTAGGGAAAGGCATGGAGGGAGGTAAAAGATCTATAGGGAGAAGAGAGAAGAGAAAATTGCAATGAGAGAAGACAAAAGGAAAAAGATTTTTACTCTCATTTGGCCAAGCAATTACATCCTATGATATCCGTTATCTCTTGGCTCGAAGAAAAAAAAAAAAAACTGGTTCGGTACTTTCCTTTGTGTGCATGTTCACAACAATCATAGCTTGTGTAAAACTTTGTATAAAGCTTTGTTCCAGCTTATAAGAATGTGCATTTATTCAGCTTTAAAACATCATAATATTTAGTAGGGAGTTGTACGGATAAAAAAATATATAATTAGCTGCATCGTTCTGAAAGCGTGATAATAGTTTGCTTGCAAACGCTCGTAGCAAGTTGAAAATGACACTACACACACATTTGTGTTAATGTTCCTACTGTTCAATTTTGCAGCACTGTTTAAAAGTGTTACATGAACCCTCTGAGTAGGACTTTGAAGAAATGTGAATAGCCATGTTATATAGATGGATTACACCATTGTTTCTAGTAGTGTACTTGTAGTGTGAGATCAATTCTAGTTAAACTAATAAATTGTAGGTAAAGCTGCCCGGGGCACAACAAGCCACCGGAGAATATAGGGTGGATTTAAAACGTCGTTCAGCTTCAGTATCTTTGGTGAGTTCCACACTGTAGCCAAATGGCGTCAGCGGTTTTTCGACTGATTCTGGATGTCGAATTGGAGGCGGAGTTTGTCAGCGAGCAAGAGAACTTGGATTATTCCAAATTATTCAGCTTAGCGAATGAGCACACGGGGAAAAAAAACGAAAGCAAGCAAACAACGACTGAGTAAAGAGGAAACACACATTTGTCGTTCTTGCTCTTTTCTTTTAAATTTAACAGACATGATTGAAGAAAGCTACACAAATCCGCAACGATCGAGGCAGGTGTAAACGGTGCTTTGATTTATATAATCACAGTGCTAGCTCTTACAGTTTCCCTGTTTGGATGCTAAATATAGACTACTGCCACCTGCTGGTTTGGGAGAGTTATGTTCTCTTACACAGGCGCAGAAAGTACACACACGTGTCAGATGCGCCTGTTTAATAATCTGCCTAATTTGCAGCGCAATCGGCCGATGGCGATCAATTAAAAATGCCCAAAATAAGCCTGATTATTCGGCCGTCCGCTCAATCGGTTGATCTCTAATAATAATAATATTACATTTTATTTATAGGTGCCATATGTGACACTTAAGGACACCTTATGTACAGGTAAAACTGTAAAAAAACAAAAGAAAAATGACTAAGCAACAATTTATATATATATATGTGTGTATATATATATATGTATGTATGTATTTATGTATGTGTGTGTGTGTGTGTATGTATTATATTCTCAAACTCAAATGCTCAAACAAACTTATTAATGTAAATGGAATATAGGATTTTTCATTAAAACAAATCTGTTAGCTGCTATGTCCACACCATGCCACCAGAGGGAACTGTCACCTGGATGATGAGCCCTTCTGGTTTAAGGATCACTTAGTGTTTTTAGCCTTTTTAGACAGTCCTTATGCTATGCTAAAATTGGGAATTGGTTTTGTTTTGTCACAACAATACCAAGCCATCCATGTTCTTTGTTTTTGGGGTGTTTTTTTGTATATATGACCTCACTCAGTATTTACTGCCCTTGCTTTTCCTTTTTTTGTTTATTGGAATTGTTTGGAATTTAATTTTTTTGATAAATCCACATATGGATTTCAACCCGTCTGTCAGCTCACAGCCCAGTGATCTCCTGACATCAAAAGGAATTAAGTCGATGGTCCATCATTTTTGTCCTCTTTAAAATAGCCTTGTCAGCATCTTCATCTTAATAGTTTGGTTCAAAATAACTATATTTTCCATTTTCCTGTCAAAAAAAACACTCCCTGTTTTCTGCTTTATGTCCACTCACAGTTTAAACCCCCTGATTGTTGCTTAACATAAGTACATTCACTTCTTGTTTTTTCTTTTATATGATTTCTTTTATATATTTTTTTTTTGTATTTCCAATTCCCCAATACAGTGCTGTAATTCTTAACTTTTAGTTTTACAACTATTATTTTTACACTCTTTATATACTCTTTATACACATTTACTAATTCCTCTACAAACCTCAGTCCTTTCCAGTGTGTGTTGGGGTACCAACCACCCCTTTTCCATTGGCAGGGGAACCATCTGATGTCCCAGCAGTCAATGACTTGTTTGAGCACAGCAGGGAGGTATGGGAAAGGGGCCCATGAATGCCTCAAAAGGGCCGTTTGACACCAGGAAATGGAGATGCCTGGGAAAAATGGTTCGGCTCTCAACACAAAACACAACACTCAATATATATATATATATATATATATATATATACACGCACACAAGATTTAAAGGTAGAGACAGGGTCGCTATTGTGATTATTAAAAGGAAATAGATTCCACAAGTAGAGAGCAGCACAGCTAAACTCTTGAATGGCACTTTAACCAAAATTTTACATTTAGAACATTTTGCAAACACCCTTATTTATTGAGAAGTACGAAAGTGCTTTGCGTCTCTATAAATTGAAAAACCGACACTGCTTCACTAGGTTCTAGGCCTAGGATATCATCAGCCTAAACTCTATTAAGAGGAATAATAGCACCTTTTTTTATTATTAAAATAAAAATATTTATGGAAAATTTATGGAAAAAACGTGCTAGTATAAGTCTTCCAGAACGAGGTAGAGATAGGTAAAGAACATTTCGACCTTGTTGTGAGTGCTGTAGATTTCTGTTTGGGTTTGGGTTCTATCTGGCAGGCTGCCTGTTATGCCCGATGGTCGTCGAATAGCTGATGCTTTAATGCTAATGGCAATTGAACAAGCTGAGTTAATTACACATGATGTAAAGGGTTTTTTGAGCGCTACATGCAACATACGCACACACACAGAGACAGACACGAATGGAAAAGTCTTGCAAAATAAATAAGCACATATATCAATAATCTGATACTCAAAAACATATGGCAAATATCCACCCACCCACAGACTGTTCCTTTCTCACACACACACACACACACACACACACACATGCAGAGATCAGTGTGTGTCTGCTGTGTTTTCATATGGGTGGCAGAATGGCAGAGTTTGCATAATCTTATTAGCGTGTGATTATGAAACTTCAGCCCGCTCCTTAAAAGCTCGTTAGTCAGGCTTTAATTGTCACTCCTCTGCGTTTTGCATATTGCCTTGGTGACTGTGATTTATTCGCTAGCGATCAAAGGCGATGGTGGGGGGACGCGTAGTGTGTTGATGCGTGCTAAGCGTGTGTGTGAGTGAGTTTGCGTGTTAAAGTCAATGAGGTGCAGGGGTTCGAGCTAAATAGACGTTGTGGGGGAGGGGCAGCATGTGATTGGTCGGAAGGAAGTTAAATGAGCAGTTAAATCAGCCGTTTAGGTGGCCTGTTGCCTGTGTGTGTGTGTGTGTGTGTGTGTGTGTGTGTGTGTGTGAGAGTGAGAAAGAGAGAGAGGCAGATGGAAAAAGACACATTGTTATGGAGGACATCTGTATCTCGTTCTCTCTGTGCTCCTTTCTTTCTTTCTTACTTTCTTTCTTTTTCAACCCATCGTATCTGTTCCGTTTCTGCGTGATGTGTCTGGAGAGGAATCTAGCTCAAGTGCGATGATCTTGAGAAAAAGAGACGAGACAAGAGGAAAAGACCACCCAGCTGCTCTCGTCCTACCCCTCCCCCTGTCTCTTTATTCACAGGAAGAAGAGATATTGCTTTTTCTTCTCTATCTTTTTAACCCCCCCGCCCCCCCCCCGAACACACACACACACACACACATACACACACACACACACACACACGTGTTAGGTTGATTTCAGCTGCTCTTAGATCCTTTGGAGAGGCTTGTGTGTGTGTGTGTGTGTGCGCGTGTTTGGAGTGGGAGTGGTGTGTGTGTGTGTTGGTGTGGGGGGGTGTCTTTGGAGGGAGGAGCAACTACAGTGTTCTGCAAATTTTTGTTGTGTGTCTCGACAACACTGACACCAGACAAAACCACCACCAACCATCACTCTGCCCACTACAACAAAAGCCCATTCACTGTGTGAGTGCGTCTTCAAGGGGAAATATCCTGAACTCTTTAAAGCGAAATGATGAAGCTCGGGACGTATAACATTTGTAATATGTACCCTTTAATAAGTGTTTAGCAAAACTCTACGTCACACAATGAAAAGCTCCCACTTCGAGGAACATCCATACTGCGTTGCACAATACTTTGTTTGTTAATGTAGTTGTATACGAACCTCCGGAACTGAACAACAAAACATCTTTCTCCGATGCATCTTTGCTTGTCCATGCTTGTCGAACAGATAAAGCCGTGCTAGCTTTCCACACGTGGAATGTCTTCGCCTTGCAACACTCGGACAGGAAACAATGCGCTGTTATTCGCCGCTGCTTCACGAATTCAGGATAGATTTCTGCTGCTGTGTTCACACATTAATTCATTTACTGCGGTTTTGATTAGAGGTCCATCGATAGTGGGTTCTACTGATACCGATCGCTAGGTACAATCATACTCGAAGATAACTGATAAATCAACCAATAGTATTTAAAATGGATAGTGGATAAAAAATAAACACTCCATGTTAAATAGTAATGAACTTTATTTCGAAAACAAAAAAAACAGTATTGAAAAAAATTGTGGTTAAATAAATAGGAATATATTCATTAATATGTATAATTGTATAAATTATAATTAATTTTAGCGATCTAAATTATACATCGAAATAATACATATAAAACAGGTTCCCCGTTTATCGCGGTAGTTACGTGTCAAATCCGACCGCGAAAAACGAATTTCGGCTAAAATATTTAAGCCGTAAATCCTCCTCCCACACTCTTTAAACAAACACAGAAAGCATTTGCAAGAATATAGCGAGATGAATTTTGTGTAAATTGATAGAAATATCACATTCATAGTGAGTACTGTAGTACAGTACTGAAACCTATGCACAGCTTCTTTACTTGTTTATTGGTTGAAGTGTCCTATGACGTCAAAAAGAGTTTAGAAATACACAACACTGCATTCTTCATTTTAATTGGCTAATTCTGGTAACGTATGTTTTTAATTCCTTAATTTTTTTACGTCAGAGGATACTACAACCAATAAATAAGCGGAAACCTACAGTTTCTTGTAATGCTACTCGTTTCTTATGATGAACTGAATTTTACTGAATAGTTACTATTCAGTAAAATTATATATATATATATATATATATATATATAATATATATAATCTCCTCATGTATCTTTATATAGCGTTTTCGTGAATTGATAAAGTATCGGCAAACAAAATATCACAATACTCACATTTATTACACCCATATATAGTCTTACTGGTTGTATTGACATTATGCAGATCATATCATATTCTTACAGACTGAAACGCTATTTTGCAAGTTCTCCCACTTAGAAATCATGAAGGGGTCTGAAATTGTCATCGTAGGTGCATGTCCATGTGAGAGACATAATCAAAAAAAAAAATCCAAACTATTTATTTGTATGATACAGCTGCAAATAAGTATTTAAACACCTGTCTATCAGCTAGAATTCTGACCCTCAAAGAGCTGTTAGTCTGCCTTTAAAATGCCCACCTCCACTACATTTATTATCCAAAATTAGATGCACCTGTTTGAGGTCGTTAGCTGCATAAAGACACCTGTCCACCCCATACAATCAGTAAGAAACCAGTAAGAACACCTCCACAAGGCTGGAAAGGGATACGGGGAAATTGCCAAGCAGCTTGGTGAAAAAAGGTCCACTGTTGGAGCAATCATTAGAAAATGGAAGAAGCTAAACATGACTGTCAATTTCCCTCGGACTGGGGCTTCATGCAAGATCTCACCTCATGGGGTCTTAATGATCCTACAGAAGGTGAGAAATCAGCCCAGAACTTCA
Organism: Silurus asotus; assembly: GCA_024362625.1. Lineage (NCBI taxonomy): Eukaryota > Metazoa > Chordata > Actinopteri > Siluriformes > Siluridae > Silurus > Silurus asotus. The sequence goes on from MU551704.1 coordinate 5,012,524, forward strand.
CGGGAGGAGCTGGTCAATGACTTGAAAAAAGCTGGGACCACCGTTTCCAAAGTTACTGTTGGTAATACACTAAGACGTCATGGTTTGAAACCATGCATGGCACGGAAGGTTCCCCTGCTTAAAATAAGCGTCTTAAGTTTGCCAATGACCATTTGGATGATCCAGAGGAGTCATGGGAGAAAGTCATGTGGTCAGATGAGACCAAAATAGAACTTTTGGGTCATAATTCCACTAAACGTGTTTGGAGGAAGAAGAATGATGAGTAGCATCCCTACTGTGAAGCATGGGGGTGGTAGCATCATGCTTTTCTGCTTTTCCATGTTTTTCTGCACATGGGACAGGGCGACTGCACTGTATTAAGGAGAGGATGACCGGGGCCATGTATTGCGAGATTATGGGGAACAACCTCGTTCCTTTAGTTAGAGCATTAAAGATGGATCGAGGCTGGGTCTTCCAACATGACAATGACCCGAAGCACACAGCCAGGATAACCAAGGAGTGGCTCGTAGGAAGCATATCAAGGTTCTGGCATGGCCTAGCCAGTCTCCAGACCTAAACCCAATAGACAATCTTTGGAAGGAGCTCAAACTCCGTGTTTCTCAGCGGCAGGCCAGAAACCTGACTGATCTAGAGAAGATCTGTGTGGAGAAGTGGGTCAAAATCCTTCCTGCAGTGTGTGCAAACCTGGTGAAAAACTACAGGAAACGTCTGATCCCTGTAATTGCAAACACAGGCTACTGTACCGAATATTAACATTAACTTTCTCAGGTGTTCAAATAGTTATTTGCAGCTGTATCATACAAATAAATAGTTAAAAAATCATATATTGTGATATTCAGCACAAGTCCATAATATTTCTCCACTATTTGTCTATAATGCATATTTCAGTAAACCAGCACTAAATCAACCCAAAGATACTAGCTAGACATCAATAAATATCTGAATTATTGTCAAAATAAGTGAAAAACCCATTGTGCAAGGTCATTGCAATGTCAGTATGTTTTTCCAGGAACACGATAAATCTAATATTTCCTGGTTTTCTCTGATCGCTCTAACTGTTGAATTGACCCAAGAAGCACATCCCAGGCAGCTAGATTGCGATCTTGAGCATTTTTGTGCTAGCCGGAAATCACTCCCACTACAAAAATGTCCAGGCCATTTGTCCACGTCTAGTTTAGAGGTCTTTATTTACAACAGTTTATGAAGCGTTTCAGGATTGAGTAATACGGCGCACTGTATACATCCGTACACGATTCCTAATTGACGACATTTTTATTTTTTTACTACTCCGTAATATTGTTTTCTGGTCGGATTCTCTCCATGGAATTTTGTTGACATAGCCTTATATAATCCTGCTGAATGATGAAAGACTTTTGTTGCACTGAGCGATTTTTTATTATTTTTTTTTTTACTTCCACTGTGGAGGCTGCATGGGCGTTTGTTTACCGAGGGTCTCTAATCCACTCTGAGTAAAAAAGGAAAAAAGAGAAGTTCATCCTTATAGAGGTGTACTAAAGCTAAGGGGTTAGGGTTCTCCACTACTGAGTAGAAGGTTGTAAGTTTGAAGCCTATGACTGCCTTGGAGCTTCTCTTGAGGGAAAGCCCTTAACCCTCAACTGCTCAGCTTTATAGTTGAATCGTAGCTGGCGTTGTGTCTGACAAATGAGTAAATGTAAAGCACTGCATGGGTCTATATTCGAACATTAAGCTTGACTGTTTCTCTGTGTACTTAATGCTTATACAGTCTCATACCTGTGCCCTAGGTATCAGTCAGTCCCAGTCAAGGAGGTGTAGCCTAAGCATCAGTTAGTCCTAGTGAAAGAGGTGTGGCCTAATGGATCTGGCCTAGGCAAGAAGGTGTCTCTTCTGCATCGGTCCTAAGGAAGAAGGTGTAGCCAAAAACACAGGCCACACCTCCTTCCCTAGGACAGAAACACAGGCCATACCTCTTTCCTTTAGGACATAAATACAGGCCACACCTCTTTCCTCTAGGACAAAAACACAGGCCACACCACTTTTCTTTAGGACAGAAATACAGGCCACACCTCCTGCCCTAGGCCAGATCCATGAGGCCACACCTCATATCTATCAGTCCCAATGAAGTAGGTGTGGCCTCATGGGAGGAGGTGTGGCCTGTGTTTCTGTCTTAGGGAAGGAGGTGTGGCCTGTGTTTCTGTCCTAAAGGAAAGAGGTGTAGCCTTTGTTTTTATTCTAGAGGAAAGAGGTGTGGCCTTATGTATCAGTCAGTCCTTTTGATGGTGTGGCCTATGTATTGTATATGAATTTCACTGTCTTGCACAACATTGTATGTCAAAACATCAGTTTTAAATTATTCTAAATTGAATAGTTGCCTACTTGCAAATTTACTCCATCACGTTTTGACATGTGTGGCTATTGACCAAAGGACAGACATGTTTCTCTTGTACAATTCCAGGTTTTGTGCTGCACACATTCACATTGAAATAAAATGCACTTAGTCGCAGTGCCGTAGTGCATTTGGAAACGAATATACACGGTGAGAGGGGCTGCATGTGGCAGCGCTGGTGTACATGTGGCAAGCGCTGGTCTACATGCAGCCCGATGGCCAGGTTGCGCTGTGTGTGTGTGTGTGTGTGTGTGTGTGTGTGTGTGTGTGTGTGTGTGTGTGTGTGTGCACTACCACACACACTTCTTTGTCCACACTCAAACACTGACAGATGGAAAGACCATGTGGATCATGGCAGAGTAGGGAGTGTAGATGGAAAAAGGGAACAGGGACGTGTGTGTGTGTGTGTGTGTGTGTGAGAGAGAGAGAGAGAGAGAGAGAGAGAGAGAGAGAGAGAGAGAGAGTGTGCACATGGAGACATATGTTACCCAGGAAAGAGAAGGTTGCAGAGGGTGTCTGTCTGGCTTGTATGTGTATCTCATCAGTCCCATTTCACATACTAAGAAACACTGGCCCGGACAGGTTCGCACTCAATATGTGTGTGTCCATTTGCAGTCCTATAACTGGCATACACGCCTGTATCACGGGTGTAATTGTGTGTGTGTGTGTGTGTGTATAGGCCACTGTGTATAGGATGACACTGGTGTGTTTAGTATGCGGGTGCAAGGTTGCTGTTCCTGGCAGACGGCTATGAAGCGATGTCGAGCCACACCACAGAATAAGAATGATCTCTCTCTTCCTTGTTCTCTCTCTCTCTCTCTCTCTCTCTCTCTCTCTCTCACTCTCACTCTCTCTCTTCACTTCCAGTGAGGAGATGCCTCACGAACGAGGGAACGAGGGATAGAGCGAAACTTTGGCGCCCTCAGCCCCTCTGTGTTGCCATAGATACCATGGCCCACAGCACCTTGCTGCCTAAATAAATGGCAGCCACAAGACGGAAGCGTGTATAGATGTGTGTGTGTGTGTGTGTGTGTGTGTGTGCCTCAGGAGTTAGAGAGCTGGTAGAGAACACATAACAGATGAGCTGCAGTCTTTGTTTTGATGTCTGTGGAGCTAGAACGGAACGGAGGGCAGAGGAAAGAATCTGTAAATGGTTTTTATCTCCGTTCTCTCATCGCCTGTGCACCTCAGCATGGACACACAAAATGGACTTGTACTAATGAGAAACATCACGGTTTATTATATTATTGTTATTATCATGAAATCATAGCTATTTTAATGAAAATATTACTCAGCTGGTGCAGAATAAGTGACAGATCAGTCAGTCGGCCATGTTTGTCAGACTTGAATGGAGAAGAAAGCAGAAAGGTGCATGTAAGGCTTTTGTCAAGTGTGGCTGAAAATAAAAGTTGTTTTTGAAGGCAGATTTGTTTTAATTGCATTTTTCGATTGAACAAAGGTTATGGGAGTGATTACTTGACAAAATGACTGGTTGTAATGCGATTTTTCACATTTCGAAAATTGTAATAAACAATAAAAACATCCAGAGCTACCAGGACAATGGGATTTTTCACCATTTCAGGTGGTACTGGTGTAGTCTTTTTATTAGCCGTGCAGTCAGGAACTGCATGGTGGCGGCTCCACTCATGAAAACTCAGTTTTTGAACAAAAAAAAAAACCAAACACTTGGTTGCACATTTTTTCTAATGTTTAATAATCAATGCTCTGATCAGAGGTTGGGGAGGGTTCAAGCCCAAACACAGTCAAGCTGCCATTGTGGGAATTTTAACATCTCCTCTGGGGGCACTGTCTCATGACTGACCCCGGGTCTTGACTTTTTGAAGACCCTGGGATATGCAAGAGGAATTTGACCAATTTGACCATGTTGTAAAGCATGTGTGGAAAATCAAGCCGTTTCCTTTGTTTAAATGTCGGACACATTTTCAAGGTTCTGCTCTTAGTATGTCTCAAAATCTTACCTGACTGCCACTCTCTCTTGTGCTTAACAAATAATGCACATTTAATACCTAATTTTTAACATTCTATCGGACATGTCCTCATTACGTTTTTTTTTGGAGAAAAACTGTCAATTCTTTCAGTTTTTGGCTGGTTAGAGAAAATGTAAGTAAAACTCCTGTGCAACTCGTTTCAGATTTTTGTCTTAGTTTTTCTCTGCTGTTTATTGGAAGAATAAGTCATACTAAGATATTCTGGTAATTCGAGACGCTCAAATGCCTGACGGTTGGCAGGTTTGGAAATACAGTATAATTGGATTTCTCGGCAGTGTAACTGTACAGACGGTGATAAAACGTTAAAGTTATAGTAAACAATGTGTATGACTTATAGGTTTGCTGCAAACTTTCCACTTCTGTAGTGTTCCACGTACAAATCTGAGATATGCACCTGCTTACCGTATTTTTCGGACTTTAAGCCACTACTTTTGTCCCACGTTTTGAACCCCGTGGCTTAAACAACGAAGCGGCTAATTTATGGATTTTTCCTGGGTTTTTCACAGTTTCACAAACTTCAAGGCAAAAAACTGAACCCCATAACATTAGACCAATTAAATTTCCGAACGGAAATGAAAAAACGCACTTCAACTGTGTTCTGAGCTGCACGGCATCGGGGGAAAATCTTCCACCGGTGTTGATTTTTAAACGCACGATGATGCCAAAAGATAAACTCCCGAAAGAAATAGTTGTGAAAGGAAGAAGGAAGACAGTGAACAATGACTTTCTTGGTTGGCTACTGTTTAGATACAAGCCGTTGTAACGCGTTGAGTCTGGGTGAAGGGGGAGCGCGCTAACTCCAGTTGCAACAGAAATCATATAAACACAGACAGGTTTCCAAAACTCGTGCTTTTTTATTTTTCTTGGCAACAGCTTTAAGGGTTCGTCAAAGAAACTTAGAAATGAGCATCAGAAAATAATGAGGACATAATCCTCAGTCTCACATGCACACACGCAGTAATACAGGAAAAATGCAGTGGCATGCTGTTCTCAAAATACCGCTATGCTCCTAAAGGAAGCGCAACATATTTCACCCGTTACACCGTGTGTAACGTGTCTTTCGTTAAAGCTTGTGTAAACTACATTAGTGTAGACACCTGCGGCTTATAGACAGGTGCAGCTTATTTATGTTAAAAATAAAAATATTTGTAAAATTCAGTGTATTGTATATAAACTAAAGCATTTAATTAGTAACTATTAAGTACAGTATTGAAGATAAAAAATGGCACATATAGTGAGCTGCTTTTAGTTAAAGTTATTTGTTGGAAGAAAAAAAATTGTATAAAGATTTCCATTTGAAAAGTGTATTGTGACGTCATCGTTCATGTTAATTATATGATATCGTCTCGTCAGCTGCAGCCGAAACGGTGACAAAACCGATTAAAATACAGGGACAATGCAACCAAAAGCTGTGATCTAACTCTGGTGGAGGAAACAGTAGAATCTGGAGGAATCCCAGTCAGACAAAGGGGAGAATATGTGCAGACAGTAAACGGAGTTCAGGTAGTCACCGACTTATGATAGAGATGCGTTCTGATGACCCCATCGTAACTTAAAAAGACAAAAGACATGGCCTACCCAGAAGTCTTAAAGAATGGTGATCAGTTTGGGGTAATATACTTTAATTTGTTAATATTTTAACAAATTACAGTAGATAATTTAGCAAAACAGAGCAATCTACAGTACCATATTGTACAAACTATACATTATGTATGGATTTGGCCATGGGCATGTGGATAAGCGCCTGTTTGCGAGTGGAGAGCGCTCTGTTTCAGTATTCGGTGATGCCAAAAAAATAAAAACGGTAAGAGACAAGAGCTAAAGATTGGGCTTAGTTAAAAAAAACATGTGTACATCCTGGCAGCATCCCAATGTATCATATGGAAAATGTAAATATAAAAAAAAATGTGCTGTTGTATTGCTATCATCATCGAAAAATCGTAAGTTATCATCGTCTCATATTTCGTATTTGTCTGCAGTGCCTGGACATTTTTATTGCGGTTAAAAGGCTTTGGTTTGGTTTGCTGAGCTGATGGTCCAATGCGTCCTTTGGCTTTTCAGTGCGCTCGCCTTGTTTTCTTTCTCTTTCTTCACTCCTCCTACATCGTCTGCTACATTCCTGTCCACCCCCAACACATGCACATCCAACACCTGGGTCTTCACCTCCTCCCTATGAAAACACAGCTGCCCCGCTCCATATGGCCGAGGTGCTGTAACAACACACACACACACACACACACACACGAACCCCCTGTCCATATGAGCTTTCATGCATTCAGTGCTGCCACCACTTGAACCCCGAGGTTTGAGTATACACTCATATACACATCCTCACACACACTTGTCACATTGTTCTCTCTACTGACATGTTGACTTAAGAGAGTGTCTGTGTCACCCACTTCGATGTCGCATCTCTCTATCTTTGGAATTATATATATATATATATATATATATATATGTGTGTGTGTGTGTGTGTGTGTGTATATGTATGTATGTATGTATTTATGTATGTATATATATAATATATATATAGTGTGTGTGTGTGTGTGTTACAAAGCAACCAGTGTAACATGGGGGGAAAAGGGGGGAAAAACAGAGCAAAGGGGGTTTAAGGAGGTGGATGAATTGTCTTAAAGAGACGCTCGCTTTCAAAACACTCGCTGACAAACGAACAGGAGTGAGCGAGAACGAGAGAAAGAGTGCGTGTGAGGGCGATGAGTTAAGAAGCTTTGAGGAGGATTAGGTGAAGAATTTAACTTTTTTTTTTTTTCTTTCCTTCGGAGCCTGAGATGTCTTCTCGGGGCAATTTGCCCCTGAACGCTGCAACATGGTTAATCCCTTCTTAAAAGAGCATAATCCAAGAAACTCTGCTACCTGATCCACAGCACGGCGAGCGAGTGTGAGTGAGCAGTGCCACTGATGTTTCTAACTGCAGAAACATACACCCCCACATGCACACGCGCAGACACACACACACACACACACACACACACACACACACACACACACACACACACACACACACACACACACACACTCATCTCAGCTCTCTCAGTATTTGAGTTATACCTCCAAGTCTTAATTTTCTAATTCAGGAATACCACCGTAGTTTGAATCACACACGCACCTACACAGAAATAATGGTGAAGCCACTTTTACACAGAATACTCACACACACTTTTACACACACACACACACACACTTACACACACACACACACACACACACACACACACACACACACCCCTTCATATTTTCCCGTAGGTGCGCATAAGCAGCATCGCCCAGTCAGAACACGAAGGCCAGTCCTGAGTAACTTGTACACCATTATATAAAATTATATTGTTCTATAAAATGCTGACTAAGATTTAATTTCCTCAAAAATTTCAAGATGTTCAGTTTTGTCAGCAATATGTTGGTGTGTTCAATTTGATTAAGGATTAAGGGTTTCCTACACTGCCCACAATTCTCTAGCCTCGCTTTGTCTTTAAGTAAACAGAAAATCTAAAACCAATTTAGATTGACATTTATGCCATTTGGCAGATGTCCTTATCACATTTATCTCATTTATACAATTGAGCAGCTATGGAGGTTAGAGGCCTTTCTCAAGGTGGCCCAGCAGTGACAGCTTGGTGTGGCTGGAGTTTGAACCCTTTTAAGAGAAAAAGAAAAAAAAAATCTTGAAATTAGTTGGAATGAACTCAAAATTTGTGACTTTTAGCTTAAATGTTGGCTTTAAGGTTATTGCTAAGTTAGCGTGCTCTAAAGCAGTGACAGAATTCACAGAATGAACTGCCTCATGCATCTTCTGAAGTTGCTGTTGTTGAGCAAGAGAAATCAAAACAATCATGGGTTATGGTGCAAGACACCAGGGGCCCAGTAGCTGGGATTTGAACTCTTTACTTTTATCCAAAGCCCAATGCCTTAACCACTAAGCTAGCACCTCCCAGTTAACATCACCATGCTTGTGAGATCTCTAGCTGTCTTTTGTCTGGGATACAAATTTTTTGATTAATTTATTTTTCATTTGATGTTGAACTTCATTGAAGCTTGTGCATTTATTAGGAGTTGCAAGTCATTGAAGCAGCTCATACCTACAAAGCTGTTGTTACAACCGTGGTGAGCTGAATGAAAATCAAATCTGCTTTTCCGCACTAGAGTTGGTTCCCGGAAGCAGGACGAGAACACGTCGCTCACATGCTCTCGGGGTTGTTTTGGGCTGCATTCAGACGTGATTGCGAGTGTCCTCACCTGGCTAAACGAAAGCACACGGAGGAGGGGGAAAAAACAGGGTTCGACTCCAACGGACTAAACACTGCGAATGTGGAGGAACTCTCAGAAAACCTGACCAGAACAATGTTCTTAGAAACTAGGGTTTATAAAATGAGAATGTTTATTATTCTCATTCTTTTAACACATTTGTGTGTGTGTGTGTGAGAGAAAGAGAGAGAGCACACGTTCAGAATCTGGCTGGAATTGTCACTGTTACACACTCGCTGAACCCTGTGGTATTGTGTGTGTGTACGTGAACAGGTTAAGAAGCTGGCTGGATTTGCGTCCATTACACATTTGTGTGTGTGTGTGTGTGTGTGAGATGTGCGATGTGCTTTTTTGCTTCAGACATTGACAGGGAGCAAGAGAGCAAACAGGAGATCAATCAGCACCAAGTATTTCCTGTGCTTAGATTCTGTTGATTTTGGATTGTGTGTGAATATATGTGTGTGTGTGTGTGTGTGTGTGTTTGTGTGTGTGTGTGTGTGTGTGTGTGTGTGTGTGTGTGTGTGTAAGTTAAAATGAATACTTGTTGCTAATAGATTTGGTTCATATGGCGGTACATTTGTTTCCTGTGTAACACTTAGGCATGTTGACAAGTCGGCAAGTTTGCAGTTTGATTTCTCTGAATTGTGATGATGGACACATGCAGGATAAGCATTTTTCCAGCGTGAAAAGGCTGCAAAGAAACAAACAATAAAAAAAACAAAAAATCGCATTATATCTCCAGACCAGAGCTCAGTAAAGTAGTATATAGAATTTTTTTTTATTATTGTAGGTTAAAATGCGGATAACTGTGTTTACCTAAAACTTAATAATGAAATAATAATCTGATTTAATAGCTTCAGTACAAGAAGATGGGAGAGGAGGGGAAAGAATTACGTTGGTAAAGCTTTTATTATCTATTACAAAATCATTGCGATTGGGTCTTTTTTTACTGTTGGAATCTTTCCAATTGTTTTGTGCTTGTTTGCTAATTTTACAAGCGTAGAAGCTAGGAAAAAGAATAGCAGAATAGTAGAGAAATGTCCTCTGGTAAAAAAAAAGAAGACATCATGCTACATGAAAAGATTTTACTGTAAAAAAAAAAATTACAAAAACAGAAAATATTCAAAAGAAAATTCCTAGTGGACAAAAAAATCCTCTAAGAGAAAAATATATCCTTTAAATAAACAAACAAAAAACAAAAAAGTCCTATTAAGTAAAACCAGATTTCTCTTAGTTTAAAAAAAAAATCTTGTAAAGGGTAAAAAATCCTCTAACTAAAAAAAATAAAATAAAAAGGCCTGGTATTAAAAAAAATAAAATTCTTTGTCCCATGAAGTGAAACCTAATTCTGAGGTGTTAAGAAATAAATATATAAATAAATAAAATCCTCATTTTAAGTAAAAAAAAAAAATATATATATATTTTGTTGTAAAACAGAAATTCCCATACGCCTTTTAAAAAAAAAATAATCCCCTTTAGATTAAAAAATAAAAAATTTGCCATAAATTGGAAGAAAATTATTCTCTGAGGTTAAAAAATAATAATTAATCTTAAGGAAAGAGCTCCTTTGAGGTTATAAATAAATAAATGAATTGGTTAATTAAACAAATTAAATCAATCAGTCAATCAATCAAGTCTCCTGTTGAGAAAACAAATTTCTCTGAGGTAAACATTTTTTTTTAAATAAAATAAATAAATAAATAACCTAATGTCCCAATGAAATCAAAATGTATGGCTTTTATTTTCAATGTTAGCCTTAAGGTTATTTATAAACTGGTGTGCTCTTAAACATTAACAAACTTATTAACTGTACACTCGACAAACAACAACAAACATGGATCATAATGGGTCATGAAGACGCTTGAGTTTGTTCTCTTTGGAAAAGAGGGATTTGAGTGGCACGGCTTTGAAACACTGCATATTTAACACTCAGGTTTGCGTCCATTGTACTAACTGTCAGAACTATTGGGTGTTTAAAAAACGACTTCCTGTTTCAGTGGAAATGATGTCAAGTCGCTTTACAGGTGTAGAAGTTCTTATTAGTATAAATAGTGTGCAAAATTAATGTAGAAAATTCTATCAAAACTTAGTGTATTTAAAAAATAATAATAATAAATAAAAATAAAAACATGAACCAATGTATTTTGGTCTGGGATCCCTCTTTGCACTCTTGTTTTCATCGTATAGACATGTCCCTTCACACCTTAGATTATTCTGAAGAATATCCCACTGTGCACTTGAACATGATCTAATGGCAGTCCTTAAGAATAGTGACTGTAATTAAACCCTCACAAGACTTACAGGTGGAGATTTTTGAAGATGTACAGATGTACAAAGAACGAAATTAAATACTTGGAAAATGCCTCGTTGGTCTTTAACGCCGTCTCCAACAAACTTTACCACGTCACATTCTGACACGCAGCTCGAAAGCAAATTTGCTTCTTAGCCGATGTTTGTAATTAGAAGCTAATTCAGTGTCTGATTGTGTCGAGTCGCTCTTGTTTGTGTGAAAGCCGTCTGTCCACAAGCCTAAACTGCTGAACTCAGTGTGTCTGGGCTCTGCTTAGTGTCTGCAGAAGTGAAGGGAGTGTGTTCCTGTCTTCTCTCTCTCTTTGTCTGTCCTTCTTCTCTCATGCTCTCTCTTTCTCTATGTAACCTGACCAGAATGTCTCACAGCTTTGCTATCCACCCACATGTCATTGCCTGAAGACTCATGAAGAGGCAGAGGGAACATACAGAAAGTCGTCGAAGGTGTGTGTTTGTGTGTGTGTGTGTGTGTGTGTGTGTGTGTGCTGGGGGGGGGGGGGGGAGTGGGG
>MU551704.1:5024000-5056500 GCA_024362625.1 Silurus asotus
GTTTTCGCTTATTCCTTTACTTTGTCATTCGAGCAGTACTGCGGCATCTCGGCATCTCTTGTACACACACACACACACACACACACACACACACACACACACACACACACACACACATACACACACAGTGTCATATATACTAGCTTTCACTGACATTAAAATTCAGTACTGATGAAGATAATAGATATTTCCATGACGGCCTTTTGGTGAGCTCAGGATTTTAGCTTTCTGACATTTGAAGCATGAATGTGGATGATAATGGAGCTAATTGAACAGCTCTGGTGGCCTCACTATGAAAATGAACATTAAGTGCTTTCTTCACTTACAGAAAAATCCATCTGTGAAACCAATGCCTGTTTTTTATTTTTTTTTGCCTTACATTGTCTCTATCTCCCTCAATTTTTCCTCCCAGTACTTGCTATATGATACGATATTTTACTATTATGTCAGCCCAATCGCCTGCAGAGAAATGTATCCTCTCATTGGCCCTCGGCCTGTTTCACAGCCGAACAGTCCATCAGCGCTGATGTAACAGACAGGAAACAGTCACGCTAGCTAGTCTTTGTACCCGTAGCTGCTCCAACCAGACATGGCAACACTCGCCTCATTATTTCTAGCATGCTTTATCAATGTAGTGGTGGGTTTGAATGAAGCCAACTTTGCTATCAGGCACTCCAGTGGGCACCTATCAGAGGGGTGCTATTGTCCTCAGGCTGCGATAATGACGCTTTGGCAAGGACGTACGCTTTTATCTTTCACCACCACTTTGTGCAAAGAGACATAATTCTGGGGATGGTTAGTAAGACATCATTGTGTTCCATTTAAAGAAAGAATGCTTGTGTGGTATTCATAACCAAATTGTTAGTGTATTAGGTCTACTTTCTAAATACATACAGATTCAGAAATATTGGCAACGATTGGTTGAGGAAAAATCTCATTATGTTTAATTATCTCTATTTCTTTATTACTTCCTCTTTAGAAACAGGTCCCTCCTGCTTATTGCTGTCAGAATTATGAACCTATCCCAGGAATGCTTATAAGAATATACCCTACAAGAGGCCCTAATCTATCCAGAACACCATAGACACATGTATTTTTACACTAATTAAATTTAGCATCACTTTAAATCATGTTTTTTAAAAGTCTAAGAGAAAAGTGCTTTAGTTAAAATCAATGTATTCTAGCAAAAAACTTATATATATCTATATCTACACCGATCAGGCACAACCTTAAGACATAAAATTCTGACCGGTGAGTGAGTAACACTGATTATCTCTTCATCATAGCCCCTGTTAGTGTGTAGGAAATATTAGGCAGCAAGTGCCCTCAAAGTTGAGGTGTTAGAAGCAGAAAAAATGGGCAAGTTTAAGAACTTGACAAGGGGCCAAATTAGTTTGCAAGGGGCCAAATTGTGGGAGTCTAGACGACTAGGTCAGAGCATCTTCAAAACTGCAGCTCTTGTGGGATGTTCCTGGTCTGCAGTGGTCAGTATCTATCAAAAGTGGTCCAAGGAAGGAACAGTGGTGAACCGGCTACAGGGTCATGGGTGGCCAAGGCTTTTTGATGCACGTGGGGAGCGAAGGCTGGACCGCTTTGAAAGACAAACTCCTGTAGCTTAAATTGCTGAAGAAGTTAAAGCTGTTAGTGCTCAATAGGTCAGAACTGTTTTGGCAGCAAAAGGGGGACCAACGCAATATTAGGCAGATGGGAATAATGTTATGCCTGATCGGTGGCCATGAAGATGTGCTTGGTCAGTGTATATATCTATATATAATAAACCGCATTATTAACACTCCTGCATTTAGTACTGTTGGCAACCAATTTTTTGACAAAAGTGCAACACCACCCTTCTTCAATGCCTCATAAACTGAAGAAAAAACACAGAAGAAATTGGAAAACATTCCCCCGTACAGAATCTCTCCCAGATTCTACTCATCAGCTAGCAGGTCTTCAGTGGGGTTTTGGTTCAGGAACCTGGGATGGGCCAACCATGAATCTTTGAAATATTCATGTGTAGATGGTGGGTATGGTCGATCATCACATCCTGCTGGAAGATTCAACCAGGTACCAGTTGTAACTTTATGACAGAGGCAATCTTTCATTCTCAAATCTCTGAGTCCATAATGGAATGTATCCAACCGAACAAGGTCCCCAGGATGTATGGAGGGAAAAACAGCCAAACGCCAACAGAGATACTCTTTCTATCATACTTAGCATTGCGGTGTAGGTTTTTAAAAAGATAAAAACACTTTATTGAGGGTGGTAATAATTCTGGAGCTCACCATAATTGCATTTTGTGCATTTAACACTATGTTGGTGTCAATAGTAGGGCTGTGTATTTGCAAGTATCTGCCAATACTATATGTATCACGATACAGGGGTTGCGATATGATATTTTGCAATACGTACTGTAAGCAAGGCGATATTGGAATATTTCTAATTTTAGGAAATCTATCATTTAAGGACACTGCTATATGGCTAATATTAATTACGTCTAAAATTACACTGATAACTCGAAGCCCACCATAAAACCTGTGCCAGCCTTACCCGTATCACACTTCAGTGGCAATCAGGTGTATTGCAATACATGAACACAATTAGTATCATTGTACTTTACATGGTAATTCTCTTTAGAATGTAAATGAAATAACTGCCAGGAATCTTGTATGATTACATTTTTTTTATATCAGCATTGCGTTTTTGAGACACGATACAGTATCGGCAAACAAAATATCGCAATATTCAATTGTATCGAGATTTTTTTTACAACCCTAGTCAATACTAAAGAAAAAAATGTAAAAAGTTTTAACAAGGAAGGGAGTCAAAACATTTGGCTGGTGGTTTATGCGATCGAAAGACGTACGCCAGTGTCAGCACTTTTCTTTTTTAATTTCTTTTCATTTGAATGTAAATGAGGTTTAATCTTTGGATGAAATCGTGGGTAGTGTTTCGTAGGGTTACCTGTGGCTCGAACTCATGCTCTCTTTCTCAGCTCACTGGATTCCAGAGCAAAAATGGAGTCAAAAGGTGAATCTGATACTTATGTCCATGATGACGGACCGAGTTTGAGACACAAGGAGATGGAGGAGGACTGAGATGCTCAGGTGTGTGTGTGGATGTAGGTGTTTCTTCTGGCCCTTCCAGTTTTTCTCCTTCTGTACACGGCTTTATATTTCCCAACCATCTTAATTCACACACACACACACACACACACACACACACACACACACACACACACACACCTCCTAGCCAGTGAGGCTTAACGGAGCCAACGATAATTTACTTTGCACACTAACTTTCAATTTGGCTCCTGCTCCTCGTACCCCTCCACACACACACACACACACACACACACACACACACACACACACACACACACACACACACACACACACACTCTCTCTTTCTACCCCCTTCTTGCAAGCGCTCTGCTGTGTCTATCACAGACCCGCTATGCTTCAAGGCTAAATTGAATCACTGCCTGCTTGTGTGTGTGTGTGTGTGTGTGTGTGTGTGTGTGTGTGTGTGTGTGTGTGTGTGTGTGGTGTGTGTGTGTGCGCACATGTATGTGAGAGCACGCGTGTTCACATGTGCAAGTGCATGTGTGTGTGCATGTGTGTTTCCAGCATATGCCATTCAACATCATGTGGGGTTTAGTCTAGACATCTAGAGCCTGCTTAAATATATGAAGGAGGAAAATCATCATCCACAGTCTTTCTTTACACACACACACACACACACACACACACACACACACACACAGACACAGACACACACACAGACAATCAGACTCGATCTCCCTCTTTGTTTTCTTTTTCAGTCTTTTATTTAGTTTCTCACTTCTGTAACCATCTTCCTATCAGTCTTTCTCTCCACTTTACTTTCCCCCTCTCTTTTATTTCTCTTTTGATTCTCTCGCTCTCTCACTCCCCCAGTCTCTCCCTCTCTCATTTTTTATTAGCTTTTTCTCTCTATTAGTCTCTTACTTGGTTTGTCTCTCTTCTCTCGGTCTTTCTTACTCATGGTCTCGTTCTCTTTCTATTTCTCTCTCGTGTTCTCTCTCGTGTTCTCTCTTGTGTTCTCTCTCTCGTTCTCTGTTTAAGTGGAAACAGGCAGAAATGATCCATTACCACTAATGAATTGATTCAATTGGGCATAATAGGCTCATTTATCTATCAAAGAAAAGCCAATTCATGTTGAGCGAGAGTGTGTGTGTGTGTGTGTGTGTGTGTGTGTGTGTGTGAGAGAAAAAGAGAAAGGAGGAGAGGAAGAACAACAGTCCAAGTATGGCCAACCTCGATCGCAGAAATACGGAGACAAATAAAAGAAGAGATGTTTAACAGAGAGACAAAGGGAGACATGGAGACAGAGGGGAAAGGCGGGGGGATTATATGTAATAAAAGAGGAGTGTGTGTGCAAGAAAGAGGCGGTCAAGCGAGACAGGGAGGGCGAGAGCAAGAGAGAGTGGGAGAGAAAAAAAAAAGAAAAAAAAAAAATCAGTCCACCATGTGGATGCGCCGTTTTCTTCCTCTGTGTCACCTTTTGTCTGTGGTGTGTGTGTGTGTGTGTGTGTGTGTGTGTGTGGTGAAGTGAAGCTCTCTTTCTATTTTTCATTCCCTTTGTGTAACGTATTACATCAATATGTTAATACTGTATACTTTCACTGCACTCACTTTCATTTATTCCGCATTTGAAATGTAGAAGCACATCATCTCGTTCATCAGTCAGCATCCTAAATGCGTTTATTGGCGCTACACCTGTCACAACTCATCTCCACTGTTGAAGCACTATTATAGTTTCATCATATTCATGTACTCGGCAACCAAACGTTTTAAATCCACATGTAGCACTTTTACTTACCTAACGGAAGTAGAAATGGTGAACTTTTTGGCCAGGCAGCTTGTCACATGACCTCGGGGGAAAATTCGTTCTCTCCGTATGTCCCGTGTGAAACGACTTCGAATTCACTCGCATGAAAATGATTTCTGTGTAAGGACGACTTGATATTCTACATGGATCCTACAACAAAAGAACTGTCTCAGTGATCTGATTAGAAAAATGAGAAAAAGTTACTGAGGCAAAATAAACATTTGTGTTTATTAAAATTACATTAACGCTATACAAGTTTATTAATAACAATTTAAAAAATACTAATAATGCACCATTTTTATTCTTTATTCCGGTCATTAGATGAAGTTCTAATGTTCATTTCTTTCCAGGTGACTAAAATCCAAGCTAATTTTAAGTAACAAATGAAACTGCTTGGGATTTGGTGGCATAAAGATATCTGTGTACAGTTATTATAGATTTTTACATGGATCCTACAATAAAAGAAAAAAAAAGGAAATGTTTGTCATAAAATAAAAAATTGTGTAACATAATCTGTAGTGATAAAAATACAAGATAATCTGAGGTAAAAAAATAAAAATAAATAAAAAAATATCATTTTATATTTTATATTGTAACATCATTTCTCATTATTATTTGATAATAATAATAATAATAATAATAATAATACTGCACAGTTCTTTAAACTGGGATTCTGTCACATGATGCTGATTTCTGTGTAAACACGATTTGATTTGCTTTATGGATCCTACAACAAAAGAAATGTTGCAGCTAATTGTTTAGGAAAAACTTATAAACCAACTTTTGTGTATAACAATTATACATTATTCTGGGGATTCGTAAAGGTGTTAATCTTCATTCTTTCTCAGGTGATTAAAAAAAAATAAACTTTTTGGGATTTGGTCACATGACTTCTCTTTACACACATAATTGATTTTCTATATGGATCCTTCAACCAAAAAAAAACATTTCTTAGCGAACTGATTAGAAAAATGAGAAAATGAGCCAACAAATAAACATTTGTGTATCATAATTATCTTAACTCTATACAATTGTTTTTTTGTTTTTTTTTATTTAATAATAATAATAATAATAATAATTCATCGGTTTTCTTTTCCTGAATCCAGTAATACAAACAAGTGCTAATGCTCATTCCTTTTGTGGTGATTAAAATCCAAGATAATCTGAGGTAAAAATGAAATGGCTTGAGATTCAGTTGCATGAAGACGTTTCTGTGTAAGGACCAATTGAGTTTATTTATGAATGCTACAACAAAAGAAATGTCTCAGCTAATTGATTTAGAAAAAATGAGAAAACGAACAAAAAAAAAAAAACATTTGTGTATAACAATTATCTTAACTCTATACAAGTTTAGTTTTTCGTGATAATAAAAATGCGCCATCTTTTTCTTGATTCCTAACAAGGGAACAATGAAACAGCTTGGGATTCAGTTGCATAAAAAAACTATTTCTGTGTAGGGTCTTAATTGATTTCCTGCACAGATCCTACAACAAAATAAATGTCTGAGCGAACTGAATAGAAAAATGTTGAAAAAAGAAAAATTTGTATATCATAATTATATGATAGGAACAAGTGCTAATGTTCTTTCCTTCTCAGGTGACTAAAATCCAAAATAATCTGAGGTAAAATGTGCACAGAATTCGATCTACACCACCTGATAATTGTCTGGTATTAAAAATGTATCTTTAAGACCTCTTTCAGGCATTTCCTTTGGAGCAGTGATTGCGACATTTGCCTCTTTTACCTTTAATAAATTGAAATATCCTATTTTAGAGCACCGGCCCACCCCAGGGCTTCACTGCTCCATCCCTGGGCTGACTGAGCTCTTTGTTGACCTGCGTGAGTGTGACAGGCTGGAACACACTGATAAACGGAGGAAAGGGAGTGAGATAGCCATCCAGAGGGGGATGATAACACAAGAGGTGAACAGAGAAAGAAAGAAAAATAGCACTCCTCCGTGGCATATGAGTGGTCCAGCGGGGAGAAGGAGAGATGCTTGGACAAGAGCCGGGCGGGATTAGACAGAAAAAAGCAAAAAGAAAAAAAGAGAAAGATGGAGAATAAGTATACAGAGATAAACAATATACAGCCTTCAGATATTATATTTCAGGAGCATATACATCACCTGAGCCTGTGTGAGCTGAATAACAAACCATATCTTACTGGAAGATGGGCTTGATTGGAATTCAAGATGATTATCTGGCTGAATGGCAAAGGACCGCACGTCTTTTTTCCCCCCCTCTTTTTGGACTGAATTTTCTTTTTCAGCTTGCAGTAACAGGGTGTGAAATATATTTTGAAATTAATTGTACACTTGGAAAAAGAATTTGCATGTCTATGTTGTCACATTTTCCCGAGTTTTAAAATTCAGCTGCTTCCTTCTTTTCCTCCATCTGTCAGTCTGCTCTGAAGGTATCACTAGCGGGTCACACGGGTTTCCAGTGATTAGTTAAAAACAATAAGAAGGAAAACATAAAAATAAAAAATAAACAAAAGCAGGAGCAGCACAACATGGGTTGTTCATGTCACTGTTTTTCTGGGTGTGACAAATTGCTTTATGCACGAACGTGTAGAAAGAGAAAATTGACTTTCCTGAACATTTTGTGCCCGAATTTGTGCTTTTTTTTTCCTCAAGATTTTAAATTGGTGAAATTCAATTTGATGGCATGCCATTGGGTATGCCAAGAATCTGAAGCAGCTCAAACACTGTTCGCTTTGCTCAGAAAAAAAGGAGAGAAAAGGAAACACAGCTAAACTGTTGGTATCGTCCCAATATTCTAATGAGAATCCTAAGACTTTCAGTCTGCTATGTCAATCAAGCTGAGCTAAACACAACAGTGGTAATGAGAAGAATCAGAATTTGTGAAGACATAACCACTGTTAATAGTATGTGCTGCCATAGTGTTTCAGTTTTAGCCTGTTCTGATTTGCAGAATATACATGTGATTACCACTATATTGAAAGGCCAAGTGACACCTACCAAAATTTGCTTCACCCGCTTTATATTCCTCAATTTGGCAGACTTTATACTGCATATTGTGAAGCACAAGTCCAGTGTTAACCTAATTCAAAAGCCATTGTTGAATCAAATCATGGGGCTGAGAGCTGCCGCCTACTGCTGTTTGACCTGGTTGATTCAACCTGCTGATCACCATTCACGTGTTGCTAGCAGTGGTGGATGAAGTGCTCAAACCATGTACTTAAAGTAAAAGTAGAGATACAGTCGGTAAAATATGACCAGTAAAAGTGCTCCCTTTAAACTTTCACTTGAGGAAAAAGTACGAAAGTATTTGCATTTAAATGTACTTAAGAATTCAAAGTACTATGATTTATTATGGCTATAATGATGCTATTATAATTTTTTGTCTCAAGACACTTTGCCTAATCAACTCAGTTTATGGGAAAAGCACACCAACCTATTAATAGAATGATATTAAGGATTCAAACACTGATTGATATCTATTAAAATGATCATGAGCCCAAAATCTTTTTTTAAACTACTCTTATTTTATTTTATTTTATTTTATTTTATTTTTTTTATTTTTTTTATTGCACAAATAAGGCTACGGGTTTTTTGGCAAGTCAGATTCAGGAGTTTCTTCCATCATTTATTCCTCTCAAAAGTTGGTAAACTGGATGTTTGTAAAAAGAAGATACCATCAAGCAGCAATCAAAACAAGTTCAATACATAGCGAGCTCTCTACCCTGATGGGTGGCTTGCTGCGTTCTTCACCAGTTGCGTTTTTTATCCACTCATAAATTGTATACACTCATTGTATTGTTTTTTTATTTTTTATTTATAATCACACTCTTGATGTCACCCAAATGAGAATGGGTTTCCCTTTTGAGTCTGGTTCCTCTCAAGTTTCTTCCTCATATTTATAAGGGAGTTTTTCCTTGCCACAGTCACCCCAGGCTGCTCATCAGGGATAAACACACACAATTCTCTTTAATTCTTGTGTTCTTTCAGGCAATGTTTATTGTGAAAAGTGCTATAGAAATAAACTTGAAACTTCATAAATAGAAAGGAACGAACTTATTTAGCAAAAATGTAGTTGAGTAAAAATATTTGACTTTGATATGTTGTTAAAGTCTCCCCAAATGAAAAAAGCTACTTAAGTACAGTAAGAATTACATTTTCTTTGTTACTGTCTTCTCTTGGACAATGGTGCCACTAGACTATGTTGTACATTTTCATTTACGGCATTTAGCAGACCCCCTTATCCAGAGCGACGTACAAAAGTGCTTTGAGTCTCTAGTAATGAATAAATCTACACTGGTACGCAATATTACAAACTTAATATAAATATAACCCTTGAATTCTACAAGCTTGAAAGTGCTAATTTAAGTATTTCAGGAAGAGGTAGGTCTTCAGTCGTCGCTTGAAGACAATCCATGAACAGTGTACCATGTGTACCACAGTGTACCATTTACCTGAACAGTGTTCTTAAACAAGAACCATAAGACACCAGTCTACTTCTGCAGTGGTGCTCAAAAACTTCCCTTTTAAACATAACAAACCACAGTAACCTGAATCATGTTTCAAAATGTTTGCAATTTTAGAATCTTTACAGGATTCATATTGCTGCTCTTGTCTATACCATAGTTCCTTGATTTCTGTATTCCTGAAGATTTGGACTACTGGTCATAGTTGCTAATTCTGTGTCCTTGAACAAGAGACTTAACCCTGCCCTGCTCAGTTTCCTCCTGTCTCAGGTACAAGTTGCTTTGGAATAAAGCATCAGCCAAATAAGCAAATGTAGACCAGCATACACATGCACACTCCCTATCGAAGGAGTGAAGCCAAAATACACACTAAAGAACAAGTGTGGAAAATCAAGGGAGCTCCTAAACCACTGGTTGGATTTTAAATGTGGTCGATAGCTTCCTGCAGTGTTCTTGTGCATTAACTCCATGTCCTTGGCAATGAATATAATTTCAAACAAAGTCATGACAATAGCACATGTAGTGCTGATTTACTTATCATCAGCGCTAACTCCTGTACCTGGCATTGTTTAAGGTCTTTGGTATCTTAAGACTTGATCTTTACTTGCATAAGGTTAAGAACTGCTACTGAATGCTATTAATGTAAGCACATATTTTAGAAATGACTGATGTCAAGGTCTTGTCCTCTATTGCCATCTGTATGCTCAGGCCATAGTGTTGGAAAATCTCCAGAGATTTCACAACACTATAGATTACACCGCATCACAGGATGTACTGTAAAATAGAAGGATGCGTGGCTGAATTTCTTCATTGTCCAACAGACTTGCAAGTTGCCACTTATCTCACTGTCCCATGAATTTAGGTATTCTTTCTTCGTATTGATGGGTAAATTAAGAAAGAGAGGATGGAAGAAAGGAAGGATTTGAAATTATTTGCTATAGGAATCTTAAAATACCACAGTGTTTGCTCAATGAGGCAGAAAATGTGTGCCATCAAAGGTGAACATTGCAGTGAGTGTAGTGTAGTGTAGGGCCATGAAAGGCCAGTCATGAGTATGCAACCAGACTGCAGACCACTGCGGAAGTGAGGAACGTTAAAGAGGTTTGAGGGAATGTCGTCGGGAATCATTAAAGCGTTTGGTTGCAAGGTGATGTCGCTGGGTATTCACTGATTCTTATTTAGGCATGTTGATATCCAGTTTTATGTAATAATAAGTCCATTTTGAGAGAAAATAAAGACACTTGGTAGACTTAAATAACATTTTCAGGTAAGGACAGAACTACACATAATAGCCAGAGTATTCAACAACTTATAGACTTTTGCCAGTGGTATAATATACTTGCATGCTTTAGTCTGTACTTATGTAGTTAACTTGCTATACTTACATACCATTTTTTTCTTGACACTTGGGTTTTTGGCATGCCACGTGTTAAATTGGGCAACACACCTGAGCTTCCATTGCTGTTTGTTAGCCAATGTATTAATGATAGAACATATGGACAGCCTAAAGATACACTTGAACACCACAAAGATGGTTATGGACTGCTTTGTTTTGCCTTGATTGCTTTAGGACTGAAATTGCCACAACACTTTTGCACTTCAATCTCAATCAGTAAAAAAAGTTAATACCATCAACAATATAGACTAAAATATAATATATTTCCTGGTTACACAACTGTACTTTTTGAACTTTTATAGCACACATATAGAAGGAAAGTATTTATAGTCGCACCAACCAGTGTCAGCCAGGTGTAGATGGGTTCCCTTTTGAGGCTGGTTCCTTTCAAGGTTTCATTGTCCAGGATGAAGGGAGTTTGTCCTTGCCTAGCTTGCTCATTATGGATATATTTATACATTTAAAATCTAAAGCTGCTTTGTGACAACGGTCTGTTGTGAAACGCATTATATAAATTGAATTGTAGTCTGACTTGGATCACATTTACCTGATGAGCAAAAAGGAACACAAAACTGCTTTTATATGGATGCATGTGGCACTTAACAATAATGTGTGTTCCTCAACATTTGTGTCTTGTTAACTGTTATCTATGCCATTAAACGCTCTTTGACTGGCAAACGAACATTTAAAGGGTGTATGTGGAAGCCTACAAAAGAGAGTTTACTGAAGAGATGTTTAAAGAATCCATTTTGGAAGCTAAATCTTCATTACTATATATGATGTACCATTAATGATCCTTGCTTCTGAAACGGTTATTAGTGCTTGTCCAGTCTGAATGGTTGTACACATTTTAGACATCAGTCAAATGATCCACATTCATAGACAATTGAATCATTTTAGCATTGAGACACATTTTAATAGTCTCTGAATTCACATTTTGTTTAAAAAGGAAAAGGAAAAGTGAAGAGCTAAAAACAATTTGATAAATTGTGCTTGGTTTTGAAGTCCAATATCGCAGGCACATTTCGGGCATGTGATGCACATAAATATTGCAATACTTTATCTTTACTGTGCGAAATAATATCGAAAATGGTTTATTCGCGTTTGACCCCCACGTCTGACACCAGCTCCTAGATCATATTTGCTGACGCGCTCAAAGTCAGATTTATTGTTGGAAGGTGATGCCGATCTCCTAGTTTAGCTCGCCCTCCAGGGATTCCTGTGTTTATCTAACCCAGCCATACATCACCTGTCAAGAGCCGTCACCCCCAATACTTCTTGGTTCTCCACTTAAACGAGAAGCCATTTTTAAACTCGGTTTTCTCCCCGAAATCACTCATTGGGGGATTCGCTGCTTGTGGCCAAAATGGCATCACCTTGGAATACAAGATGACAGTCGCAACTCTAAAAGCAGACTTGCTGATGGTGCGCAGAGCCTTGTTTGGGTTAGTGGAACCCTGTGGAGCCAAAAAAAAAAACGAAGCCCCCTCCTCACTCCCATGAGGATCCTGGAACTGTATGGTGGTTATTTATCATTGGTACAAAACCATCTCTCATTTTCCTGGGTGGAGGGGGTGGTGGTGTCTTACCACATCATTTCCTGAGCATGCTCGATGCAAGCTCTACCACGCTGTGGTCAGCTTGAGCTCCATTTATATCGGCTGGAAGTGACTTCACCTCCACACTCTCATTAACGGCGCCCAGCCCCCATCACCTACTTTATAGTCTGCGCTCAATAGGCGTGCAGGTCGTGATGGGCGTATTTATTTGTTTTTGTCCTTTTTCACCTTGACCAAAAGAGTTGTGTGTGTTTATTTTTTTTGCAGAGTGTGTGTCTGTGTGTGAGTGTGTGTATATGTCTTTGTGCATGTGTACATTATGGCCCGAGACCTTGCGATGGACAGCAATTTTGCCTCCGCTGCTCGTAAATCAGGTCATATGGAAGGGAAGGTGCCTATATTGCTTTTCAGTGACACCATTAGATCTAAAGCTGGAGATTAAAGTGTCATTGCGTTCCAGGTCCAACACTAGCAAGAGGAAGGTGATACGCATCTAATGGCCAAAGAACGGATTACTGTATTCTCCTGACCAAGCTTTAGACTTTGCTATAACACTAGTCTAATATGTCATCATACCTAATCAATAATCACATGTAAGACCTTGACCCTTGAATCTACTGACTACGGACAAGACACACTGAGATGTCATTAATGCCCCATTGGAAATGGAAGCTCCAAGAAATGCCTCTGCCGCAGTTATCGGCTATAACGGCATATTTCTAACACAATGCAGAGGCTAATATTAGACTGTTCTTAAGAGCAAGCACACAATAATGTCTAAATCAGGCAGAAGCCCGATTATTCCACCGAGCCATATTGATCGGAAAATTGATTTATTTCACTGAGAACTAACATGAAGCAGCACAAGTTCAGGCTTGTGTTCTTTTCCCTTTCAACAGATTAAAACATTAATAGGTTTGAAGGAGCCGTGGGTCAGTATCACTTACTAATTAAACCACAGATTAATTAAACAAAAAAAAACTTTATTTGTCTCAGGTCTAGAGAAGTAATAGATTGGATGACCCACATAAATTCTTCCCAAGATTCTAAGAGCTGATTGATGGCACACAAAGCCCTGCTTACAGAAAATATCTTGCTAAAAATACTCTTAGAATTTGTAATTGATTTCAATGGGAACTGTATTGGTTTTAGTGGAAACTCTCTAACGGTCCCTGTGGGTCTCTGCTGGTTATTTTTTGCCTTCTTTTTGGGACACGTCTAGAGTATATTATTAGGGGACCAAGGGAACACCTTTGGCACTTTGTAGATCACATAGTGTCTACTGGACACCAATAGAGACCATTAGGATTAGGACCTTTAGCATAAGATTGTACATTGGTTCCTTTGGGTTGCTGATAAATGTGTTTATTGATGAAATAATTGTCATGGTATTGACAGTTAACAGATGATGGTGTCTAATGATTTATATCGAAAAACTATTTCTGAAATGATTTTTATTGTAGTTTTCAGTACACTCTCACTTTTAACGACAATGTCACCACTTTACAGCAAAATATTCAACCAGCTTAACTGTATCATCACTCATTAATGGTTTAATCCTGCATCCAAATGTATCAATGGTCTTATAACAGGATTTCCAGCATCTAATAACTGCGTGTTCTTAAGTGATTTATTCCTCTTATACACCAGCATTTTGCCAATTGCGAATGGTTTATTTATGAATAAATGACGCATCACATCGTACATACTATGGTTTTAATTTTCATTGAAGGTTGTAGAACATCTCAGGTGTCATTTTTCTCACCAGCCACTGTTGTTATCTCTCTTGTGATTTAGTAAGACTAGCAGGATAGATTTTGTCATGTACCTTAGAAAGCCTTGTCACAAAGCAATGAAACTGGTGCAGATTTTGATGGTTTTTGGAACACGCACATGTCGCTTTTGTGTATATGCACTAAATTGGGCAAAAAGCACAACACACAAGAATTGGATAGTAAATGACTGGAACAATGTTGTGTGGACAGATGAGTCCAGAATTGACGTTCTAACAGAAGAACTTTATGTAAGACATGAAACAGTAGAGAAGATAATAGCAGATTGATTCAGCCCCATAGTCAAGGCGTAAGCATAATGGTTTGGGGTTGTTTTGGACACCTGCTCCAGGTGAACTGAATACCGAACCAACCTGGCTACCATTTCATACTCCGACACCATGCAGTTCCATCTGGACCAAGGCTAATTGTCATCAACTTCAACATACAACAAGCTCTGTAAGAATTATTTAGAGAGCAAAAAATCTGCTGGAGTGTTACCCATCATGGATTGGCCTGCCCAGTAACTGCACTTAAATTCCAGAGCAGTTAAGTGCAGTTACTGGGCAGGCCAATCCATGATGGGTAACACTCCAGCAGATTTTTTGCTCTCTAAATAAGGTCAGAAAGAAATTTCCAACTAGTAAAGAACACCTTTAGCAAGTCTTACAAGAGGCATGGTAAAGTATTTCAGCTGAAAGTGTTGACAGAAACGAACTGTCCAGATGCCAAGAATGTGTACAACTTTTATTCAAGTTTTTTACTTTTTGATCAAAGTAAAGCTTCATACCAATGAATTACCCAGTTTGTTGCGTTTAAAATGGATAAGGTGTTTACCAGGCTTTTGACAGCCACTGAATAAATACACACCTCCTCACAGAAAAACCTCACCATATCAATAATGTACTCACTTTTTTACAAGGTATTTATGCTTAGAAATCCATTTGTCTTTTTTTATTGACAGTATCAAGGAAACATAATGGCGATTTGACTTTATATTTCTAAACAATATTGGAAGAAACTGATTTTTATTGCTTTAGCTACTACACCCTAATTCAGCTTTGTAGCTCAAGTGAAAAACTACAGGGTGACAGTCAGACACTAAATGTCTCAGCTGAAGAGTTAAACTTGGGGTGAGTGTCAAATTGGTGTAAATTTGAATCTTCACCTTTCAAAATGAGTTCCTCTTTTTATCGATCATCTTTTGCAGCAAGTTCTTTTCCCGTCTACGGCTCATCAGCATGAGGTTCGTCAGATCATCTCGGGTGTCGCAGCAGATTATCATTAGCTCACTTCATTGTACACTGGAACAGATCTGTGTGTGTTTCACATGCTGGAAGATGAAAATGCCAGAGGTTCTCTTTCTTTTGGTGTGTTGTTATTAGTCATTATTTCACTACGGTATCATTAAGCAAGTGTACAGTATATTTAATTTCAAATTAACTAGATTTATTTCGAAATCCCATTCAGAAACAGCATTTTCTCATTGAATAGATTTTTAAAAACTGAATAAAATGCATTAACCAAAAGCGTTCAACAGATCTGCACAAAGTTTTATATCATACACTTTACTAATTATTTTCATGGTAGTGATCATTAAAGATTTGTGTTAAAAATAAAAAACACCAGGGGTTTTGTTTGTTTGTTGTTTGTTACCTGAATGGACACATTTGAGCAGTAGGTCAACTGTAAAAATGTCATCCATGTGGAACCATTAGACAGTTTCCACAAATTATAATCACTTCTTCACACACAAAACCATTACAATACATATATAACATTGTTAAACATACCAAAAATAAATACAATCCTGTTTCAGTATCCAAACTATAAACACAAAAATTATTGGATGCCTGATTTTTTCTTTTTTTTTCTATTATTTTTTTTTTAAGCCATAGGTTCTTTCTCTAACTGTTACCACAATGTTGGAGGCACCCAATTCTATAGGGTGTCTATGGATGTGGTAGAATTACATTTCCTCTTCACTTGAACTAAGAGACTCAAAGCTGTTCCAGCATGATAAAGTCTCTGTGCACAAAGCCAGCTTTATAAAGATATAGTTTACATGGTTTGGAGTGTAAGATCTTCTGCTATAGAGCTTAGATCTCAACCGTATTGAGCACCATTGGGACGTACATCATTACCTGACTTTTATAAATGCCTTGTGGCTGAATGAGCAAAATCTCAGAAATCTAGCGGAACATCTTCCCAGAAGAGTGGAGGTTATTATAACAGCAAATTGAGACAAAATCTGCATTGGGATGTTCAGAAAGCACATACCAATCTCAGTCAGGTGTCCACAACCTTTTTTCTATATAGTGTATGAAAACTATTAGAATAATAAAAACAACTTTTTTTAAAAATCCCAGACCTTTCCAAATTTTTCTCCAGATCCAACTGTATTTTTTTTTTTTTGGCCAATGTTTTTTGGCCTATTATTGATCCTGTGCATCAGAGCAATGCCAGCTCTCTGTTTTACAGTTCAGCTTTGGCAGGAAGTAACCTTCATCTCACTATTGATTCTTAAACTCGGTGCTAAAATCGTCTCTTATTACAGTTTCTGTGTTCGGAGTGTGAACTCTGATGTGCACTGGGCCCAGAGTTGCATTTCTATCCGGTGGCTCCTCGTCATTTCACCTGCCGTTATCAGTGTTTAGCTTAGATGTATGCTTTTGCTTTGTGTGTGTGTGTGTGTGTGTGTGTGTGTGTGTGTGTGTGTGTGTGTGTGTGTGTGTGTGTGCGCGCCACAAGTACTTATGAGTGATGCTCTGTTCTCCAGCCTGAATTTCTATCCTCCCTTCACCTCTTGTACATGACCTCACACAGGCGTCGCTTCCCGGATTAAAAAGGAGGAATGTTTTTCAGGTATCATGCTATGAAGAGTGAAGGACGGCGCGTGTGTATTTTCGCTGGAGTCGAATGAAAGCTGTTTCGACTTTGTCTAGGCCGGCGTGCTGATCAAGAGGTTAAAGAGCTGCATTCCATGAGTAAGTGGGAGTCCGAGCCTCTGTAACTTCCCGTCACACTGGAATTCCTGGCATGCTCTCTGGATCCGTCTCTCGGCCTGTGTGGAAGGGCACGTCGGAGTGTGTGTGTCGTGTCATGAAAGAGCAGAGAGGTGTGTGTGGTAAAGATCAGAAACAGAAACGCGAGTGTAATTATCAGGGTTTCGTGTGCTCTACGCTGCGGATTATTTCATCCAAGTCAAAGACGAGACTTGGAACGCAGCGGGATTCTGCTGGGATCGATGTCACGGTGGCAGAGGTTAAATAAAATATATATTTAAGTTAAAATGCGACGATGTGTCGGATGAGTCCACAGAGACTCCCAGCGTAAAAGAGATGTCGGGCTAAATATCAGGAATAATAAATATTAAAAATAAATAAATAAATAGAAAGAAAGAATGAAATCTGAATAAAAAAGTAAAGAAATAATACTAATCATTAGTTTGTAAGAATTGTTATAATAGTGAAAAAAGAAATGGGACATCAAAACAAATGCAGTGTGTGTTTGTGCGTGCGAGTGTAAAATCTTTTCCTCGCTGGTAATGCGTTTGATTTTTTTTACACTGTTCTTTTTGTCTACTTCTACGATCCTCTCTCGCTCTCTTACCCTCCCTCCCTTTCTTGCTCTCCTCCTCCGCTCTTCAACAACCCTCTCCTTCCTTCTAACCTCCTAGTGCTGGTCTCGTTCCCTTTGTCTTTTTGTTTTTCATCTTTCTGTGCTTTTTTTTCCCCCTTTTGCTTTCTCTTACTCTCTCTTGTTCACTTGCGCGCGCTCTCTCTCTCTCTCTCTCTCTCTCTCTCTCTCACACTCTCACTTTTTCTCTCTTATTCTGTCTCCAACTGTGAAGCCTGTACTCTCTCTCCTCGTTCTTTCTTTCGCTGCATGGCAGTAAAAGGACTGTCGTGTTGCAGCCATAAAGCCTCCTTGCTGCCTTCACCTCTCTCTCTCTCTCTCTCTCTCTCTCTCTCTCTCTCTCTCTCTCTCAAATCAGCACTGTGATAATGCTACGTCAGACACAAATCTGGCAGCAGAGGCTACTGCAGTCTCTCTCTCTCTCTCTCTCTCTCTCTCTCTCTCTCTCTCTTCTTTATAACTCGGTCATACACTTTCCCTCTCTTATCCTTTATATACTAGCTGTTTCCTTCCTCCCTTCCTTTCTTTCCTTCCTTCCCTTCCTTGCTCCTCGGAGTTCTTCGCCTTCCTTTCAGATCATTCTGTTGCTCAACTCGTTTACCGCCTGCCCTGGCTGATGAACCACAGCCAACATAAACCTGTGATCCATGCAGCCTCTCCCCAATCCCAGTGTTTCACTCTCCACCCCCTGCGGGTCAGACCACACACCACATCATGGCCCAGCAAACCACAAACATTTCTGTTGGCACACATCAGGTTTTATAAAGGGTCCTCCCATCCGAGTGATCCTTGTGCAATTACAGGAGACATGTATGTAGTGAAGAGCGCTAGCATGTGCTCTTATAGGAGAATAATACCCACGACAGGGTGGAGTGATTCGGCTCGGCCTGGCGTGACGTGGAGTTGCAGTTCCCACAACAACATTGTGAAGTGTGTGATTTTTAGTTTCCGGGAACAGTATTCCACAAATGTATCCAAATATTTGTTGTACGAAGTGTCATTCATCTGTTACATTTCATTGTACCGCCGGCAAAACAAGTTAGTTCCCAGTATCACTATTACTATAGCAGCTATAAACAGTCCTGCTCTCAGCAACCTTTTTTCTTTTTACTTACAAAATCTGCAATGCTGAACATTTTTACAGGAAGGTCTTGGCACTTGAGACTCCTTCCATAAATCCATGAAGTACATCTAGTCCCTTAGCCAATGAATTTTGATTTTGTTGTTTAATACCATATAATTTGTTGTTTTGAGGCTATTCACCTTGCAGGTCCATGTAAAGAATTTTTCACTATAAAAATGATCACGTACTGAATTAGAATGAGCATGGGATGTATATCGGTGCTTTGGGCTCTACCGTCAGAGCTGCAACTACAGAAGAAGAAATCGATTCTGTCGACCAATCAGAACCAAGTATTCACCAGCCCTGTGGTGCAGGTTAAATTGCTTTTCTATAAGAGTGCTCTGACTTCCTATTGTTTGTAAGCAGTGTCAAAGAGAGTGCATTTGACTCTTCTGTGTGTTGTAAGTTCTTACAAAAAGATAGAAAAATAAAAAGCCGCTTTATACTCGTCACACAGAACAGTGAAATTGTTTCTTCGCATAGCATTGTTAGGAAGTTGGGGTCAGAGCACACGGTCAGCCATGATTATAGCAAAGCTGGAGCAAAGAGGGTTAAGGGCCTTGCTGATGGGCCCAATAGTGACAGCTTGGCGATCTGAGGGCTTGAACCTCGTCAATTCACTCAATTCTGTATTTTATAGTGTTCTGCTTTGTGCTTGGCTGATTCAACAGGGGGATACACCATTTGGACAAATGTTTCTGAACGAAACAAGATTCATATGTGCTTTCTGAACATGCCATTCCGCATTTTAGACCCCATTTAAGGCCACGTTATAACAGCCTCCACTTTTCTGGGAAGATGTTCAACTAGATTTTGGAGTGTGATTGTGGAGATTTGTGCCCATTTAGCCACAAAGGTGTTAGTAAGTTCAGATACTGATATAGGTGAGGTGAAGAGGCCTGTGGTCCAGTCAGTGTTCCAATTTAGCCCAAAGGTGTTCAGTAGTGTTAAGGTCAGAGCTCTATTGCAAACCAATCAAGATCTACAACTCCAATCCAAGTAAAGCATATCTTCGTGGCTTTTTGCACAATGGCATTGGTTTGGGTCTAATTCTAATGTGAAGGGAAATTTTCAATTGGTTCTATACAATTGTGTGCCTTCAAATTTGTGGTTCCAGATTTGGAGAAGAAAAACATGTGGCTAGAAAAGTCAGATGTTCCAGTACTTTTGTTCCAAATACACTTGTGTATTCAGGCGTCCCAATACTTTTGTTACAAATATTTTCGTCTTCATCAAACAAAATCGTCTTCATCATAATCATTATCATCTTGGAAGCATGAAACGCTTATTATGATGATGACGATTTTTCCGAGGTGTATTTGATCCATAGCAATCATGGTTATATAAACTATAAATGGTTCAGACACATAAAGCCACAGAACATCATTTCTGTTTAAACAAAAGGATATATACGAAAAAGCAAGTTTCTTCAGAAATGTTTGTTCTGGAACACTAATAATGAGTTTGCCCATTTTCTGTGTTTTAGTTCTAGCCAATTCCTAAGTATGCAAGTCACTCCTGAATTACAGAAACACAGCTGGAACCCAACATACACCTTCCTCTTCTTGAGAGCCACCCAAGAAGCATTGTTGAGTTCCCAGCTCTGACTAATAACCAGTACTAAACACTCTGAATGTCTAACTGTTGATCGTTGACGGGAAGCGTGCTCATGTTGGAGTATTTAGCCTTAGCTGACTAAACCCTGAATGAAAAAAAAGCACCAAAAAAACAAACAAACTTCTGCATTGTGATGAGTAATATAAAGTAAATGTCCACAGGGAATGTCCTCACAGGCCACAAGTGTTCCCAACCATCAAATTATTTCTATTTCTTCTTGCACAGTAGTGCCGTGGTAGCTCTCATGTGGCATGGGAATAGTGAGAACTCGGTGGTTAGGTTCTGAACCAGCAACAGAAAGACTGCAGAGTTCCCAGGATTGAAGAGAGACAGTATCAGGTCCATCAATCTGTTCTCACTTGTGGTGAATTCAGCCACACTGTTTTCTCTTTGGGTTTGGGTTTGAGCCAATGAAATGTAAAGGTAATGCTGTGGAGTCACAATTTTGGCTCCTTGATGGCTTTTTAATATGGATGTTGATCTAATCCATGGCTTTGGAGATGGGACAATACCGGGAGACAAACAGACCTGTCATAACACCTGGTTGTAAGTATGGTATGTGCTTTATGAGCATGATATTCCACATTTAGCTCTTCTAATTCCCTCCACTCTTCTGGGAAGATGTTCCTCTAGATTTTGGAGTGTGCGATTGGAGATTTTTGCTCATTCAGCCACAAGGGTGTTAGTAAAGTCAGGTACTGATGTCGTGTGAGGAGGCTTGGGGTGCAGTCAGTGTTCCAATTCATCCCAATGGTGTTGCCCATGAATAGCAGATCTTCATGGAGCACAGGGGCATTGCCATTCTGAAACAGGTTTAGATTTCCAAGTTCAAGGGAATGCTAAATTTTATTATACCGTATCCAAAGACATCCTATACAAATGTGTGTGTGTCCGGCTTTGTGGTAACAGTTTGGAGAAGGACCACATATGGCAGGAAAGGTGAGGTCTCCCAATAGTTTTGTCCATATAGTGGAGGTACAGATAGGTAGGTAGGTAGAACCTGTCTCAACAGAGATGCAACATTTCTATGAAGCTTAATAATTGATATCTATGTTTTATTTTAGGTTGAAACACATTGCGTCTTCAGCATTTTCGCAGAATTCACAATCTCGTGTCTTTGCTTTTGGTCCCATACAGTAAGCCAGCAAGGGGAAAAAAGTGCTGTATAATCAGAACAGTATTGAAAACAGTTAGTTAGACTCCAGAGACAGCTATATCACATACTGGAAAATCTTTTCGTTTTGTTTTCAGCACAGCACTAATTGAAAAAGAGGAGTGCAAGCTAATTTGGCGATATAGCTGAAAACAATAGTACAGCAGTAAGAAAGAGTTCATGTGGTGTCAGGCATCACTGCTATAGATATTCAGACAATCTCGCCTGCTTTCCCATTTTCAGCCAATGTTTTTTGGCCTGTGCAGCCAAATTTCAAATATTTACACCAAGGCTATGGCTTTGTAGCTCTGAGGTCCTAAGTTAATTCCTGAGTTCTTCATGTTTTCTCCATGTCTGTATGAGTTTTCTCTGGGTTCCCTGTTTTCCTCCCATCTGCCTAAGCATGCCTCTTTTGATTATGAGTGTGTGATGGACTGGTATATTATTCAGAGTGTGTTTCAATCTCTAGAGCAGTGGTCCCCTTTTTTGCACCACGGACTGGATTAATGTCGGACAGTATTTTCACGGACCGGGTTCAATGTCGGACAATATTTTTACAGACCAACCTTTAAGGTGTGGCGGATAAATACAACAAAATAAAATGATACGACCGGCTTAAAAACTGGTATTTTCTAAATACAGTATAATAATAAACGTGACTCCACTGTGTTGTTTGTTCATTTTGCTAGCTTGGGGGTTAAACGCATATAATGTGAGTTATGTATTCTTTCTATCCCTGTACCAATTTGGGTTGGGGACCACTACTCTAGAGTATTTGATAGTGAGTTTTCTGGGATAGACTACGAATCCAGGTGTATATGTTTTGTAATGCAAAGAATTATGGGCAAGCACGGCATGCTAAAAGTACCACGGTACACTCTCGTCACTGTAATAGTCAAGGGAAAGAGTGAATGACTGACTGAGTGTTTGAATTAGTGAGTATATTAGTGAGTGTGTGAGTGACTGAGTGACTTAGTAAATGACTTAGTGAGTGTGTGTGAGTGACTGAGTGAGTTAGTGAGGGTCTTAGTGTGTGTGTGTGTGAGTGAGTGTGTGACTAAATGATTGAGTGAGTGAGTGTCTTACTGAGTGAGTCTGTAAGTGACTGAGTGTCTTAGTGTGTGTGTGAGGGATTTAGTGTGTGCGTGTGTGTGTGTGTGTGTGTGTGTGTGTGTGTGTGTGTGTGTGACTGAATGAGTTAGTAAGGGTCTTAGTGAGTGAGTGAGTGAGTGAGTGTCTTAGTGTGTGTGTGAGTGACTTAGTGAGTGTCTTAGTGTGTGTGGAAGTGACTTAGTAAATAAGTGAGTGAGTGTCTTAGTGTGTGTAAGTAATTTAGTGAGTGTGTGAGTGACTTGGTGTGTAAGGGATTTAGTGAGTGTATTAGTTTGTGTGTAAGTGACTTAGTGAGTGTGTGAGGGACTTAGTGTGTGTATTGTGTGTGTGTGTGTTTGAGTGAGTGTGACTGAATGACTGAGTGTGTGAGTGACTTAGTGAGTGTGTAAGTGACCGTGTGTGTGTGTGTGTGTGACTGAGTGAATAAGTGAGTGTGTGAGTGACTTAGTGAGTGTGGGAGTGACTCAGTAATTGTGTGACTGAGTGTGTGAGTGATGTAGTGAGTGAGTGAGTGAGACAGAAGAGACAGACACCTTGGTTTCAAATGACCGTGAGAGAAAGCATGTCTCATGTGGCAGGTTACTCAGTAGCCTGCTAGTGTTTCTTCGCATACATCAAAAACACTGTTATCCTCCCTCTGTCTCTCTCTTTCTCTCTCTCTTTCTCTCTCTCTCTCTTTTTTTTTTAAATCAGTAGTGTTGTACAGTCATGCCTTATGAAGGGTGTGTGGACAGAAAATAGCATGTCAGCAAATCTCTTCTTTTCCTGCTGACCTGTGCTCCTTTCTCTCTCTCTCCCTCCCTCTCTCTTTCTCCCCCTCCCTCTCTCTTCCTCTCTCCCTCCCTCTCTCTCTCTCTCATGCACTGTCTTTCAATTTTACCAAACCATATTTTCCCTGACAGCATAATTCAGTTTTCTGCAGCAGGATGGACAGTCAGTCCGTCTCCATCTGCCTCATTCAGTCGTGTTCTCGTTGCCCATCTCCATCTCGGTCTGTTCTGTGTCTTTTTGAACGTTCATATGTTTTTGCCCCACTCACTCTCTCCACCCCACACACAAACACATACTCACTACTGAAGGAACAAGGATGGGAAAAGCACAAAGAGTTCCTGCTGAACTAGCAGGAAGTCACTCGGGCCTGTCTTCTTCTTCTTCTTCTCTCTCTCACTCTCTCTCTTCTCTCTCTCTCTCTCTCTCTCTCTCTCTCTCTCTCTCTCTCTCTCTCTCTCTCTCTTTCTCTCTTTCTCTCTCTGTGAAAGAAAAGGTCATGGTTGTGCTACACAGGCAGCGAGTACACAGTAATTACCCTGCAAGGAACACCGTACGTTTCGTTAACAGTGTTGTACATCGATAAACGCATACACACACACACACACACACACACTTACACACACACTGCTAAAATAAGTAACAAGACATAACGATTATATCAGCATTGTGATAAATTACCTCAGGATTCACTTTTCTGAAAATACTACATCAGTTACATCAGACTAGCAAGTAGGTGTTTTAGCTAAGTTACAAAACATGTCCATTTGAAAACTATACATTGAATACCACTACACTGTTTTAGTTAATTCAAGTCTAAAAGTATTGGCGCCCTCAGTGTCATTGTTTACTACGATGTGGTATTTAAGTTTGGAGACTCATTTTATAACATGCCAACAGATGGCAGCACAAGGCTGCACACACAGTCACAGGGAGCACAGAGATTCAAAAGTCAGTTTGTGTACATCGGAAGCTGCACAACTGGGCAAAATCTCACCATGTACGTTACCACGTCTGCTATTCTGACCACGACCTCTTCTCATTCGAATTCGAAACATGATGTCAATTCGGCACCGAACCGACTCGCCAGATTTGTCTTCGCCGAACATCTTCCCGAAGATGAAGCTCCAGCTGAAAGTTCACCATTTTGAGATCACTTTAAGCATCACCCATAGAAAGTAGAAAATTTTGAGCTGCACATGTAATTGTTGCCACTGAATTTCATTCCAAATTCAATTACAGCTGTACAGAAGACAACCACAGCACTTCTAACTTAAAGGTCCTGTCAAATATCAAGTATACTGTATAGTGTCAGTAAGCCTGTGGGTGATCTATTTCATGAACTTTTGTTTCTAAAATGTGTCCACCAGACAGCAGTTCATGTCCAAATGTTTATAGTGTCATTTTTGACTCTATATGTGTGCCTTCCAGTAATTCTGTCCAACTATATAATGATGTCTCTTTATACAAAACAGCTCAGAATTCACCTCTTACTAACTTTATACACTACTTTCTTACTCCAAAATCACGGATATCATTAAAAATAAGTCATTTTTACACTTATAGGAATATTAAAAGAACTGGATTTCTTTAAGAGCTTTTTTTTTTTTTTTACAGTGGTTGATACGGTGTTTCGTCTCAGGGGGTTGAACTTTGAAAGGTGAGCCACAAACGGAGGTCAAAATCGTGAAACTTTAATTATACCTGCTTGCGAGGTGTAAAATATAAAACTCTCTCTTTTTCCCTGCATAAAAAAAAAACAGGCATTTAAGAAGTACATAGATTTTGTACATTGCATTACATTCTTATTGTGTTACACTGTATTCACAGCTTACACTCTATGGTCAAAAGTTTGTGGACATTTACCTTGAACTTCACATAAATGAATATGATTTGGGTTGTCACTTTGCGCCTAAAGATACTCCACTCTTCCGGGAAGGCTTTTCAATACATTTTGGAGTGTGGCTGTGAGGATTTGTGCTCATTTAGCCACAAGAGAAAATTAATGCGGTCAGACACTGATGTCAGGATGCCTTGGGTGCAGTGATTGAGCTTCGGTTCATCCCAAAGGTGTTCAATGAGGTTGAGGTCAGGGATCTGGGCAGGACTCTTAAGCTCTTTCACTTTAATCTGGGATTGAAATTGTAATGTTCCATCGTACAGAGAGCTTCTATACAATCGTGTGCTTCCTGGTTTGTGGTAACAGTTTGTGAAAGGCTCATTTGTGGGTAGATCAGCACATACATTTGCTCATATTTAATTTCAGCAATAAGACTCCACCTTGTAAGGATGTTTGTGGCATTAAACCAAGTGATTTAGTAACAATTCAACATACACAACAGTGACCACCCCTGGGATATGGTAGCTTAGCAGTGGAAGCCTTGGTATTTTTGAATCCGAAGGTTGTGAGTTCAAATCCCAGCCACACCAAGCCGCCGCTCTTTAACCCCATAGCTGCTCAGTTGTATGAATGAGATAAATGTAAGTAGCTCTGGATAAGGGTGTCTGGGTCCAGGTAGATTATTGTCGTTTTATACCACAGGGCTGTTAAATTCTTGATTCTGATTGGTCAAACACTATTGATCGTTTCTCTATTCCAGATTTTTATTAACACACGATCACTTTTAATGTAGTCTCGAATTTTTTTAATCTCGAATAGCACTACAACTTGTTTTCCATCTTTGGTTGTATCTAAAGGAATTAGCAAAAATGTTGGTGCTGCTGTTTTGTTCATATGGTCCCAATTTTAATTTGGCTAAACAAATCATATATCAGGTAGCATTACACAACCTGTCCTTTGACAAAAATGTACCACTTTGGGAAAGTGAGTAAGGAGAAGCTGTTCTGTTTCTCTTTGTTCTCTGTCTGTGTGTTTTTGTTCCTCCGCCTGTTCTGTTTTGCAGCCTTCTCTCCTGGAAAAGTTGAGTAAATCATCTTGAAGGTTTTTATTTTTTTTTGAAGGGCGGAACTTGAAAGTTTGCATGTTCCTATCACATTGTTTCTCTTTCTCCCTTCCTGCTGTTTTCCAGTTTTCTCTTTTACTATCATTCCCTCTCGCCACTTCTCGCAGGCCTCCCACTCGTCCCTGTTTCTCTCCGTCTTGCTGAAGGTCAACGCCTGGCCACGTGAAGAATCACACGCTTCTTGTTGTTCTCTGTTTTATGTAATTTCGCCTCTTATCAGCGGCAGAGCCTGAATTCCTGAGTAGCCGAGATGGAACCGGACAAACTTAAATGTTCATGCCGGTTGAAACAAGTGTATAGAGGGAAAACTGTCCACTTTAGAGCGCATTTTCGTGCATTTTACAGCATACAAAACATTTTGTGTGTGTGTGTGTGTGTGTGTGTTCAGCCTGCAGGAAAGAGTATTATTCTTTTCTGGAATGTCGCATCAGACTAAATTTAGCTTTGTTTCCGTTCCTCCTTTTTCCGTTCCTTTTCTTCATCCCTTTTTTTCCACAGTTTTTTTTTTTT
This sequence comes from Silurus asotus, assembly GCA_024362625.1. Taxonomy (NCBI): domain Eukaryota; kingdom Metazoa; phylum Chordata; class Actinopteri; order Siluriformes; family Siluridae; genus Silurus; species Silurus asotus. The sequence goes on from MU551704.1 coordinate 5,050,929, forward strand.
GTATTTCAGACAGAAATAGCCGCCAGCCGCTCTTCAGACACACCTGGGAATTCACATTGTACACACCGACTTGTTATTCGCGTGTGTGGATTGTGTGTTAAATGAGTTTATTTAGCCGCATGCACTCCTGCCAGTGTCGCGGTGAGTGTGTGTTTTCCGTTCAGCTGTAGCTGTAAAGGAAGCGACTCTTGCTGGTAGCAGGAACTGCACTGTCTCACCGTGGCGTTTCGGAAATTTTTATTGACTTTTAAATAATATTTTGTTATTTAGGACGTGTTTAGAGCAAATGAATCGACACTAATTGGATAACTCCAGACGGTTTAGTGCAGGCACCAGCGCAGCAGGGCACAGATGGCACTGTTGGCTTATGCTGAGGGCTCTCGGGGGTCAAGAAGTTATTATTTACACACACACACACACACACACACACCACACTGCTATCCAAGCCTGACAGAATCTAATCCAAATACAGAGCTGAGCGATTGAGGGTTTGTTCCCATTGAGGGATTGTTCCCATTGTGGGATTTGAACCTATAACCATATCTACAGAGTCATAGCCTTTTTCTCTGTATTAATACAAGTTACAGTTCACATCATCAAACATCAGAATTAGTTTGAGTTAATCTCCATTCCATACAAGCTGGTTTACATATTTCCAGAAAACTGCTTATCTCCTGGTTGTAGTAACACGATGTTCTGTAGAGTTTCCATAGAATGGTGCAAAAAACAAAAAACCTCCAGGTCCAGCTGGTGAAAACACCTAAGGAAAAAAAAAAAATGGGACTGGATGGGGTTGATGGGAAGTCTACAGGAACCCACTTATTACACGCATACTGTGCGGAAAGGCATCTCAACATGTCTAACCTTGAGGCGGATGGACCACAAGAGGAAAAGACCTGAAACCACAGGCATAACTTAAGTGTATAAAGGTCGTATAATGAGATGAGCATGACGAAACATCAACTAATTCCGTTTGCGTACACTTTCCACACGACTGCTTCCCAATGAAACTTTCTTTAAAATGAAAAGTCCTGGCTCACAAAGACAAGGATTTTCAATCCGAAATATCGTAAACTGAAGAGATCATAAACACGTTTTTCATCCATACAGTATCTCTCACAGAGATTATACCAAATATCCAGGAGATGCATTCATCTGACATAGAATGATTGGCATAAAGCAGTGTTTCTCTGGGTTTTCTCGGATTTTGAGTACCACTGCCTTGCAAATTGTCGTGTTCTCTCTCTTAACGTAATTTTGACCATAATTCTAAAAAATTTAATTCAGAATGAGGTAAGAATCGTTTCTGCTGCTGATGATAAGTTTACATTAAATTAAACACATTAAATAAATAAGAAAAACAAGATGGCAGCAAATTATTCATCAGTGTTGTATTCATTTTTTATATCTACAGTACAGTGCATTTAAAAGACTGGAAAGAGGGTTGAGGGAAAGCTGAATGGGGCAAAGAGATATCCTCAATAAAAACCTGTTCCACGGCGCTCAGGACCTCGGTCTGGGCTGAGGTTCACCTTTCTACATGAAAACAACCCTAAGGACAACTCTGAATGTCCTAGACTGGCCCAGGCAGAGACCTGACTTGAACCCTATTGAACATCTCTGGAGAGACCTGAAAGCTGCTGTCGATTGTAATATCAGGCTGCAACATAACAAATCTTGGAAAAAAAATGAAAGCGGTCCGAATGCAGCGTAGGTTTGTTGTTGATTAAAGGTCAGTGTGTGCGACAGAGTTGACTGCAAGCTGCAGTGAAGCTAACAAGGTTTAAGTCTAGTTTACTAGTGAAATTTTTAGGAATGTTATCACTTACATTACAGCAGCTATGAAAGGCTGCTAAAAAGATTCCTTGAACACCTCTCTCATTCCATTCTCAATCAGTCATTTGGATAAATTGTTTTCAAAAGTGTTCACTAGTAGAATAATTTGACCAGGTTTTTTTCCACAGTGTAGTGTGAATTACACATTTTTTAGCCATATGATGCAGTCATGTGACCCATTCAATTTAACTAACAACTTTATAGTCTCCAGATACTTGCAGCTTGCTGAACCTCAACATCGGTGCTTCAATTTAAAGAGACAGGAAGTAAATAAATGTCTAGCAGAAAAATCACACTTTCTTTTACATTTGTGCCTCAACGGGGATTGTGAGCATTTGCAAGCGTTTGGAACGAGCAGTTTTTGGACCAAAAAAATAACCATCACAGTTTGTTCATATCGCAAAGCTGGAAAACACGTATTTCTCTGTCCTAAACTTCTTTATACTTGTCACATCTACTTTACAGCATAGTGAAACTGTTTCTTTCGCATATCCTAGTGATGTAAGAAAGCTGGGGTTAGAGCGCAGGGTCAGCCTTGATACAGCACCCCTGCAGCACAGAGGATAAGGGGCCTTGCTCAAGGGCCCCACGTGTGGCAGCTTGGTGATACTGCGGTTTGAACCCCTGTCCTCCCGATTTGAGCTTTAATTGAGCTTTGAAGCTACCATTTCTCCCTACCTGTTGCAAAAAAAAAGGCACATAATTACCTGTACTGTTGCAAGTACCGTATTTTCCGGACTATAAGCCGCTACGTTTTTTCCTACGCTTTGAACCCCGCGACTTAAACAATAAAGCGGCTAATATATGGATTTTTCCTGGGTTTTTCCCGGTTTCACAAACTTCAAGCCATAACACTGAGCCCCATAACATTAGACCAATTAAATTGCTGAACGGGTTCAGGTGAACCAATGAAACTTTTTCTATTAAATCAGATGCGCTCCCACTGAATCGGACCGCACCACATCATAAATATGGATGATGTTCCTCTGACGTTTGACCCGCCGCTCACTCGGACCGTCGGCAGGAAATGCGAATCATTCGTCACGCTGAAAACAACCGGGCATGAAAAAACACACTTCACCTGTGTTCTGAGCTGCACGGCATCGGGAGAAAAGCTTCACTGATGGTGATTTTTAAACGCACGACGATGCCAAAAAGAAAAACTTTTGAGAGAAATTGTTGTGAAAGGAAGGAGGAAGACAGTGAACAATGACTTTCTTGGTAGGCTACTGTTTAGATACACGCCATGTAACAGACACTGTCTTTCGTTAAAGCCTGTATAAAGTTCATTAGTTTCAGTGTAGACTTATAGACAGGTGCGGCTTATTAATGTTACGGTAAATTACGGTAACCTGAAATTAACATCCTTATAGAAAAATTCACCACCTTATTCATACACCTTTTATTTCCTTCCAAACTATGCAAGCTATAAAATAACACATCAGAACTATAGTCCTATAAATATTATTAAAATAATTAATAATACAGTAAACCTGGCATTCTGGATTGGCACTATTGTCAGAGTTGCTCTTATAGAATATCAACACCATCTGAGCTGAAAACTGTTACCACTAGTAAAGTTGAGACTAGAGGATGTTAACATGAGCTGATGCACCGGTGTTCTGATATTTCCTTTATATAAATCAAACAATAAAAAACTTCCCAGTGTTGTTGCCTTCCTGATTTCTGATATTTCATCATCTAATGTGCAGTCGTCCTCTAGGGAGACTACAGTGTGTGAAATGATAAGCATGGAGACGTGTGGATTCATGACTTAATTCGTAACTTGCAGGGAAATCTTTTGTGTATCGTCTTTCTCCCTCTGTTTCTCTCTCTTTTCCTTAGAATCTCTGTCTCTTTTACTATTGGTTTCTTCAAGAACTTAATCCTGGTGATATTTAGGGTCTTAATCAAGCCCTTTTATCACTTCGTAATAGAGTGTGTGTGTGTGTGTGTGGTCTAGCATGTATCCCGGTGCTGTAGCTGCTGTACCGAGGCAAGCTCTGAGCGCATGCAGAAACTCACGACCGTTGTGCCGAGACAGACTGCAAATGAGCACGCTGCTTTTCCTCCTTCTTCCTTTGTGTCAGCACTTTTGTCCCTCCCTCTCTTTTTTCTCGTGCTCTATTTATCCAAGTTATTACCGCTCCCTGTCATCCCCTCTCTCCGCACCCTTCTCTCTCTCTCTCTCTCTCTCTCTCTCTCTCTCTCTCTCTCTCTCTCTCTCTAACATCAGCAGGACATTGATACTGACACATTCCTCTCTGGACCCTTAATATCACCTTTGGGTGTAGCAGTTGCCATGACAATAACTCTCCAACTCCCCCCTCACCCCCATCCTGTGCCTACAAAAACACAATTCGGTCTAACTAGGAGTTACCACAGTGACAGCTTGACCTCTGACCCCGGTGTAACCAGAGACTTGGTTGAAGAGCGTAGTTTTCTGACGTTCTTCAGCTTTTTTTGGACAACAAACCCTAGGTCTGTAATTACAATTACAATCACGAAAGCAGGTAAAAGACAAATTTGAACACGTAACCAGAACAAAGGGCTACCATATACAGCTAAAACTCTGAAAAGAACTAAAAGCACCTCATTAAGATTGACGTGAGGTGTTATTGATTTCACTCTTTTTTCCGGTTCTGTCTTTGTCTTCTTGAAAACTTCCCTGGTACCGAACTCACGGCTTTTTTTCTTCTCAGAATCTCCAACACAGCCACAAAACACACGTTCTCGTTTCGTCGAATGGCCACGCAGTCAGATATCTGGACACCTGAGCATAATTCGTATGTGCTTTTTGAACATCCCATTCCACATGTAGTCCCCATTTGCTGTTCTAATAGCCTCCACTCCTCTGAGAAGATGTTCCACTAGATTTTGGAGTGTTCTTGTGGAGATTTATGCTCACTTAACCACATAGTCAGAGGAGCCAAAGGTTATCGGCTGACCATTAATACGAGTGTGACAGCAGAATAAACTGTAGCTGAAAACATATTATAATAGCCCACATGTACTTTTTACGGTACAGCTGGTCTTACAGCTGATTTACTGACATTACCAGCGATGAAGCCAGGGTCAACAATAGCACCTCATATCCTAAAATGAATGCAGAGAACTTGAAGAGATTACTGTGGAAGATACTACTTAGAAAACATAAAGATGACTTCAAACTGCAGCTAATATGAATACTTCTTTTACTCAAGTCTGCATCAGTTAACATTTAATAACGACAACACAAAAACTTTACGTTTTCTGCATACACACTGTACTTTCTGACCCGATTGTACACAGTTACAGAAGGCGAATGGTGAGGATGGGTTCCCTTTCACATCTGGTTCCTTAGAAGGTTTCTTTCTCATGTCGACTCGAGGAAGCTGTCTGCTGCTGTCATTAGGAATAAGCTAAAAAATTTGAAATGTTTATTCGGAATTGATACGGTATATTTCTGTAAAGTTGCATTGTGACAATGTCTTTTCGAGAAAACGTTCTGTACAAATAAAATTTAATAGAATAGAAGGTCAGGAGAGAGATTTGCATTGATATACTACCTATGAGGATTATGCTGTATTCGATTTACCTCAGAAATGGGAACTTAAAACTCAATATTATGCCATTTTGGACCTCTGTGCATTCAAGCTAGAGAGTGAGGGAAAATGTCGCCACAAGCTAGCCAGCTAACTGTGATGAGTGATGTACAATATATGAACAAATATGTGGACACCTGACCATGAGATTT
>MU551704.1:5061500-5081807 GCA_024362625.1 Silurus asotus
GCACACTTCACTGCTAACACAGTGTCCTCATACATGTCCTGCACCACCCTCACATACTTCTCTGACACACCTGACTTCCTCATCATCAGTGTGTCTCTTTTCATGTATTTTTCAGTGTCTTTTAGTGTATCCTTCTCAGTGTCTTTCTCTTAGTGTCTCTCTGAGTGTATCTTTCTCAGTGTCTTTCTCTTAGTGTATCCTTCACAATGTGTCTCTTTTAGAGTGTTCTTCATAATGTGTCTCTCTTAGTGTTTTTTTTTTATGTGTTTCTCTTTGTGTGTCTCTCTTAGTGTATCCTTGAGTGTGTCTCTGAGTGTTTCTATTAGTGTGTCTTCTTAGTATATCCTTCAATGTGTTTCTCTTAGTGTGTCCTTCACAGTGCGTCTCTGAGTGCATCCTTATCAGTTTGTCTCTCTTAGTGTGACCTTGTCACAATGTCTTTTATAGTGGTTCTCTTTATGTGTCCTCCTTAGTCTTTCTCTTAGTGTATACTTTTCAGTGTATCCCTCTCAGTTTGTCTCTCTTAATCTGTCCTTCTCGGAAAAGTCTTTTCATTGTCTTATGTGACATTCTCTCAAGTTTTTTTCCATTATGTCTGTTATAGGATGCCCCCCAATGTGCCCTTTTCAGTGTACAATCTCCCTTAATGTGTCCTATGCAGTGTGTCTTACTCAATGTCCCCCTGTGTGTCTTTCTCATTGTGTACTCTAGCTTGTACTGTCTCTCTGTGTCCCTGTCATTGTGTCTCCTTTTCGGTATGTCCCTTCTAGTGTGCCTTTTTTTAGTGTCTCCTTCTCTGTCCCTTATTTAGTATGTCTCTTTTGGTGTGTCACATGTCACAGCTGATGGATCTGTGTGGCATTGCTTTCACACCCTGCGAGACAGATGGAGAGTAAGACAGGAAGTGAGACAGAGACATTTTCATCTCTTTCCTGCTGTTATCCGTCTTTTCTCCTCCTTACATCAGATTTCATCACTCCTGCTTTACCCTTTCACCGGCACCTGTTCTTGCAAGTCCTACTGTGTGTGTGTGTGTGTGTGTGTGTGTGTGTGTGTGTGTGTGTGTGTGTGTGTGTGTGTGTGTGTGTGTGGTGGACACACACTTTTAAATCAGATTTCTGTCCATAATGTTCGGTGAACTAAAGCTGAACCTCTGTGTGTGTGTGTGTGTGTGTGTGTGTGTGTGTGTGTGTGTGTGTGTGTGTGTGTAATTGAGCTGTGGACAGAAATATGGCTTTGCAGACACCACTAATGGCTTCTGTGCAGAGAGCGAGAGCACGGAGGGGCCGAGGAGGAGGAGGAGCAGAGTAATACAGAGCAAGAGGGAGATAAAGGAAGGGGGGGAGAGAGTGAGAGAGAGAAAGATGGAGTGTTGAGGTGAAAGCAAGAGGGGAACAGAAGAGGAAAGAGAACAAGAGAGAGAAATAAACCTCCTGTCTTATGGCATATGATGGGGGAGGAAGCACCTTGAAAGTGAGAGAAAGGGTTAGAGCGAGTATGAGAGAGAGGGAGAGAGAGAGAGAGAGAGAGAGAGAGAGAGAGATATTGAATTTCACATAAAGCTAAATGTTTTAATCTGAGATAATAATTTTAAGGCCTCCAGTCACACACACACTTAGTTCTTTAGCTCTTTTATGTTATTACTGCTAATACACTGTATGATGATAAATACTACTTTATTTATATATTATTATTATTATTTTATATAATATATATATATTATTAATACTAATTCAGTGTGTTTGTGGATGTGTTGGGGGCAGCAGGTGTCGTGTTTGTGGACATTTTAGGTATTTCGTGTGATGTTTTTTGGACATGTTTTTTGAACATCGTGTTTGACGTTTAAGTATATATCAGCTGCATTTGGGACATTTATGGACGTGTGTGGGGCAGCGTGTGTGACAATTGTGGACATGTTTGGGGCAGCATGTGTGACGTTTGTGGATGTGTTGGGGCAGTGTGTTTGATGTTTGTTGGCGTCTTGCGGCAGCACGTTTTGATGTTTGTGGGCAAAGTGTGACTTTTTTGAAAGTGTCGAGGCAGCGTTTGTGATGTTAGGGGCAGAATGTTTGATGTTTGGGAACGTGTTTGGGGCAGAGCGTGTGATGTTTGGACGTTTTTGGGAAAGCGTGTGTGACGTTTGTGGAAGTGGTTGGAATAGCATGTGTGACGTTTGTTTTCGTGTTTGAGGTAGCATGTGTGACGTTTGTGGATGTGTTGGGGCAACGTTTGGGACGTTTGTGGACATGTTGGGGGCAGCGTGTGTGACGTTTGTGGACGTGTTTTGGCAGCGTGTTTGTGTGATGTCTGTATACATGTTAGTGGCAGCGTGTATGACTTGTGGGGGGCAGAACTGGTGACGATTGCGTATGTGCTATTGGAGGTGTGTGTATGGTAGAACTGCAGTACTAATAAGGCAGGCAGGAGCGCTCAGCTGCATACACACCATGCAGATATGCGGTATTGAAAAGATGTATGTGTGCGTGTGTGTGAGTATGTGTATGAGCAGCCCTGGGGGCGTGTGTTGGCGCGTGGTGTGTTATTAGGAGGGATGTTGTGAACGAGCCCCTTAGATTAGTGTGTGATAAGGCCAAGGATTGCTCGGGCTAATCAATCATTGGGGGTGTGTGTGTGTGTGTGTGTGTGTTTGTGTGTGTGTGAGATCAATGAAAGCGATCAGTCCAGCTGCTTGTGCCAAACTGTAGATTTGATTATTGTGCACTCTGCATTTTTACACTCCCTCTCTCTCTCTCTCTCTCTCTCTCTCTCTCTCTCTCTCTCTCTCTCTCTCTCTGTGTATGTGTGTATGTAGGTTTGTATAGTAGGTTTACTATAACCTGGATATCAATTACTCCATAATACTACATTTATATATATATATATATATGTGTGTGTGTGTGTGTGTGTGTGTGTGTGTGTGTGTGGACAAAAATCTAACAGTTCCATAAGATGTTTCAGGATGTGGTGGTATTCATATTTCCCTTCACTTCATCTAGGAGACTCGAACCAGCTCCAGCATGGCAGTGCCCCTGTGCTCTGTGCTCTGTGCTCCGTGCACCCCAGTCCTCCTCACCTTACCTACATCACTACCGGACTTTACTTACACCCTTGTTGCTGAATGAGCACAAATCTCCACACTCACACTCCAAAATCTAGTGGAACATCTTCCCAGAAGAGTGGAGGTTATTATAACAGGAAATGGGACTGAATGTAAAACGGGATGTTTAGAAAGCACAGATGGTCAGGCATTCACAAGGTTTTGTTGATTTTAATATACAAACTACATCTGGTTTGTTGGTAAAAGTGTTAGCAAGCGTACTTTTTTTGTATTTGAATGATGTACCAGGTCCCACAACTCCTTATTCAGTCCTCTTTTACTCTACACTCATCCTATACAGTGTCTCGTGTTGTGTGTCATTTTGTCTTCACTTGTGTGTACATCGTTGTTTTTCTTTTTCCGCTGAGAAACAGTATTAGCTTTATCTTCGAAGGCGTGCTAGATTTCGTGCTAGCTTCGTAAGCCGATTGACAAAGCAAGCTAACTCGCCAATAAACTCTTATGTCCTTACAAGCTTAATAATCATTTATTTATTATTATAATTTTCATTTTAATAGCACAATTGTACGATGGTCTTTTATGTTTTGCCCCCGACTGCAGGTTGGAACTGAAGTTGTGACTAAAGAAATATCAGAACACCAAAGCGCACTAGGATTGGCCAGAGGAATCGTTTGAGTGGTTTTTTGGATTTTGACGCTCTACTATGTCGTAAATTGTTCGCGTCAGATTGAGAAAGACTCGATTCTAATGCTGCCATCGCTTTGTTACAGGAGTCCCAGCGTTCGGTCTGAAACGTAGGTAGAAATGAACGTGTCACTTGCTAGTACTAACGCGCGGGATCCCGTTAAAGTGTAAATAACGTGATGCCACGTTAGTACTAGCAAGCGACACGTTCATTTATATTAATTTATTTATATTAATTCATTGAAAAAATATGCACTTTAACCACAATCATAACTAAATTAGGACATTACTCTGTGTGTGTGTGTGTGTGTGTGTGTGTGTGTGTGTGTTAGGGTTGAAGCCCTGATCAAACACCCAATTTGGTGAATATAATCCGCTGTGTATGTGAGATAGTGTGTCACACCGAGGGGTGTGTATTGCTTTGCAGTGAGCAACACTGTGTGTCCAGTGTGTGAACGACAGACCAGGTGGAGCGAGAGAAAACAAAGAGAAGGGGGGTTTGGTGGGCGCACGGAGGTGAAGAGCGAGAGAAAGAGGCAGAGGAAAGAATAAAAGAGGCACGGCACTTTATTTACACTCCCCCCCGTGTCACGCTCTCGCTCCCGTGTGTGTGTGTGTGTGTGTGTGTGCTCACGCTAGAGGCTGCCGCCTGCCGTCGTCCATCATGGCTCCTATGAGCACCATCTGCTCAACATTACAGCCGCTGTTGCCTGGCTACCTGCTCTCCCTCTCTCTCTTGTTCCTTGATCCCTTTATTTCTCTACTTTCCTTTCGTTCAGTTCCGTATCTCTTGTACTCATTTCTCGTTTTTTTCCTCTCACTGCTGTCTCTTTCTTTCCCTTTTCTTTCGCTCTCTGTTTTGTACACACCTTTTTCTTCTTAAAAAATTTATCTTATTACATTTTCTGTACCCCTCCCCTCTTCTCATTCTCTCCGCTCTTTCTTTTTCCTGATTTCTCTCACATTTTCCCAGTTTCCTTCTTTTCCCAGGTCTCTCTTTCCTCCTCCGCTCTACTTTTGCCTCGTTATTTATTTTCCATGCCTTTATTTCCCATCACTTCTTCCGATATACGTTCATGTCTGTACCACTAGAACAATCCTGAAGCAACTGATCCTTTTCTATCTATTTCTCTCCCCCTTTCTTCTCTTTCCTATGTTTGTATATTCTTCTATTTTCCTTGTTTTTTTTAGCCTTTTCTCTACACCTTTTTCTTGCTTCCTCATTCTCCTCTCCTACGGTCTCTTATTTATCGCTTCCTCCGTTTCTTCCTCGATACTGTTCATCTTCCTTCTTCCTCTACCTTCCGTTTCTCTCCCTCGTTCGCTCTCAGGCGCATTATGGAGCAGACAGGAAGAGGCCGATGTATATTACAGCACTCGTGATTAAGCCGTCGAGTGAGCGGAGGGAGGGGTGTGTGTGTGTGTGGGGTGTGTGTGTGTGTGTGTGGGGTGTGTGGGGGGGGCAGTTAGCAAACCACAGAGAGGGAGAGTGTGTGAGCGAGTAAAGGGGAGATAGAGAGGAAAGTACGGATGACAGCGTTTGGATTGTAAAAGAGAAAGTGGGGGTGTGGGGACAGAGATAAGCAGCGATATTGAGGGAGAGACTCGGAGAAAAGCGAGAAGGCGTGCATGACTGCCAGATAGGCATGGAGGTGGGAGAAACGGAGATATGACGATTCAGAGAGTGAGGATAGAGCAACGCTGCCCTCATCTGTCCACACGCACACACACGCGTACGCACGTACACACTCATGCTGCTCTGCGCTCGTTTTGTCAGCCTGGCTGGTTAAGTGAGGAGATCCTGCAGCCTCTGTGGAGGTTTTCACGTATCGATCGTTCGACGAATCTGAAGCGTCTGCTTTTACAGCCAGAAAGAGGGAGAGGGAGTTAGAGCCCAGCCAATCAATCAATACAGAGAAACGCAAAAACACACACACATCGACACAGACTTGCGCCGTTAAAACCCATTGTTCTCATCATATCTTATTTACGACAATATTATAAAGTAGTTATTACCGGCCTAAACCGTAATGCATTGTGGGACCTCAACATACAGCCATCTTATTAGTGATTGGAAGATCAGATCATTCAATGACTTGGTTCTTCAAATCTCGTTCATCAAAATGAACGAATCTTTTTTTCGAGTCATTTAGTTTATTTGATCAGAAATAAAATAAAATGGTACATTTTTAATAAGCAGATACCAGACCCACCCGTATCTACTGGTCTGCCTTAGTTTTATTGTCACATGACTCCCATAACTATTGTAACAATAATGTCACGTCATGTTCGGACCAAAAAAAGATTTACTGCATTGCATAGCATCTATCGGAGTCACGTGACAAAAGAACGAACGACTCGGACCAGAGGACTCATTAGAGAATCTACTTAATTCTGATTCCTGTACATAACCTACAGAGATTTTGCGATGCTTTGCTCATGTGCGTCCAGTAGAAAATTAACAAAGCACTCTTTAAAACTACTTGTTCTTCTGAGTCACGTTAAAGACTCGTTCCAAATGAACGACCAATTACTACTATCTTCCTTATCACCGGAAAACTCCTGCAAAATGGTTCAATCATCTTTTAGATGGAAAAAAAATGTGTAGCTCACACAGGAATGAAAAAAGCGAGCGATGATGTGGTACCTCTGTGATGATTTATTTCATTAGGACTTATACATGTTTAAAATGGTTTATTCCGGATCATCGTAAACCCGGGTAAATGAAATACTGCGTTATCTCGTTTCACGGTTCGCCCTGCTCACGCTTACCCGGGGATAACAATTAATCCTGGGTATTCATCATCTGACAATCCTAAATACCGGGTTAATGTTCTTGTTTGCACACAGCACATAAACATAATGTTGGAACACTGCATTGTTCCTCACTGCACTCGTTTAGAACCGCAATGCAGAATTATTGCCGAAAAAGCAGGTTTTATAACCCGGGATTAAAAAAAAACAAAAAACGATGCGCTTATAAATTACACGTGTGAAACGTTCCTCTGCTTGGGGTTAAAATCTGGGTTCAAAATGGCAATTATCTCAGGGTTAAACACAGTATCAAAAGCCCTACCGAGTCCAAATAGGACTGTCTTATTATTCTGAAAAAGAAAAGCTCGTATTTTAATGGACACATATTTTATAGTTCATTATGGGATTTTTAGAAGGTTTTAACAGACAGGATGTGAATGTACATTATGTAGTGAATAGTGTGATTCCTTCTATAATTGTTTTCCTCATGTACTGAAGTATTTCAGCATCACTAGGATTAGTGTTGTTAATATTTATAACACTGGGTAGTGCCAAGCTGAGGTAATGGTAAATATCTAAATAACTATAGCTATGGGACAGCAGTATTGGGACACCTGATATTTCCAGCCATAGTTCTTCCCCAAACTGTTACCACAAATTTGGAAGTACACAATTGTAGAGTATTTCTCTCAAAATAGAGGCTTCTTCATTCAGTTGAACTGGGAGACCTAAACCTGTTCCAGCATGAAAATGCGCCTGTACACAAAGCCAGCTACATGAAGATATACCTTACATGGGTTGGAGTGAAAGATGTTGAATGACCTGCTATAGAGCTCTGACCTCATACCTATTGAACGCCCTTGAGATGAATTGGAATGCTGACTGCACACCGGGCCTCCTCACCTCCTATATCAGTAACTGGCTTACTAACACCCTTGTGGCTGTAAATCTCCACAAGCACACTCCAAAATCTAGTGGAAAATTTTCCCAGAAGAGTGGCGGTTAATATAACAGCAAAAAAAGTGAAATGGGATGTTCAAAATGCAGATATGAATCTTAAAATCGGACGTTTTTTTCTATATAACGTATATACAACTCACTACATGTACTCATTGGGTCATAAAGGCAAACTCCACCCTGAAATACACACACAAAAAAAGATCTATATTGAATCTATATCTGTAATTTGTTTAGTGATTTTGGGGAAGTTAGAGGTTATGTGTCATGGTGATGTCACTGGGGATGTTAGTAAGATTACTAGTAACTAGTACTATTAACAATTTCAACACTATTTTATTGATCAGCTTGTTGAAGTAGCAGATTTAATCATAAAATAAATCCAGAGTACCACTAAAGATTACACATATTGATAATGAATACTGAATGTCTTTCAGCTGGATTTTTCTTTTCAATAGCTGATTGCAGACTAGACACCAAACATTTCTATATTTTCCATAGATTCACTTTAAGGCATTAATGGGATGAGTTGGAGATACGCTGTGATTGGTTCTAAATGAATGTTGTCCTGAGATTTCCTGTGACCATGGTTTGGGCTTTAATTTTGCTGAACTCAAAGAAATTGTGTTCATCCTCCTGACAGGCATTTGCAGCTTTAATTGAATAATAAAACAAATACCATCACTTAATACGCACTAGCATGCACTTTTATAACTACCGGATGTTAAATACTCGATATAGTGTGTATTATTGTATATTTAAAGTCTGTAGAGCGGAACCATTAGAATGGGGGGAGCTGCTCTGTTGTAATGTAGAGAACAAGTTTTGATGAAAAAATAAACTTCATTGTGCGCTTTTTGTGCTCCCCTATATTGAGGACAAAAACTTGAAATACTGTCTTCCTCAGTTGAGTTCTGCTTACATCTAACCAAACTGCAAAGTGCATTATAGGCATTCCATGGCTTCTAGAGCACATCACCTGCAGTGCATTGTGGGGATTATGACAGGGTATTAAAAATTCTCCATTACAGCACAGCCGTGTTAATTTCTTTATTCTGATTGGTTCAAGAGTTCAATTACTCTCTACAACAGTAGTCCTGATTAATATTAATGCTCTCATCTCACACATCAGGGAAGTTTTCTGTGAGGAGAAGCTCGAAGGATATTCAGGAATTCTGGTTATGGAAACTTTTGTCTAAATTTCATGAGAGAAAAAAGGCAGAGAAAACTACTGTTGTCACATGAACGTTCTATAAAAATCAATTTAGCTGTAAATAGATAAAGTATGTTTTTATTGAATAATAAAAAATGGAGGTATAAGAGAAATAAAACACTGCTGTTGAGATTCCAATGGGGAACAGTTCAATAGCATGCTGTTCCATGTGTAATTCTTTTGTGATGATAATACATGTTAGGGCCCCCCTCAACAGTGCACTACATACTGAATAGGGCCCAGAACGGACCCATTGCAAGTCACAGTGTTATGGAAGATGACCCCTTTTTTTTTTTTACCCAGATTTCTCTGTCATTCTGAAAAACCAAAAGTGGAAAATCTGAAATAAATAACAAGCTGATATATCTATGATTTTTAATGTGTTTAGTTACTTTTGTGGATAAATTATCGATTGATTCATATTAAACATAGACTGTACTGTTGTAGAAAATGGATCATTCTGACCCAAAATGTAGCCAATTGTTGAAGTTGACTGAATTTTTGCTGGCTTGTTTGTTTAACTGGTGGGATTCAATGATAGCGAGTCTTTTCAGTCTCAAGTCATTGTGACCTAAATGTGTTCTTCAGCGCCACATGCATGTGCTGAATGAATCGTCCGGTTTTATTATCCATTTCTCTTTTCAGTGATTGTTTTTTCTGTTCCTGTCTTTTTCATTGAGTTCTTATGGCATCTCTTTCTTCTTTTTCCAGGAGCAGGGCATGGTCGGGATGCCGCGCCAGGCCGGAGGCGTCCAACCCCCTCATGGAGGGCCAGGAGGCGTGCCTGCAGCTGGGCCTAATGGGGCAGGGCCAGGTGGTTATCTGGGCAACCAGCAGCAGCAGCAGCAAGCAGCCATGATGAAGCAGATGATGGCTATGGAGCAGGAAAAGAGAGTTCAGCTACACCTGATGGAGCAGCAGAAAGTTCAGCTTTTGCGAGAGCAAAGACAACAGCAACACCACCATCTACTAGCAGAGCAGGTACGCGCCACATACGCCCTACAGACATACAGCTTTACCTGGAAGCCTTTTGAGAAAATAAAGGGTTCGAGAACTGTCATAAATCAGATGTAAGCAGTTCTTGAATAAGTTTTCATTTTTCATCACGCTGCAGGAGCTGTGACTGCAACATGAGTATTTTGGAAACTGTTGACCCCCTAAGATTTTCACACTCAACAGTTTTTCGAGTTTACACAGAATAGTGCAAAAAAAACACTGACTGAGTGACATTTCTGTGGGTGGAAATGCCTTGTTGAGAAGCAAGGTCAGAGGAAAATGACCAGACTGCCAGAAAGGATATAAAAACTCAAATAATCACTCTTTGCTGTGTTTTCTTTTCATGAGATGAAAAGAAAAGTGTTAAACATTTCCCACAGCTGCAACAGAAGACCACATCAGCTTCCAATGGTTTCAGTCAAGAACAGAAATCTGCTTCTATCATGGGCAAAGACTCTCCCAAACTGGACGATTAAGTTTACCATCTTCAACTGTTTGCCTCAGATTCCTGTTCTTGGCGAACATAATTGGAAGCTGATGTGGTCATCGCTGTTGGACCCACCCGACCCTCAGGGTTTTATGTGTTTTGCACTCTGAGATGCCTTTCTGCTCAGCAGGGTTGTAAAGGTCGATTGCTATAGACTTCCTGTATACACCTGTTATATTGTTTTTATTTCTCTAAACAACAAGGTGTTTCACTCTACAGACCCTTTACTCACAGGATTATAGAGAGATCAGAGATCACACTTTTCCCCATTCTGATGTTAAAGTAGATGGTGTGTGTATATTTCACTATTCAAAAGGTTTTTTAATTTAGTTTAGTCACTAGGCACTAATAAGAACACGTGTACACTTAGACTTATAAAGAACATCTTATTCATTGTTAAAAGCGCTATACAGATCAAAATGAAATGAATTGAATTGAGTGTACACGTGCTCATTCAGGCCATTATGTGGTCAGGTGGCAGCGGCTCAGTGCATAACATTGGGGAAAAATCAGTTGTGATTTGACTTGTAGAAACATCTGTTGTATCAAGGGTTTGCCCAGTTTACTGAATCTAAAAGCAGCCAGTGAGCAGACAGGTCAATTTAAATGTCTAGTGGACTTGCTCTAATCCTGAGGACTTGTGGTTTGGGGAATAATAAATAGGAAAGCTGGAAAGTGGCACTTATTTGTGGTGTTTTTCACAAAAATTGATTCAAATAGAAATATTGACAATTGAGGGTAATTTGCAGGAATGAAAACGCAGGGAAATGACCGATATATGTGTTTGACCAGTGAATGGTGCAAACAGTAAAATTAGGGATACAGAATGTCTTACAGAATGTTTTATATTTTAATAATTTGTCAAATGACACTCCTGAAAAATGTTCATAACTCCTCCTGCATTAAAGTGGACTTTCTGCACTCACAGTCTGGTCGAGTTTACAGTCGGTCTGGGGAAAGTCCAGCCAACAAAGACATTAGTGTACAAAGACTTTTGCAAATGATCTACAGAAAAGTCTGCAGTTGGGAACGTTTTTTCTACGTTTCTTTATTTCCCCTGCTTACTTTGTGCATATTTTCTCTGTAAATACACCCGAATGACTCTTTTTATTGTATGTTGGTAATGTCTTAACAAAAGAGCATCCACTTAACCACACTTAAACTGAGACAGATCAAAGTACCGCGTTAGCGTGTGTGTGTGTGCGCGCACAAGCACACACACACACACACACACACCACCTGCTGTTTTAATTTCCTCTTTCTTCTATCTCGGAGAATATGCTGCTAAAGAGACTCTTAACTGATATCGGATGATCACACACCTCTCTCTTCTGGGGAGAAAATGGTTCTGTTTAGCCCACCAACACAGCACACACACCTAACAAACACTTCTCCAAGGACGTGTACTATTTTCCTGAATTTCCATCCACGTTATTGTTTAGGCTTTTTTTTCTCTCATATAAGCTCACCTGTTCTTCTATTGTGTGCCTTAATCTGTTGCAGTTATGAGGTATTTGTGTGTGTTTTTGTGTGTTTGTGCACTGACTGTGTGTTTATTTGCAGTTACAGCAGCAGCAGCAACAGCAGCATCTCCCGAGGCAGATGAGTCAAGCACAGAGGAACCCGTATCCTCTCCAACAGTTTCAGGGTAAGAAACTTCAAAACGAGCAGTTACGCAATTACATTCCTTTCATTTCATCCGTTGTCATTTAGCATACATGTAACCACTTCAGTGTGTTAAAGACTTTAAGATAATCAGCTCATGTGTATCAGGGCTGTTGAATTGTTCTTTAAGAAATGCATTTAAATGTTGCATTAATTTAAAGGATATAGTACTTCAGCACTTCACCATGAATTGATATCACATAAGCTTTATATTATATTTATATTCATAAATCTTACTTTTTTATTACATATAATTGAATTTCAGTTTCTTTAGCCATATTAATGAGTGACACAGATATTGACCCAGATTTGACTCTTTACTTCTACAGTCCTTATATATAAAACTACATGCTAAGGACAAATTATTGTCCCTTTTCACTACACAGGGCGTAACATAATGGCACTGAGCAGACTATTCAGTGTACTAGACGTCTACTAGCATGCTTTTTTTATGGAAAAACAGAGACTGTTAAACTGCAGTTAGAAACTAAATGACTTTCAAGGAATATCAGTTTTAGACCTGTACTGTTTGTGCAGTCATTTTAAAATGCATTTATCCTGCTCCTCTTCCCTACATTAAGGGACAAAGTTCATGTAGTTAAATGTAAAGGAGTGTTGTTTTTTTGACAGACTTGTGAATTATGACTGAAAGAAGAACATGACATAGGAATAAGGAATTTTGTCCTGTGTGTGTGTGTGTGTGTGTGTGTGTGTGTGTGTGTGTGTGTGTGTGTTCTGTTGCTGGGTTCATTTGTTTATTTCACTCTTTCAAAGCAGATCATTCACTCTTTTAGTCTCCAAATTACTACTTTGTCAAGTGCACTGACTGCTCCTGCCTCCCCCTGAGCTAATGAGAGAGCTCACACTCTCTCTCGCACACACACACGCACACATATACACACACACACACACAGTCCTACTCCCTTAACACAAATACAAGAAGTGATACACACATTCATGCACTCGAGTATATGCAGAAGCAAACACATCTGCAAAACTCTAAGAAAGGTAAAGCACACGATACACTTTAACACACACACACACACACACACACACACACACATGTATTAACACGTGCGCACACAGCCTGAAGGGAAGTGTGTCTATTGATTGTTCTGTCATGTTGCCATGGAAACCATGTTAGATGCAGATCCGATGGGAAATACCCTCTTAGTCAGAGCCATCAGTGGGAATGGGGCCTGGGGAGTGTGTGTGTCTCACATTAGGCATGTTCAGGTTTGTTGAACGTAGCACAATGTTCAAGGAAGCTGCAAATGAGCATCTCTGTCCAGTCATCACCCTGTAATTAGGGCAGATTAAAGCTCCTTCAGCTCGACTTCCATATCTGAAGTCTCGACAATGTTGTTATACGTTAAAGGAATAATCAGGGCAACACACACCACAGTTATAGGCCACATCTTTACTAGGAGTGTTTTGCATTGTATGCAAGTCAACAAACTTTTGATTTTTGTCTGGTGCATTTACGATTCAATTATTGGGCATTGTATATTATTGTTAAATTTTTTAGTTTGTACATAAATAATATATAATATATTTACACGCAGGGTTAAGAGTTTACTTACAGTTACGCACTTTCTCCCATCAAGTTTGTTCTTTATAAATCACAGCCTTTGTGTGGAAAGTGGCGTATGCCCTTTTTCAGCATTGTTTTGTGTGTACGCCACGTTTATAAATGAGACCCCTGGACAGTTAAACACAGAAGATGCTTCAAAAGGCCAAAGAACACAACATACATTTTTGTATTGAAATCATTTCAAACTAAGACATAAAGCACCAAACTATAGACGTAATAACACCAAACGGAACAATTGCTGTTTCCACACGGACGGTTTTAATTGCCGGATGTGTGCACCATGGCGGATTTTGGTGGTTGATTTGCGTTTTTGGTGCATCAGTAAAACAAATGTTTAGTGATTAAAAATAATTTTTCGGTGGAGTTATTTTTTTATGTAAATAAAAGATATAAATGTGTATTGCGTTAAGGTCTATTATATTTATTTATATATTTTTTTATAAAAATGGTCAGAGACGCAAGCTGCACTAATGTTGCGGTAATAAAATTTGTGCCGTTGAAATTAATTTGTGTTAACCCGTTTTTAACATGTTCAATTTGAAGCCCCAATTTGCACTGTGTATTCAGACGCCAGCTTCAACTTCATCAATTTGAGCTACAGGTGCGCGTCTGTTGGACCGGACCCCACGGTCCTGCCTTCACTCTCCACATCACTTCGAGATTTAGGTTTTGACTTTCCACACTGCTATACCAACATGGCATTCCAGTTTTTACTCTGGTTCCTGAATAATACACTTAAAGACAAATAATTTCCCAGAATACACCAGTAAAGCGAAAGGGCTTACTCAAACTGGGAAAACAAAATTTGAATGAATTTTACCTTATAGAACACAAGTCAAACACACATACACACAGGCACACACAGTCACACAAACACACTCGCACACACCCATATCCACTTTTCTAAAAGTGGAGCTATCACGAGGCTCAATTGTAACCTATGCTCACTCCCCTCAGCATCCTCTCTTCAAAACGTAAGCTGCCTCTGTTTGCTTGTTTGATTGTTTATTTCTTTATATATTTATTGGCAGCACTGAACTTTCTCCCTCACATTGCCTGTTGTCATGGCAACTTGCCCTCTTCCCAAATTTCCGTGCACAGTTTCAGTCTGCACTGGAATGGACTATCAGGATTGATGGAGCCTTTCCAAATGACTAGAGAAGCACCATGCATCGCATTACACGGCTCCGCTGCCAATTTGCCGTGCGTGTGCCGGGGTGTTTCATGCAGAGTTGAATTACTAATCTTAGTTATCTATTTCTTTACTTTTTGAGGAATTTGTCAACTTAAACATTGTTAAATTGCTATACAATTGAGCCTTAATTGGAGCTCAGGAGCTTTCAATTTAGAGTATTATGGTATTAAGTATTAATTTATTATTAATCTAAACATGACGTAATTTTTTTCCTCCGCTCGAATAGGCACACAGCAGGAGATGGCGAGGAACCAGGCACTTCAGAGCATGAGGAATCCTCGCCTCCTACAGCAGCAACAGCAGCAGAACCAAGGCATGCTACAGATGGCACCAGTCCAGAACCCTGGTCCCATGCCCACTCAGGGGGAGATGGGTGTGGCCTATGGAAGCCAGGCAGGCACGCAGGCAGCCATGTACCAAGGCATGAACTCGGGAATGGGTCAGATGCTTCAGCCACAGCATCACCCCAACCAGGCTAGCATGGCCATGGCACAGAGACCTGCGGGTACAGGTGGTCAGGGAATGGTGGGAGGCGGAGCTGGAG
This sequence comes from Silurus asotus, assembly GCA_024362625.1. Taxonomy (NCBI): domain Eukaryota; kingdom Metazoa; phylum Chordata; class Actinopteri; order Siluriformes; family Siluridae; genus Silurus; species Silurus asotus. Next base: position 5,076,648 of record MU551704.1, read on the forward strand.
GCGGATATGGGCAGGGCATGATGATGAACCCTGCCCTCTCTCAACAGCAGATGAAGCCAGCTGGGCAGCCAATGGCCAAAGCCCAGGCTCACAGACTGCAAAGCATGTTGGGAGGTGGAGGTCAGGGGTGGCCTCAGCAGCAGAATATGCAGGGCATGAGTGGAAGGACTACAAATGACATGGTGGCGTTTAACAGTAATCCTGCATACGCCATGCAAGGTGGGCAGCCGTCAAGGATGCCCAAGCAGCATTTTAGCCAAGGAATGGGTGGCCAGGGCATGGTAGACCCACGGGCCATAAACCCAGCAAGCATGGGTGGACCCATGATGCCTCACATGGCAGGCCAACCAAGGCCCAATCAGCCAAGAGGAATGGCAATGTCAGGTATGGGTCAGGCTATGCCCAACATGGCTGCTTTCGGACAGGGCTCCACACAGACCATGGCAGGGGCAGGACCAGGCGGAGGGGCATATATGCCAAGTGGGCAGACACAAGGCTACCAACGGACATCTAGTCAAGACTTAGCTTACGGTTATGCTGGCCAAGCAGGGACTGGGAGTGGGGTCTCATTCGGCCTGTCAGACAGTGCAGAGCTGGACTCAACGGACGGCTGGATGGAGGAATTTTTTCCTAGCCAATAGCCAACGTGGAAAATGTATTGGGGTGGGGAACTTTTGAGATGGGCCAGAAAAGTGTTTTTTTTTTTTCTTTTTTTTTTTTTTTTTTTTTTTTTGTTTTTTAAGAAATTTTTCTTTTTTTTTGTTTTTTAAGAAAAATGAAAAATAATTTGTAGACTGTGTGTTTTGGGTTTTGTTTTTTTATATATTGTTTATTGTTTCCATTGAATATAATGGGAAGAATATTACATGTTGTGTATTGTACGTGTGGTGTCACTATATTTAAACAACAATCTCTAAGATCGGATTCCAGCTAGAAGCCAAGTCTCTCTAGACTTCATCTTGTGCCCTTTATCATATTTTATCATCATCCTCATCATTTCCAGACTTTTCTAGGGCCGACACATTGTAAAACCTAAATTAATTGTGAAATAGAACAATTTTTGCCCAGTGTTTAGATCAGATGTTGGTTTTTGCTCTCAACTCTGCTTATCCAGTAATGAATTCTAAAGTGTGTGTGTGTGTGTGTGTGTGTGTGTGTGTGTGTGTGTGCGCGCACGAGAGTGAGAGAGAGAAATTGTTTTTATATAAAAATAAAAATAAAAAAAAGCACCGTCACCTCACCAACAATTCTCTATGCTCCAGTAGTGATTCAAAGACCCAGCAGTTAAACTTCTACTGCATTTTTTCCGCAACCATCACAGCAAACCGTCTCGCCATCTTTCCTCTGCACATATTTCACCTGTGTTTGTGTGCTTTAACTAAATGAAGAGACTTGGCAGCTACACATTCGTCTCTCCACCTAAAATCTGAAAGCTGGAGGACATTGTTTTCTTGTAAGTCATATGGCAGCTAGGAACACAAGCATGGCATCATCTCCCACATGGGCCAAAAACACACAGGCCCCTTAACCAACGTGCAGCCAAACACATATTTTAGATCCAACCTTCAAATGTAACAGCTTCCAAAGTGACTTGTGGCAGCTAGAAAGGCTTTCACATAGCAATGGGGAAACAGGAAGGACAGGAAGGGAACTAAACATGACATCACTTGACTTAATTAGAGATAACAAATCATTTTCTTTGCTTTTATTCATTTTCAAGACAATTTTAATCAAAGCATTGAGCTGTGCTGTCGAGAACTGAGTGCTGGGGTGATGCTTATCTTCTGATAAACTTTAATCTGATCTTATGTAAAGACCAACATTTTCACACCCTTGAATTGAACTGTTCATGTACATCCAGTTGTTAATGAGTTGGGTTTGTTCTTTCGGGTTTGACACATCACCACTGCCTGCCTTCATTCAGGGCAGAACACCATCAGTTACTGTCAGTAATTCCTTTACAGAAACCCTCTAGAGGAAATATTTGGAGTAGACACAGTGTATGGAGGTTGTATTCATAAGACTTTATAACTGTGCTTAGAATGCTTCATTAAACTGGTCATGATCGTATTTTTTAAGAAACTCCAGTAATGTCTGATTAAGCATGACTGTCACAAAGCTGCATCCATGTTAACACAGATGCATTTTGAAATCTTCTTCAAACTATTCAAACATGTTGACCCAATAGGACACATTTAATAAAAGTGTTTTTCCAGAGTAAACTGGACGCAAACAACAGAGACTTATGTGACAGTCATGTGACCTTTTCGACTCAAACCAAATAAGATGGTGGACGTTGTACTGCAGTTGTCCTGCTGCTATCCAGTTTGTTGGGGTTGTTAATGACTCTGATCAGAAGGTTGTACAAATGAAAACTTTTAAGTACCTTTTTGTTTTTACAAGTGAAGTAAAGAAATGTTTCTATTTTATTTTATTTAATTTTATTTTTACACAAACACTGTGAGCAAACATTTCGAAAACGGCATTTACACAAATACGAATTCAACACCAAAACATTTTAAATGATGAAGTAACTGATGCAACATCCATCCTGATTCTCTCCCATTTTAATGCAACTTTCTTTCAGGTTCTTTAATGCCTTCCAAAAACATAAAACCAGATGATTGGCTATTTTAAATGTTTAAATGGACCAGTGTCCCATCCAAGTTGATTCCCACCATGACCCTAACCTGGATAAAGTGGATTCTAATGAATTAATTGCTAATCATTTTTTTATCATAATGGCATTTTAAATGTAGATGTTCATATGAAAAATTCCCTCATTATATTAACATGAAGTTTCTCACTATTACTGTATAATGTCTCGCTGATTGTCAGCAGTCCTGCTTGCCACTGAATTATAACTTGAGTAATGTATTTGATGTGTATTTGAGTTACAAAACAAATGATCAAATGAATACCATCCTAAGCACAGTTATGAGGATTTATACATTTGCAGTGTTGCTGATTTTTACGTTCATTCATATTGTGTTCAAATTATCAAATGGGGAAAAAAAAGCTCATGCAGATCGCTTTCTTATTCGGTGACCGAGTAAATCTTTCGATCCAACCTGATTGTCTTAAGTCTCTGAGGAATGTAAAAAACGACGACTGCAACCGTTCTTTTTATTCCGCTTCATTGTCGTTATCAGAAGGAGGAACCATCAGCCATGTATGCAGTGTATTCAGGACGGTGATTAAGTGTTATAGTGTTGCTCTTTCTATTGTTATATCAGGGAGGTGTGGCCCTCTCTCTCTCTCTTTTTCTCTCTCTCTGTCTTTCTTTACCCTCCTCCTAATATCGCAACCTATCTGGGACCAAGTCACACACAGCGTATAGTTTTTTCGTTCGTCATTTCCGTCAGTCATTAATGTTGTCTTTTTCAGCTTTTTTGATTTTGTACTGGTGCTGATTATATATATATATGTGACGAAAAAGATTCTATATAAATATTATATATATAAATATATAAATATATGAAAATGGCTATATGTAAATATGTTTCTACTGCTTTAAATACACCAGAAAATGTGTCTCTACTTTCTGTAAAGATATAACTGTTTAAGATAGAGTATTTTTATTTCCTTTTTCCACTTTGAAACTCATCTGAGCTATACCATTGCACTTCAGTCAATGTCTTACTACTAATGGATAATGTAAACTTTCTCTGATTTTTATTTCCAAGGGATTTTTTTTTCTCTACTCTGAGAACTTGGAGAATTTCGAGTTGTACCTTATGCAGTGCTTCTACTTTCTTCCCTTGTACATAGTCATGAAAATGTTAACACCAGAGACTTACAAAAAAGGAAGAAGGGTTTTTTTTGTTTTGTTTTTCAGAAAAATACAATAAAGAGAGCGTTTTCTCGCTGATACTATTAAATGAAATGTGCTGTTCTTGATTTGATCTACAAGACTATGAAGCAGCAAAAAATAAAAATGAGAAAAATTGTGAGAAACAAATGTGAAAGACTGGCCCACAATAAAAAAAAATGTAAAAGCTTTCAAGTTCGTTTCAAGGTCATGGGCCATTTGAGGAGTAATTTCTAAAATAAATGCTATTCTATTTTAATGATGTAGTTCTACTGATACCAAGGTATGACATTTTAATAAGAGATCAGATTACAGTAATTTAGATAAGTTTCATCTCTCAATTTGGCATCTTACTTGAATCTAAATGGCCTTCAAAGAGTCTGTTGGTGAATTATAAAACCCAGAGATGCAGTAGACTGATGCATACGCTTCATTAAATAAAACAGGTTCTGATTGGTCAAAAGGTGTTGATTAATATTTTATAAAAGTAGCTCTGATATTAATATAGACATTTTATATGATAATGCACCTGCTTTTATTTATATAGAAACATCTGTCTGAGGGACCAGTATGCCAGAGGTTCAGTAAATTAAAAAATGTCAATGTTGATGAGGTTAAACGGTAAGGAGATGTTTCCTTACAATAATAACTTACAGGTACTCTATTCTACAGGATTTTCTTTTTTCCTACAGGTTTTATAATGGACCTTTCAGTACAACAGAAACATGCAGGAAAATACCGCACACTTTACAGGTGTCCTGCAGGATTTGCTTTTTTTCTGCAGGACACAGTGACCGTATGTGCAGGACATCCAGCACCGTGCTACACAAGTGAACGATCCTGCAGGATTTTATAATACCTGCAGGACCTTCAGAATAAAAATCCATATATTTTTTAAAAAGTTATTTTCCTATAATTTCAAATAAATAAATAATTCACCTACTGATTTTGCATTCTACAGGATAGGCAATATAAATTCTGATAGTTCCTGTATATTTATGCATACAATTTTTATTTATATACAAATACATTTCATGGAACTATTTTTGATATAACAGGTTCTGCTGTATCAGAACATTTTCTAAAAAGTATTAGTCAATAACATCCTAAAAATATACTTGAGTAGGAAAAATAAATGATACACACACACACATATATATATATATATACAGTGCCCTCCACAATTATTGGCACCCCTGTTTAAGATGTGGTTGTGGACTTCTAAAAATTCTCCTTTTCTTTAAAACAACATAGAACCCAAATGCAAATAAAAGAGAAAAATCCTACCTTTATTAAAGTACATAACTTTGGTGGTAAAAAAAAATCATACATTTAGAAAAAAAAAAAAA
>MU551704.1:5082843-5114910 GCA_024362625.1 Silurus asotus
TTTTTTTACCACCAAAGTAATGTACTTAAATAAAAGGTTGGATTTTTCTCTTTTTTTGCATTTGGATTCTATGTTGTTTAAAAAAAAAAAGGAGAATTTTTTGAAGTCCACAACCACATCTTAAACAGGGGTGCCAATAATTGTGGAGGGCACTGTATATATAATTTAATGCACACAGACTGGATTAGTTTAAGTCTTTGGTTCTTTTAATTGTTGTAATTTTAGCTCACATTTAAAAAAAAATCCACCAATTCTCACTAATCTCAAAAAAATAGAATACTTCATAAGACCAATAAAAAAAAAAATGATTTTAGTGAATTGTTGGCCTTCTATATATGTATGTATGTATGTGTGTGTGAGTGTGTGTGTGTGAGTGTGTGTGTGTGAGTGTGTGTGTGTACCCCTCACCTCAATACATGCCTAAATACATGCCCCGCCAGCTGGTCTGTGAGAAAATTTTCAAAATAAAGCTGTTCTGTAGTGAAGGCCGTCCGTGTTCCAGGATGGTGACCCCTGTATCAGTGGAATTCAAGATATTTAATTGAAAAAATAATCAGCTGCAGTATAGCATAGAGTTGTTCAGCTTTGTGCCAGGCCGTGTAGCACAACCTCATTACTGATTACTTTCCTAAATGCACACCATTAAATCGTCCATTCCGTTTGTAACAGGATGAAACACTATCATAGTAAAGCAAACTGCATAACAAGCACAGTCTGTGAGCAACATAAAAATGGAAATAGATCAAACCACTGACAAATATAGAAAGAAACTGGCCAAAAGAAACCGAACCATGTTGTTACAAATAGCAACACATAAAAAATACACATATACGAAATAAATATAAAATGCACCTTCCATATGTTGCACACATTTAAATTCATTTGCTTCAATCAACTTTAGCCAGATCTTTTTTTTCCCTCTGACACCGTCATGGTCAACAGCATGAAATAAATGTGACATGCCAAGACTCAAAAATAATCACTAACCATAGTCCTGTGTCCTCTCTTCTTCAGTGAATTAGGTTTTTATTCTGTTTTGATTTTCATATTTATTCTGACCACTGCTCATTTGAAAAAAAAAATGGAAATAGATCAAACCACTGACAAATATAGAAAGAAACTGGCAAAAATAATCACTAACCATAGTCCTGTGTCCTCTCTTCTTCAGTGAATTAGGTTTTTATTCTGTTTTGATTTTCATATTTATTCTGACCACTGCTCATTTGAAAAAAGGTAAAAAAAAAAATTAAAAAGGTATTTTTCAGGGTCAAAGATTTAAAAAATCTTAAAATGTCTTAACCTTGCTGTTAATAATCACGAGAGAAATGCAACCAAATCTTGTGTATTTAACCAAAGCAAATCAGTTAAAAAGAAATAAATAATCACCGCACTACCACAAATGTTAATGCTTTAGTAAAAAAAATGTTAATTAAACTGATTATTTAAACATTAATTCAACTGATTAAATTGAATACATTACTTAAACTTCTTTAAAATATATAAATAGAACAAAACCTAATTTGGACAGCAGACCTTTTACAATAGTATAGTGATACTTGAAGATGTTACCATATATAACTGTATATACACTGGTCTGTAATAACATTTAAATCAGTAATTGTTAAAGTAAATAACATTTACCAATCTGTTCAATCTTTGTTCCTCAAGGTCTAAAAGTGACCTTGAGAAACCCGACCGTCCTTCGGGTGACTTTTGGCAAAATCCAGACGAGCTGTCAGGTGCCTTTCACTGAGGAGTGGTTTCCCTCTGGCCACTCTACCATACAGGACAGATTGGTGGAGTGCTGCAGAGATGGTTGTTCTTCTGTAAGGTTCTCCTCCCTCCACAGAGAAATGCTGGAGCTCTTTCAGAGCAGAGGTGGCAAAAGTTCACACATCCTTCACTTAAGTAGAAGTACAGATACCCATGTTTTAAAAGACTCTGGTAAAGGTTGAGGTACTGACAATACTTTTTGACTCCAATTAAAGTAAAGAGGTTTGGGCTCTGGCATGTACTTAAGTAAAAAGTGGCCATTACTACTACCTGTTTTAGTGTTACTTTTTATTCATATATTTATATCTGTGAGGTGAGTATTCACTGAGATTCAGGTTGTATTATTTATGTGTCTGTGAAGAGAGATGACAGAGACAGTAGAGAGCGCCCCCTGCATGTTTTCTTTATTTTACACAAGCACAGCCTTTTGTTGTTTTTATGAGTGTATACAAATAAAAGTAAACCCTTTACAGATTCGAATGATGTATTGCTCTTATCTGTACGCTCAAAAAAGACAGAGTAATTTAAGTTTGTTTTGGTGATATGAGGACAAAATGCCACAAAACACGCCGGCGCGTTTGATGACCCCGGAGGGTTAATTGCCGGATTTGTGCAACATGGCAGATTTTGGTGCTGATTGGAGACTTGCATCAATAAAAAAACTAATAAAAATCTTTCGTCATGAATAAATGTATGTTGCATTGATTTCACTATATACATTTGCAGGTTTTAATTTCACCTCATTTATATTTGTCCTCAAAGTTGATGATAGATGCAGGAAAAATAGGCAAGCGGAAGAATTTGAGCGAGCTTGATATGGCCAAATTGTGATGGCTAGACGACCGGGTCAATTCCTCTCCAAAACTGCAGATCTTGTGGGGTGTGCAGTGGTCAGTATTTATAAAAAGTGGTCTGAAAAAGGAACAGTGGTCGACAGGGTATGGACAAACAAGTCTGATACATGGAGGTCAAACCTTGCAACGTAAAGGACTTGAAGGATCTGTTGCTTACATCATCATACAGCATACCTTCAGATGTCTTGTGTCAAAACCGACTAAACACAGAATGGCCTCTTTCTCCTTTTAGTCATCATTCTGTCATTACCTCTCTGAGCTTTGCATTTTATGGAGTTTTGTGAGTGTTAATAAACGCAAATCAGCGATGCAGTGAACACTCTCGCAATCAGCATTTAACACACAATTACAAAGAATTTTGGCATGCCCAAAACCTTTCTTATATATTATATATACATCTTATATCATTTGGTTTGGACTGTGAAAACACATTTTGTCAAGCATAACTGGTAGTAATATTGATATATATCTGTACGATGCCATACATACCCAATATTCATCAGCCTGTGACCACAAGACAGGTATAAAGGTGGACTCAGGAAGCTAATGAGACTCTGCAGGGCTGCTTAGAAGCAGTATAGTGGGATGCACCCTGTGTGACATATGGAGATGACATCTATCTATCTATCTATCTATCTATCTATCTATCTATCTATCTATCTATCTATCTATTTACTGCCTGATTAAACCCCAATTACAGATCCTTACATTATCATATAATGTACTTGCAGTTTACAGAGCTGATGAAGGCACAGGTTGCACAAATGTACTTATTACATCCATTCTACTTAAACAGACCCGCATAGTAACGAGCAGAACACAGAAACACAAAGAAATCCTGCTGCTTCATCCTGTGAGGTACTGGCAACCCATCCCACCTCATGCCCAGTTTCATAGGATAGACTTCACTTTAAAAAATAGAGAAATACTTGTTCAGTGCAAATGTGAGTAAAAAATCTACCTCTGTGTGTGTGTGTGTGTGTGTGTGTGTGTGTGTGTGTGTGTCTGTGTCTGTGTGTGCATGCACCCTGTGAGGATTGAGAAGAGCTCCTTGGAGGAAAGGAGACATCTCATTAGCATAATTAAGACCACATGCTAAAGAGCAGTGCTTAATTTCATTCTGCAATCAATCACCCGTCCTTTCCTTTCCTTTCCTTTGTCTGACTTTCTCTCTAGTTCACTCTTTCTCTCACACATTTTCTCTGTTTCTCTGTTCTCTCTCTCCTGATGATGATAAATGGAAAGGTACCTGTGTGACACCATCATTACTCATCTTCAAGGGTGAGACATTGTAGTGCACAACAGGCTGAAGAAGAGGATGAGCTTTGTTTGGGGTCTTTTTTAGAGGGGTGTATATGCGTAAACATACACACGCACCCACACACACTTGTTCCCCATGGGAGGGGCATGTTAAATTAGTGTCACGTCGTCTCATGGCACCTTCTCTATTAGTGTAATAAAGCCAGCTTTAATCGAATAAAAGCGGCCTGTGTGAATAAGCCATGTGGAACAGAATGCTCATTGTGAGCATATTGGACAAGCCGAAACGTGATTTTTTTCTTTTTTTTTTCTTTCAAATAAGATAAAAGAGTTGTTCGAGTAAAAGATGCAGAGCTGGTGCTATATATTTGAGGAGGGGGTGGAGCTCATTTCTGTGCCAGATAAACATAGAAACAGAAGCTTGTAAGGAAGAAAACAGCCAGATGCATTGCAATGCAATATTGTAACTCACAACCGTTTTTTCTACTGTATCTGAAAGAACTATTATTACAGATTCAGAACATGAAACAAAAATAAAACTGCAGCTTCATAGGGTCATTATGCATTCATTATGCAAATATTTATAATGAGGTGGAATGTACAGAGCTTCAGACCTACACTTTACAGCCATAACAGAGAAGCCTCGGAACATCTGAACTTTCTGGCCACTAAGCTTTGTGTGTCTGTGTGTGTGTGTGTGTGTGTGTGTGTGGTGGGCTGGTTGATTGATGCTCTTGAAACCCAGAATGCAGCAGAGCCACAGAGGTCCAGCAAATAAAGCAGTGTAATGAGAGGAAGCTCTATTACCTTGTTCAGTTTGTGATAAATAACCCTGACACACACAAACCTGTGTGTCCTCCCTGATCAGTAAGGAGCCGCTGCTGCAAATATCTTACAATCTAGCGCCCTCTTGTGGTGAAGAAATGGCAGCATGTGGTAAACCTACCTAGCCTACGTGCCAACCAGTGCATACATCACTTTCTGACCAACACACGTCGCTCGCGCACACACACCACTTTCTACCAATACTGCACACGTCACATTCAAACCTTTCTTACCATTATGGCACATGGCACTTTCATCTATCACACACACACACACACCTCTCTTTTTTACCAATAAGAATAAAACGTCACTTTCTTCTTACAAACGTCACTCACACACACATAGACACACACACACACAGACACACACACACACACACCCCTCATATCACTTCTACACGTCACTGTCACATCAACAAATGTCCACTTACTGCTGGGAAAAAAAATAATAATAAAAAAATATAATATTATATACTGTATATATATATATAGTACAACCTAAAAGTTTGAAAGTTTGGACACACCTTCTCATTCAAAGAGTTTTCTTTATTTTCATGACTATGAAAATTGTAGATTCACACCGGATTAACACGTGGAATTATATATGGAATTATATACATAACAAAAAAGTGTGAAACAACTGAAAAATGTCATATTCTAAGTTCTTCAAAGTAGCCACCTTTTGCTTTAATTACTGCTTTGCACACTCTTGGAATTCTCTTGATGAGCTTCAAGAGGTAGTCACCTTAAATGGTCTTCCAACAGTCTTAAAGGAGTTCCCCGAGAGATGCTTGGCACTTGTTGGCCCTTTTGCCTTCACTTTGCGGTCCAGCTCACTATATATATATATATATATGCAGCTGAGCAAAAAGAACATAAAGGATCGTTGTTTTGCCAAAAAACATCTTGATGAGCCCCAAGACTTTTGGGAAAATCCTCTGTGGACTGACTGAAGGTGTGTGTCCCATTACTTCTGGTGTAACTTTAACACGGCATTTCAGAAAAAGAACCTCATACCAACAGTAAAATATGGTGATGGTAGTGTGTCTGGGTAGGTCTGGGGCTGTTTTGCTGCTTCAGGACCTGGAAGACTTACTGTGATCAATGGAAACATGCTGTTCCAGAATTCTGCTGTTTACCAAAAAAATCCTGAAGGAGAATGTCCGGCTGTCTGTTTGTGACCTCTAATTAAAGCAAACTTGGTTTCTGCAGCAGTACATTGATCCAACACACACCAGCAAGTTCACCTCTGAATGGCTGAAGAAAAACAAAATGAAGACTTTGAAGGGGCCTCGTCAAAGTCCTGACCTACATCCTATTGAGATGTGTGGCGTTACCTTAAAAAGGTGGTTCATGCTCGAAAATCCTCCAATGTGGCTGAATTACAACAATTCTGCACAGATGAGTGGAGCAAAGTTCCTCCACAGTGCTGTAACAGACCCATTGCTAGTTATTGCAAACGATAACTGCTAAGGGCAGCCCAACCCCAGTTATTAGGTTTAGGGGGCAAACACTTTTTCACACGGGGACATGTAGTTTTGGATTTAGATTTAAATTTATTCATTTAAAAACTGGATGTTGTGTTTACTTATATATATATATTATAATTTGTATTATAAGACCTCTAGTTATTAACCAGTTTGCCTGTTCAGTTTTATTTAATAGGTTTGGTTAAAACCTCAATAAATCAAACAAGTAATAATCAATAATCAACTATCAATTATATTGAAATGGCACTGGATGTGTGATATCTTGGGGAGAATAAGGTCTGGTGAAGTTTCAGAGGTCCCAGATTACAAAACATTTGAGAAATCCTGCCCAAGACAACCTTTTTTCCCACATGGATCTTTATAATTTTGTCGACATCACAATTCATTTACGAAAAAAAAAAAAACATTTCTCACTAATAAATAAAACGTTAATTCTTTCTGGCATCTGGAGATCAACAGAACAAATGTTCAATTGGATCTTCGTAGGTGTAATGCTGTATTTCACCAGTTCATCCAGTTGGATCATCCTACTATTCTCCAGCAGATGGCAGGACAGTGTAGAAAAATAATATCTTCTACACAAGCCTTTAAGACCCTAGATTTTTCCAGTCGTATGTGTTTTTCCTCAAACCTTTACTATAAAGTGAATTCACACAATTGTACATAATGTCTTCAGATGCGAACACATGACATTATACTTTTACTTCAACTTGGAGACCCAAAAACTGTTTCAGTATGACAAAACCCTGTGCACAAAGCCAGCTCCACAGATCTTACTGCACCCCAAGCCTTCCTCACTCTATATCAGTACTGGACTTTTTCTAATGCACTTGTGGATGTGTGAGCAAAAATCGTGTTGGAAGACACGTCTGTGCCAACTCAAGTACACACCTTAGTTAAACTGTTGCAATAAGACGTGATCTCTGTCCACAGTGCTGGTTATTAGGAAGCATTCAGATTGGAGCTCTCCATGGTGCTGGTTTAAAGTTCCTATAAGACAAATTGCACTGCTTTTCCTATAATACTCATGTGTGATTGGGCAGAAAGGTGGGTCGGAAAATAAGTTTAAATTGATTTTTGTGTGGATAAACGAAGGGATGTGAGGACAGCAAGGTGAATAGCTGAGAATAAGGATGGACTGAGAGATGGATGAGTGTGTGGCTTGATGGATGGATAGATAGGTGAACAGTGTTAGAGTGGATGATAAACTGGCAAGTGGGCCTAAAGGTGAATTAGAATTAAAGATGAAATGGTGAGTGGGCATAGTGGCAGATAGATAAATTAGTGAATGGGTCTAAAAGCAGATGGATGAAATGGTGAGTGAGCATAAGAGCAAATTAATTTATCAGTATAATTGGAAATCAGAAGGGGTTTTTAGATAAATTAATAGGGTGGACAGATAGATTAATGAACGAAACTTTGGTTGAAAAGAGGAAGGCACTGGAAACAAGACTGTAACTTAATGTTTGTTTAGAAATAAATGATTGCTCAATTATTTATCTAAGGACAAATAATAAATATAAACAACAGCAGGTTTAATTTGTACTCAAGCATAGCTGAAATAAGGTCTACTTCCTAAAGCAAAAAAACAAAAAAAAAGAGTATATACTAAATCAGAAACAGGCCTTGACTTGCTGAACAGATTTACATACATGATTGATAAGTGGGGTTGCTGGTTTGCATAGGCTTAATATGTCTGGTTCAGCTTGACAGGACACAAAAACCAGACAGAACCACAAAATCTATGTACATTTAAATCACTGCCATGGGCATTTTCTGAGTTACTGCAGGTAAGGACAGCCCACGTCACCATTGTGTTACACAGAGAGAAAGAATCTTAATCAGTTTGGTAGGAAGATAATGGTGGCAAATAAGAAAGAAAGTTTACCTACACACACACACACACACACACACACACACACACACACACAGGTGTATATTTGGGCTATAATTAAGTGTTAGAAGAGGTATAAAAGGATTATGCACAGACTGATTTTTGGTGCTTTCATTAAATTGCTTGACATTGTCCCAAATTAACCCCTGGACTTTGAATTTGGCCCTTTCTGCCACTTGAGCAATTTTTTTTAGGAATCTACTATGACAGTTTGAAAACATTTACTGACATTTTTAGAAAAGATTTGGGGTGACTATCAGTGGTGGGTTATGCATTTCACACCTAGGCTTTCAGTGGTGTTCTACGTGAATCAATCCACTTTTTAATACCATCATTATGACGCCACGGCTATAAAAACCATCAATATTATAGAGAAACGCAGTATAACAGTGCACTGCATCACAGACAGCAATCTTATGCAGTGAGAATTAAAGCCAATTCAAAAACAAGTAGCCCAAAGAACACAAGTGAACAAGTCTCCTTTCACTGAAACCACAGCAGTACCACCTGCATACATCATCTCTAGCATAAGCATCAGTGTTACCCTCATGATATGACCCTAGTTTTTTCTTGTGCACTGTCTTCTACAGGGAAGAAAATGCAGAAGTATAATGGTTTATGTAAGAACTTAACAGTTTTGAACATAGAAATATTGTTCATTTGATTTACTGAAATGTTTCCTGGGGGTAAATTTATAGACAGTGTTTTGCAGAAAGAAGTCAATGTTGTACATTTCAATGTTTAAACAGTTAACGAATAGTAGAACCCAGACATGTTCCTAAATTTACAAGCAATTATCATGATTTTTACTTTTGCTTACACTGACCTTTGACTGTATAAATGAATTTTTGGAAACTGTTCACTGTAAGCAAGTGTGAAAACACTGGAATGGGTGCATCAATCTTCCTCATGTTTTAACTATTGATTCATTTAATCACCCAAGTGTTTACGCATAGTTTTGTCTTATTTCCACTAACCTCTGTTCATGATTACATCAGTGGGAAAACAATCGATTGATAGATTCACTCCTGTTAACTTAACTGAACTTTGTCCACTTCTATCCGTACCCTGAGTGATCTCCCAGTCCCAGTTTAAACATCAGCAGCCAGTATCTGATTACAAGCTGAATTTTAGACAGCGTTTTGACCATCTAAATTCACTACAGGTTTTTCCTAAATGCTGAAGTGACAAAGTATACAGTATTTGTAGTAGAAAAAGATAATGTCATCTCGGGTCATTTATTCCCCAGAATTAGCCTCACATAACCCTTAAAACACAGTTAAGACAGTAAAGTCATTTAACAACAAATTCACCGACACTGGCGCTAACGGCAATAAAACAACTCCACACATCCGATAAGACTTTTTATAGTTATTTTCCATAAAATTTGTCATGTTGAATCAATCAAAAAAGGTATATTTAAAGTATGATTGAGGTTTAATTACAAATTATGATTACAAGTACATGAAAGTTATTAAAAATACAGTTAAATAATTAAGGCTAATTGTCTCATGACTGGTCAAGGCCATGAATGTGATCATTCCAGAATGTGTGATATTTATTCTTCTTTTTGTTTTGTACATGTAAGGACCTCACTGCCATTGTGTTGCAAAGTAAGAAAGACTCTAGATCAGTTTGGAAGAAAGAAAAACGTTTTTTTTTTATGCTTTCACTGAATTGTTTGATGTTTCTTTAATAAAATCAACTTTATTTGCCATTGAAGCCCTGGACCTTAAACTTTTGTCAACTTAATTCCATTTGTATAGCGCATTTAACAAACATGGTCTCAAAGCAGCTTTACAGAGATAACATGGTGAAAAGATAAAGTTTAGTGCCTATTAGTTTATTCCTTATAATTGTAAGTTTGTCCATAGCGAGTGACCCAGTGGCAACTGTGGAAAGAAAAAAAATTCCAAGATGAAATGAATAAACCTAAACAGGAACCAGACTCAAAGGGGAACCCATAGTCATCTGGTTGGCACTTCATGTCAATTCACAAGTCTTTTCTGCCACCTGAGCACTTTACATTTTTAAACAATTTCACATTCAAATCATTACTTGACCTACAGCATTATCTCTTTCTATCCATCAAGCTCTGGTACTCACTCCTAGTGAGTTATATTTTGTTCAGGTCTCATCACTTACTTTCATAATCATGTAAAAAATACAAAAACTTACATTAAGAAACAAAGTAAAGTTTGTATTCTGTGTATGTGTTTTTATTAAACCTGATTTTAATTAGCAGTTAGATTTCTGGACACAATACATGGAGTTACACAATTTAAAAACAAATGAAATGGTTATGGCAAGACAGTGAAATGAGTAAGGCATACTTGAATATACTATTTATAACGGTTATCTCTCAGGGCATGAAATGTTAGTTAAGCAACAAAGTCGTTGCTTGTTAGAAAAGTCTATGGATGCAACAGTAGGTGTATCTGGCTCGAGGCGCGTATATATATATTTTTCATGTTTACACATTTGTCATTGTTCATTTGTGTGTGTTGACCAGCTCCTCCAGTTTCGTCTGGTTGGACCCAGAGAACTCTTCAATCTGTAGCACAAAAAATAATTAAATAACATTTTTGTAAAATGAAATCAGCCGAGATGTCAACCAGAATAATAGCAGGCTATACAATCCCCTGCTTTTTGTGCTTAAACTAAAAGAATCTAACCCACCTTCTTTCCATTCTTGTAAAAGTAGAACGTTGGCATGCATCTGATCTCACAAGACTGAGCCACATCCTAAAGGAACAAAGGGTGGGGGATAAACAGGGCAGATCATAAGTCACTCCTTTTTTTTTTTGCCCAGATAAACAAAATAGATGAGTTCAACTCTTTGTTCAGGTTCAAGTGTAGTTCTAATTGTTGTAATACAAAAACATCTAAACATTACATTTCATTCATTTTTCATAATCTGCAGTGCATTTGAAACATGCTTCTTTTTGATCGAGTGTGGCATACCACATTATTATACTGTAGATTATTGCAAGTTAATATATTGTGTTCTCCAGGTTTATAGAAATTAAATCTTCCACAAACAAATGGCTGTGAAAGATTCAACTTCTTTCCGTTAAACATAGAAAAAGACATGAAAATGTATTTATTTGCAACCAGGTAAAAAACCTGATTGAGGAGAGAGAGAGGAAAAAAAAATAATAAATAAACAAACAAAACAAGTGTAGATTCGTAGCTTAGTAAACATAACTTTTTTTTTTTTAATTAAGGTTTACAATCCAAAGAACATATAAAGTATTGCTATTTAAATACTCGCAATCCCTGTCAAATTTAACTACATGTAAATTTAGTAAGCAAGAACATTCAAAACATCTCTTTTTTTTAAGAACCATCATGAACTGAAGTCAAGTCAGGCGATGCATCTGCGTTTGAGGAACCGGCAGAGAAGCCAGGTGCACGCACACAAACACGTGGTCTTTTCTACTTCAGTTTTTTTTTGTCCTCAGCAGTGGCGTGGTTCATACAACTACCCAACGCCTACAGTAGATTTACTTCTCTAATGCCTATATTTGGATTTGAACAGATACAGTTACACTGCCAATAGCAGTGGAAAACCGGAATGGTGGGAGAGCAGAAGTCCTTACTAACCTGTGCGTCATCTACATCTACCTTGAGGAAGACCACGTTGCCATAATTTGGGTTTTCAGAAAGTCCCTGAAAAGAAGAAAGAGAAAGTAAATGGTCAGTTTCAATAAGATCCTATGTTAGTAAAAAGGGATCCATTGGATAGTATAATCAGACAACAAAAACTAAATAGAACAGTAGCTCACTTGTCTTATTGATGATGATTTTCTAGGAACAAAAAGCTTTAAAAAATTAAAGCCACCATCACGTATACAAAAACAAACCCTAAACTGCCACATTGCATACAAATCCTACAAACCACTAGTTCTTTAGAAAGACTTAATTGAACATGTTATAATCTTCCCAACCAACACTATATAATAAACAATGACTCATCTTGTTTTCTTTTGTCAACATGTAATTATAGTTTTACACCAGGCACCTGGGCATTAATTGCACCGCACTAATCCACATACAGAAGCGTTTGCCTACACGATTTTCTCAGTTGGACAGTACGGTCTAACAGACTTTTAGCTTCTTTGCAAAATGTTTAGCTGGGTTTAAGATCTGGTGAGTGAAGGTAAAAGTTTTACATTTTTTAAGCTAAAACAATATAGCAAATGTTGAGGGCGGAGTCACCCTGAAAAGACCACGCATCAAAACAGGAATAGCTCAGAGGAGGAGGTTAAAAGAATCTATCAATTTGCAGTACTGCTTTCATCCAAGCATACAAATGGACAACCATAACCATAACACAGCCACAAAATCAAAGCACAGAAGAACCAGCAACCTCTAACCACCAACCACAACTTACATAAGCTGGAAAGGGGCATCTGCTGCATGTTGTAAATGCAAACAGCACCTGTCTGGGCACCATGGCATCCAAATTACACAAACTCAAAAACCTTTGTTGGTCTTCTCCAAGCTACAACGTTACAGTTTCCATTAACTGAAACCAAATCACGCTTAAACCTGTTCCATCATGATTACATCCCTGCACACAAAGCAAGCTCCATGAAGACATTGATACGGTTGGAATTTTAGAACGTGTGTGTAGAGTCTTGCAAAATCCTGACCTCAACCTGATGGAACACCTTTGAAATAACCTTAATGAGAGGATAACAAATGAATATCATAAGCAGGGTTTACTCACTTTGTAAAAGGGAGCGATACTCTGGCAAGGCCCACACCACGTGGCTGTAAAGTCCACCACGACGAGCTTATCGCCTGCATCAGCCAGAGCTTTATCAAAAGCTGCCTGCAGAGAAGTGACAGCATTAGAAATAAAGATATGCCCGTTACACAGAAAGCCATTTTTCCTCCCCATAGCCTAAACCTTCTAGCACAATAAGAATCGCCACGGTGCATGAATTTCAATGCGATTCAGAAAACAGAAGCTCAGTTTTTAATAAAGTAGATTGCATTTATATTCAAAATGTGGATTTTACCACAGACATCAGTACTCGCATTTTGCATGAATGCACATCTTGATACATCTGTCTCACTCTAGCTATAGATGTGTGCATATATGAAATGTGTGTTCATGGAAAATTGTCATTGCAATTGAATAGGTAGGAAAGAAAGCATTCACGTATAAAGTCACGCAAACTCAGGGTGTGTGTGTGTGTGTATACAGTGCAGCCAGAATGTTTACAGCTCTTCAAATTTTTCACAATTTATGTTACAGCCTTATTTTAAAATAAGGTATTAAGTTAATAAGTATTTACAGCTTTTGCGCAATACTTTGTTGAAGCAATTTAGGCACCAATTACAGCATCAAGACTTCGAGTTTAATGCTACAGGCAGCTTCTCCCATTATTTGCAGAAACCCTCAAGCTCAGTTTCAATGGTTCGAGTCTTTCAGATCTCACTAGAGATGTTCATTTGGGTTCAGGACCACTCAAGCCACTTCTTTGTTATCTTTATTGTATGCTTAAGGTTGTTGTCCTGATGGAAAATGAACCGTTGCCCCAGTCTGAGGTCCAGGTTTTCATTAAGGATGTATTTCTACACATTTCACATTTTCATCTTTGCCTCAATCCTAACTAGTCTCCCAGTTCCACTAAAAAACATCCCCACAGCATGATGCTGCCACCACCATGCTTTACTGAGGGGATGATATTAGCCAGGTGATGAGTGGTGCCTGGTTTGGTTGGTCCCTGGTGGTTCCAAACTTGTTTCATTTACAGATAATCAAGGTCACTGTACTAATAGTGCCCTTCAAGGCTGCAGAAATGTTTCTGTACCCTTCCTAAGATATGTGCCTCGAGACAATCTTGTCTCTGAGGTCTACAGATAATTCCTTAGACTTCATAGCTTGGTTTGTGCTCAGACATTGTTAACTGTGGGACGTTATATAGACAAGCGTGGTACATTACAGATACACAGTACATTCAGAAAGTATTCAAAACCCCCTACATTTTTTTTATATTGTTTTTGTTGCAGCCTAATACTACAATCATAAAAATACAATTCTCAATAATCTACACTCTGTAACCCCTAATTACAAAGTGAAAAAAAATGTAAATGAGTATTTAGACCCTTTGAAAATAAGCTCAGGTGCTTCCCAAGTCTATTGATGGTCCCTAAGAAGTTTTTACACCTTGATTAAAGCCCACCGGTGGAAAAGCTTATTAATTAGACACGATTTGGGAAGTTCTCACAACTGTGTATGGAGAGGGGACAAAGTTCCAAAAAGGTCAATCACTTCAGTCCTCTGGGCTTTATGGCAGAGTAGGTAGACAGAAGCAGTGCAAAACCCATGGATGCTCAATTGGAGGTTGCCAACAGGCAGCTAAGTAAAAGAGGTTTCTCTGGTCTGATAAAACCAAAAGTAAACTTTTTGGCCGTAATTATAAATGTCACGTCTGGTGAAAATCAGGCACTTTGGGGAAAACTCAATGTCCTAGAGCGGCCCAGCCAGAGCTCTGAACCCAATTGAACATCTCTGGAGAGACCTGAAGGTGACCGCCCACCTACGGTCCACTTTCAACCTGACCCAGATTGAGAGGATTTGACGAAGAATGGCAACAAAAATAAAAAAATAAAATAAAATACATTCACCCAATGCAGGTGTGGAATGCTTGTTGCATCATACACAAAAAGACTTGAGGATGTAATTTTTGCCAAAGGTGCTTTAACTACATTTACGGCATTTAGCAGACGCCCTCATCCAGAGAGACGTACAAAAGTGCTTCGAGTCTCTTGCAATGAATAAATATACACTGGTACACCAGATTACAAACTTAATATAAATATAACTCTTGAATTCTACAAAGCAAAGTTGGAAAGTAAGGTAAAGCAGGAAGAGGTAAGTCTTCAATTCCTCAACTAAAGTACTGGAGCTCAGGGTCTGAATACTGCATGTGAGATTTTAGGGTTGTTATGGATAAGAGCTCTGTTTTCATCTCATTCATGGGAGAATTTTTTAATTTCAACAATTGTGCACAATGTGCGTTTTCAGTAGCTTTAGTCATCAATAATTTTATACTGTAATTTATATAAAACACACACACACACACACACACAGGGGAAAAAGCTGTGATATGTAAATCTGAAACCCCCTCAGAGCCACGTGTTCAGGCTGCAGCGCGCGCACTGTTACCGCCCGTTCGAACAAAGTGCAACCGCGTAAATCTCCCTCCTTATTATATATAAATATAAATACAAACAAAAATTACAAAAACACCCCAAATCCTAACTTAAGGTCCACACGGTTTTACTGTGCGTGTGGAAACATGAAGCCATAATAATATCTGGGTGTCAACCTGCAAACTGGATGAAGCCTGTCTCCTGACAAGTCTTAATAAATAAAGCAAAAACAAATCCCCAGAAATTAGTTTAATATAATGGTGTGTGTGTGTGTGTGTGCATCTGCTTTTTATTAATTTTTTATAAATAAAAAAAAAGGCGACATTTTGGTTTGAAGGGAGAAACCCGAAGTTAGCTTTAGCACAAGCCTTTAACTAACTAAACAGCCCTCTCCCACGCATATACGGAAATATAAACACCACCCAAACCAAAGCACAGTCTATAAATATAAAATTGTCCAATAAATAAAGCAAAAACAAATCCCCAGAAATTAGTTTAATATAATGGTGTGTGTGTGTGTGTGTGCATCTGCTTTTTATTAATTTTTTATAAATAAAAAAAAAGGCGACATTTTGGTTTGAAGGGAGAAACCCGAAGTTAGCTTTAGCACAAGCCTTTAACTAACTAAACAGCCCTCGCCCACGCATATACGGAAATATAAACACCACCCAAACCAAAGCACAGTCTATAAATATAAAATTGTCCAATTTATGATATTTTTTTTTGCTATTTTTAGTGGTGTACAACCCGGGATGAATCGGCGCCATCTTGCCTACACTCGGGCACGCGCACGCACGCACGCGCGCGCATGCAACTAAGGAGACCGGAGCAGTGTAAAAACTAAAAACAAATAAAATCTCGTTTTTAAAAACGAAACAGTTTACATACTATAAAAAATATATTCGTTTTAGTTTGTGCCTCTCCACAACATTTGACGAGCTCCACATTACAGGACAATGTGCATTATAATGAATACGGACCGTTATAAAAAAAAATATATATATATATATATAACTAAACTAACCGGTCTATAATAAAGCGTAGATTTACTATTAATATTTTTTCCAGATTAAATCTTTACAAATAAGGGAAATTACATCTTGACCACTTGATATTACATTCGATATACCGATTTGAAAGATGGAAAAATACCGAAAAACCGCAACAAACAACAAACCAGCAAACCCACGACTCGATTAGTTTTCTAGCGCTTACCTGATCCTCAATAGCGACGATCATGATAATTATCGGTTAAAGATTAAAAACTAAGAAGTAAAAAAAAAAACTTCCTCCTGCTGACGACCGAAGTCTCCAACACACCACAAAAGAATGAGTGAGTGGCGCGCTGTGCTCTTAACCAGAAGCTCCGCCCCCGGACACGCCCAAAATGATGAAGTCGGGTTGCCAGAATTGCACCATAATTATCAACATATCGATAAAAGAATACACGCGTACGTTGATATGTAAAAAGAGGCGTGCGGTCACGTGCTGCAGGTTTGTTTTATTGTTTTATTCAGTATTGCATGTAGAAATCAGTTCATAATTACAAAATGCCTTACAAATTAATGGGTAATTAAGATTTAATTTAATACTCCTATAGTAGCAGAAACGTGGGCAGAATTAAATAATACAAAAAGTAATTAAATAAATATTTTTTTTACACAAAGCTTTTATACTCTAGTCTTTCAGTTATGTGGAAAGACAGCTAAATATATTCTATATTGCATGCACAAATTAGTCTGTAATTTCCAATCTTCCTTACAAACAAGTGGGTAATCAGGGATTGTTTAATATCCTGTATTAGCAGAAGCAGAAAGGAAATAGCCTGCAGATAATTGCACAACATTTTAATTTATATAAAATATTTGCTTCCTTGGTTCATCCCACTTCTTTCCACCAAGTGATAATGAACTTTATGATTACTCATTATTTATAAATTCAACTCACACAAACACACACACTCTAATTCATTGGAAAGAGAAAATTATTTAATTATATATATATATATATATATATATATATTTATATATATATAGGGGAATGAAAGTCAGTAGTAAGACAGAGTACAAGTGGAGGGGTGCAGTTGCAGGTAAAAGAGGTGGAGAAGGTGGAGGAGTTCAGGTACCTGGGGTCAACAGTGCAAAGTAATGGAGAGTGTGTTAGAGAAGTGAAGAAAAGAGTGCAGGCAGGGTGGAGTGGGTGGAGAAGAGTAATATCAGGAGTGATTTGTGATAGAAGAGTATCTGTGAGAGTGAAAGGGAAAGTTTATAGGACTGTGGTGAGACCTGAGATGTTGTATGGATTAGAGACAGTGGCATTGAGTAAAAGACAGGAGGTGGAGCTGGAGGTAGCAGAGCTGAAGATGTTGAGGTTTTCGTTGGGAGTGACGACGATGGACAGGTTTAGAACAGGTTTATTAGAGGAACAGCGCATGTAGGACGTTTTGGAGACAAGTTGAGGGACCCTAGATTGAGATGGTTTGGACAGAGGAGGTACATGAGTTATATTGGATGCTAAGGATGGAAGGAGAAAAAGAGGAAGGCCAAGGAGGAGGTTCATTGATGTGGTGAGGGAAGACATGCAGGGAGACAGATGATCCGCTGTGGCGACCCCTAATGGGAGCAGCCGAAAGAAGAAGAAGAAGAAGAATATATATATATATATTGTGTGTGTGTGTGTGTGTGTGTGTGTGTGTGTGTGTGTGTAACTCATAATCGTGTAAAAAGCGGACCTGGCAACACCGGGGCTGCGTTACGTCATGGTGCACATGGCAGTGCGCCATCTTGTGAGTCACCCTGCGTTCATTTACTGGTATTTTCTGAGGCTTAATGGGTCTAATGAATGGAAACAGGGAAATAAAAGGACATTTGATCATCTCAATTATAATTTGCACAATCTTTTTTTTTACGGCTGCATGTGAAGAATTGTGCAAATAAAGTCTGTATACAGGATGTAATGCCTTGTGTGTGTCTGTATCTATATACTGCTCAGAATCTGTATCACTCCTAAATAGTGGGACATGTTTACACGTGTGATGATGTGTATCTAAATGCAATATAAATATTTTTTTAATGGCTCATTAAGAAATATTTATATTTGTGTGTCATTTGGATCAAACAATGCAACAACATCTGCTACTACTACAACTATTATTATTATTATTGTTTTTGTTGTTATTTTGCTTGTTTGTGTATTGAATAATACATTATCTCAACCAGACTTTTTGGAAACTAAACTTTCCTGAACAGCTTCTATTTAATTTAAAAAAAGAAAGCTATCTGTTAAAACTACAATGATGCTGTAATTGTATGCTCTTCTCTCAGATTTGTATTCATGTTATCTCTAAGGATGTTTTCTTGCCAAAGTTGTTTCAATTTTTTTTTGTTTGTTTTTTTTTATATAGAAGATCAAAGTCTACACTCTATGGACAAAAGCATTGGTACACCTGGATTTTCCAGTCATACATAGTACCTGTGTAAACCCTTGTGGCTGAATGAGCACAAATCTCCACAAATCTCCACAAGCACACTCCAAACTCTAGTGGAACATCTCAGAAGAATGGAGGTTATTAGCAAATGGGTCTCAAATGTTAAATCTGATGTTCAGAATGCACATACCAGTTTTATAGTTTGGTGACCACAAACTCTTGTCCATATAGTGTACCTTGAAATTTCTTAAAGGCTATTTAAAAGTATTCTAATGATAATAAAATGTGATATATACCAATCACAATGTCAGTGAAATAAGTAAATGCCAAACTTCAATCACATGAGTCTCCATGTTTGTCTTTTTTTATCATTCCTGGCTCAGTACACATTAACACATTAAATACCATGTTTAAATAAACTACTACAATATTACAGAATTTAATAAAATTGCTAAATCATATTATCATCCTACTTATAGCCTCAGCCCCAAAGATATTGAATATAATTGCAGGGATGATAGAGCAGGTGGTCCTCTGATGAGAGGTTGTATTCGTGTTACTATTATCTCTCATCTGAACCAGCACTGGTTGGGCATCAAATAAACAGTGTTTCCAAGGAGACAAAAACACAAATGAGATTCTGTATGAGATGTGAAGCAGGAAACATTTCAGATAATTAGAAGTGGACACTAAGCACACTCACACTCATTGAGAAACCATTAATACTGTGTGTGTGATGGACCATGGAGCCTTTCTAGTCATGCATGAATAAAAACACATGAGGGGGTCTCTTAGTGCTTTTGTTGGAAACCGCAAGAACTCATTTCATATTCAAGTAAACATTTTAACGAGGAAACAGACCTCAGTCGTAAGGAAACGAGACTATTTATGATGCTGAAAATGTTCTAAAATAATCCATGAATTGCTGTATGAATCAGTTATTCTTAAAACAGTAAAAAAATATATATTTTAATGTCTGGGGTGGCCTGTTACCCAACTGCAATATAACCAATATTAAACATTAAAAAATCTGCCGTGAACTCAGATATACAGTAGTACAGTGCTTAAAAATGTTTAATAATGTAATTTTGAGCAAAAGATCATGCAGAAACAGGTCACATCATGCGGTTAATTTTTATATCAAACATCAAAATAAGGAACAATTTGATCCTAGTGACTTTGATAGTGACTATTTGGTGCCAGAGTGGACAATTGTGCCAAGTAATGTTTTTCCAATTTTGTTTATTCCAGCTTGGGTGAAACTGCGACAACTCTAGCCTCAGATTTCTGTCTTTGGATGACAAATAATACCCAAATTAGTTTGGTATAACTCATACATCTCAAAGTTCACACATTCTGAAACGACTTCCTCTTCACCACAGACGTAAAGAGTGGTTTTCCTGATAGCTCAAACCACACTCTCCTTTTATCAACACGTGTTAAATAACTTGTACACCGTTGTGCCACGTCTGAATGATTATAGCTGATAAAATTTAGAATTTTTTAACAAGAGTATGATTTGTGAGTAAGCATTCGCTCCTATTATACTTTTATTACTGCTTTGCCAGTGTTGGCTCCCTTGAGCATTGCCATGAATGCACCAGGCATGTTCTCGAAGCCTTTGGTGATATGTTCTCTGCACTGGAGCTTTCCCTGGAACAACAAAACAAAGACAAGAGATCGACATTAAAAAAATGTCATAGGCACCTGCTCTGTAAAATAAATTGTGAAGTAAAAAAATTGGCAGGAACAGCTTTTTAAACTATCTTGGAGACATGAACTTTGACTTTGCTCCATCTCATTTACTATGCCTAATCATTGCCGATGCTTGTGTTTTATTTTCACACCATTTTCTTTGCATAAAGTCACATTAAGTCTAGCCTGCTTTTGTGTACCCTACCTTGTATCTAAGTAAATATTTATGCTTTGATTTAATGCTCTGTTTCTTGTTGATTGGTCATTGCAGCATATTACCTTTGTTTTCTATTTGAGTCTAGTGCTAATGTTTATACTCCTGTCTGCATTGTATGCATTCATTTTCTTTTTTTTTACCCTTCTCAGCTACCTCTGGTTCTTATTTAAAATACTTCGATCAGTTAGTGTATCTCAGTTTAGCTCTGTACATCTGATTTCAGAAACATGTTTCTGAAATGTGATAAAAAAAGAAGCAAGAAAATATTCGCATGCTGTCTGGAAGAAATGAGAGCTGCATGACTCATGAGTTTGTGTGTGTGTGTGTGTGTGTGTGTGTGTGTGTGTGTGTGTGTGTGTGTGTGTGTGTGTGTGTGTGTGTGAAATGTCAGAAACACCTGCAAATGTTGATCTTGATCATAAAAATTAAATCATAAATAAAAAATATACTATAAAATTATAATAATCTTTTTAAATAATAATTGTCCAGGACTAGTTTCAGATGGTGTACATTTGTATGTCTGCCTTTCTAAAGGATTGTATGTCTTCCTGAAAATATAGTTTTGATGTTATATTAAATGAGATAAAGTTCTGCTATGTTGTGTGTATTGAATATTGAAAATGAGATAAGCACCTTAAATGCTGTGTGTATTGAATGTTGAAAATTTACTTTAGAGTCTGAGATTGTGGGACCTCCAAGTACTGAGCAGAATCAAAAACACAGATCAGTGAGAAAAAATTAAAAGAAAAATAAAGGCACTGTTAAGAAGGGAGTGCCATTTATTTATTTTCCTGATATGGTTTAAATCCATATGTCCCTGTTCAGGGAAGCTTCAATGCAAACCTCACCAGGTTATGTATGTAAGCTCACAAGCACTTTTGTACGTTGCCCTGGATAAGGGTGTCTGCTAAATGGCGCAAATATAAATGTAGTTCCCTGAGGGAACTAGAGCTGCATCGAAAACGCTTTGGGAACGCCCCGAGTTCCCAAAAAAAATCCCGCAAATAGGCAGCCATGAACTTATTTACAGGCGACGTCGCACAAACCAGTAAGCTAAAAAAATAGGAGCGAGATGGCAGCGACATCAGCTTCTAAAAAAAGAGAAGTTAAGCACTGCAGGGATACAGGGAGTATGGCCCATTGACGCAGCTCTTGTTCCCTCAGGGAATTAGGGTTACATACGTAACTTAGTTACGTTCCCTATTAGGAACTCAAGCCGCGTTGAAAACACTTTACAGAGGAGACAAGCTCCTGGTGAGAGAGAGAGAGAACCAGAGGGGACAGTGCAAAGTCTCGAGGCAGTTTTTGTGACATGAAAGATGTGACTTGTCCCACCGACCTTGGGCGGAGCGGGCACTCATGACGGGATGCATCCATCGTTAGCGTTACGCAACAACAAGGAGCTCCCAGGACAGAGCCCGGAGACAGAAAAGTATGTTTTTTTCATACTTCTAAGGCCTTTGGCACGGTACCTTTATAGTACGGAACGGTTTGCCCCTTCAGGAGAACCATCTGAAACTGCTTTTACTCTCTTAACTGCAGTGAGGATGACTTCAATCCTAGCAGGAGACAAATTGTGCCCGCAACACGGTCGAGTCTCACAATACACCCAATAAGGTGGTTCTCTGTACTGGGAAAAGCACACTCTTCTTTGTGTTTAGTCTTAATCCCAATTCATTCATGTGGGTGAGAATGACATCTCGATGCTGGACCGTCTGAAGCTTTGTTTGAGCCAATACCAACCAATCGTCTAAATAATTTAGAATGCAGATGCCCTGAAGCCGCAGCGGGGCTAAAGCCGCATTCATGCACTTGGTGAAGGTGTGTTGTGAGAGTGCTAGGCTAAACGGGAGGACCCAATGTTGGTAAGCTTCGCCCCAGAAAGCAAACCTCAGAAACCTCCTGTAAGAAGGGAGGATAGCTATGAGGAAATAGACGTCCCTTAGATCTTTCGTGTCAAACCAGTCCTCGTACTTGATCTGAGACACAATCTCCTTCCGAACCTGAGCATCCTGTACCTGAGCCTCCTGAGTGAGCGGTTCAAGGAGCGCAGATATAGGATCAGCCGCATTCAGTTATCCTTCTTCGGAACAACGAAGAACTGGCTGTAGTAGCCTCTCTGACTAAGAGAGGAACCACCTCGATGGCCCTTTTCCTGAGGAGGGTGCACACTCCCTGTTCCAGGACCAGAGCCTGCTTTTGTCCCACCACGGTAGGACATAACCTGTTGAACCGGGGAGGTGGGGACCCGAACTGAATACAGTAGCCCTGTTCTACTGTGTGCAGGACCCACCGAGATACGTCTGGCAGGCCTTCCCAAGCTGCCAGGAAATCTCTTAGGGGAACAAGCCTCTGGAGGCTGGTCTCTGACCCTCCCAGAGCGCCTGGAGCAGTGCCCTGCAGCCGTTGGGGCCTCCTGAGATGTGGCAGGTCTCCTCCATCAGCAGCAATCTTTCGGGTGGAAATGGAGCGAGTGCTTTTCCCGGGGAAAGGAAGCTCGGCCGAACAGGAAAGGATGGAGAGGACTAATCCAACTCCATGCCTTTTGCTAGGTCGGCCTGCGAGCCCCTCGACCTTCGGCGCCGCTTCACCTCATTGAGAGCGGGGCCTGAGCTGCGAGGGAGATCACTCTCCTCGAAGAATGATCTCGGGAAACAAAGATTGCGGACAGTGCGGATTGCCGTGCGGCTACAGCACTGACAATCGTCTCTCTAGAGAGCCGATTAAACATGCTCTACTCCCAAGCAAACAACAGAAAGCTCATGTGTGTGTCCCCATAATAAAATGGGGGCAAGGCGGGACACACATGCAAAAGTTTGTTTGCTCCTTAGCCACTTACCTGAACAACAGAAGCTAATGTCGCTGCCATCACGCTCCTATTTTGTAGCTTCCTGGTTTACACAACGTTGCTTGCCAATAATGTCACCACTGCCTATTGGCCGGATTTTATACATGATTCAGAGCATGAACAACGCGAGGCGTTACCAAAGTGTTTTCGACGCAACTCGAGTTCCTGAAAGGGAAAACATGCACAATATGATAAATAATTTCCTTATCTATGGGCCAAACATACTCACTATATGGTTTCGTGAGGATAAAATCCTATTGCTAAAATCGGCTTTCACACTCACTTGCTTTATTTCTGATTAAGAGAATCACTTTTAAAGAACAGTGTTCATTGTTCTGACAAGGTTTCACACTGTCTATAATTTGTATGCATTAATCCAAACAAAAACAACACTTCTGTATATTGTATATTGTACTTACTACTACTACTGCGTGTACGGTGTGTAGTCAACACTCTGGTACAACACTCATGGTTTTACATGAGTCATTTTACAACTTTCTGCATTTGATAACTAAGTTTGTCAATCATTTCAGTTCATGATAAAAACAAAAGAACAAAATGAATTGGCATCAAATGCACACCGAGCTCAGAAAACTTTAATTACCTCTCACAATTGCACACAGCATGACAGATGTCTTTAATAACTTAAGTGTGGCATGAAATAAATGGTTGTAAATAAGACAGATTTCACATATGTATATGTAAGAGATTTATCATATCGAGCCACACACCTATCCTTTGCTGTGTCTCTTTGATTCTCCTCTGTAACACTGATCGTGCTCAGTGGCATTTCATTAGGTCCTATTCAATAACATGTTAATCAGCTGCTTTGAAACCCGCTGCAAAATTCATGAGAATGGAAATGAGATGGGTTATAATGGGATCTATACTATAATTAGGCAGCATCCCTTTGAAGTCTTTCAGTATTGTCTGGTAGCCAGATGCTCTCTCTCTCTCTCTCTCTCTCTCTCTCTCTCTCTCTCTCTCTCTCTCTCTTACCTCTTTTACCCAGTTCAGGAGCCTCTTAATTGAGTCTTGGTCTTTGTGCTTCCATCGATATACCAGAAATCCTTCCATACGTAGCTGCTTAAAGATCATATGAGCGTGAACATACGGCCCTGAAACACACAACATCGCATGCGATAAAATACTAACTAAAGACAAGTAGAATTTTTCAACACATTTAGATTATTGTCCATGTGTCCCGTATAATAGTTTGTAATTTACCTAATTTAATAGTGCCCTGTCTTATTCCCTGTGTTGTTACTACCAACAGTGTAAAACACAACAACTCTCCCCAATCAGAAATGAGAATTCATTAGAATCTAACTGTCTCGTCATACCTTAACATACTTTTGAGTTTTGCATCATGAGTGCTGTCAGATAATGAATTCAGCTATTCAACTACGTTCCCCTGCAAAGTATTTGTGTATAATTTATTATGAATCACTGCAAAATGTATCGCTGCAGGAATAAAACCTTGACTTAAACAAGTTTAATACTCATCCTCACCTTTATAATGAAAACTCAGACTACTGATTTCAGTAAGACTACTAATAAATCCTTGCACTGGTTGACAATACTGTGTACCTGTCTGCAAATCAGTGTCGTTATACGTAGAGATGCTTCCACAGACGGCGATCCTGCCAAAGTTCCTCATCTGTGGCAACACAACACTGCTGAACTCCCCACCTACCTGCAAACAGAGGATCCTAGGCTTGATCATATTTCTATTTACAGATTTTTACATTCACAATTTTTTTTAACATCATGCCTTGTATTAGTTACCAATATAAAATCTGAACCTTTGGATAAATACAAATAACATAGGTTAAACCAAATAAGCCATACTGTAGGTCAGGATTATTCAGAGACATACAGGACTACACAGTAAAACTATTAATTAATATGCAAATTCATTCCAGTCTCACCTGAAATCTCACACAGTGTCGTTACGTTTCAGGGTATAGTTCTTATTTCCTAGGCCACTCAGGGAGTGTATTGTTTCTTTGGCTTTTGTGTTGTAACATTTGCCCTCTAAATAAAGAACCTGCACTTGCATCTGCCTTTCACGGTTCTGTATGATACCACACAATCTCCTGAATTAACCTCTATTCATAAATGTATTGAATGAAATGAATCCCAATTTGGGAAATCCCATGCCATATTAAGTCCCCATTTGCTTCCCACTCTTCTGGTAAGATGTTCTACTAGATTTTGCTTGTGGAAATCTGTGCTCATTTAGCCACAAGGGCATGTCAGCCACAAGAATGGTGAGGAGGCCTGGGGTGCAATCAGAGTTGGGTAAAGATACATCAAAATGTATTTCGAAAATAAAATACAGCAGACACTCCATGTATCAAATTAAACTACTGTATTTTTGTATAAAAAATTATTTTACAAGGGAGCATGAGATTTGTTTCTAAAACTTCCATCATTTGGCCTTGTTGATCTGTCCCTTCACTATTACACTGACTCGGTTGATTAAGTAACAGAAACAAAAACCAACAGCTTTTCTCTGGCTAAATCACGCAATAAATCTGACATATGCAACCAGTTAACAGATCAAATATTCACATACATAATCCCTGTGATCTTCCAGATGAAGGTTGGTTTTAAAGTAACCAACAGTTTAATGTTTAACAGTTTGTGAATGAATTATAACTGTATCCTAATTTAGTTACTTAGTGTTTAGTAACGAAGGGCTCCTTTACATCAGCTACACTGATTCAATAACAAACAAGTCATTTATAAGAAGACTGATGGCACCTGCGTTTTTAACAACTAGTTTCTAACTAATTAATCTTTTGATTGTTAATCATAAATGTAAAAATATATTATGTGTCAGGGAGTCATTCATGCAATGGTATGCAAAATCATGACCCTATTCAACAGCTACTTCAATTAGGGTACAATATTCGGCAATCAATTATTTATTTATTGATCTTTGGACACCTATTTGAAAGCTGGCAGCCTGCACGTTTCTTGCCTTCACCACTTTGACACAATTCCATATGGATCAATTTTCTGTTCTGATCTTAAAAAGTCTGTCAAATTACTGAGTATGCACCAATCAGAGGCTGCAATTTTTTATGCTGTCATCATGTAGATTTCTTACAAAGTATTTTACTGTATTTTAAAACTACAAAACACTTAAGTTTTTTGATATAAAATATGAAGCCATTTTCATTAACCCTATCAAATACAAATGACAAAATCCTATTTTATATTTGAGATACGTAACTGAAATAGATGCATCATAAATACTGCACAATCCCTGGGTGCAGTCAGCATTCCCAAATTATCCCGAAGGTGTTCAGCAAGGTTGAAATCAGAGCTCTATTGCTGGCCATGCAAGATCTTTCACTCCAACCCATATAAACCAGGTTAAGGTCACTTACAATTGTGTATCTCCAGATTTGTGGTAACAGTGTGGGTGATAGGTATCAGAATGCATCAGAATGTTACGCTTACATTCTCAAAGTAGCAGTCATATCCTTGTGGGGCTGCCTCTTGGAGCGTGTCTTTCAATGAGCTAATAGTCTTGTAGTTGAAGGCATAGTCAAAGCCAAGTTCCTTAAGATAGGAAACTTTCTCATCTGAGCCTGCACAGCCCACCACCCTGCAACCCTGTGGAATAAGAGACATCTTTAACATGCACTTTCTTTTTCAAATCATGTTCCTGTTTGAACAAACAAATAAATAAAAATGATGACCAAGATTGGACCAAGTCTAGACCATGAAATAAATGAATATCTAGTAGTATTAAGTAACCAGATTTATATTCTGAGTATGTTCCTCATAAAGAATTACCTTGATTTTGCCGATTTGTCCAGCCACAGAGCCCACTGCTCCGGCTGCAGCATTGATCAGAAGAGTTTCTCCGGCCTTGATCTCACAGACCTCCTCAAGACCATAGAGGGCAGTCAGTCTGTGCAGAGAAATTAAACATAAAGCTATTTACTTTGCTTTTGTTTTCAATTAATACATTAATTTATAATGTCAGGTTTGGCTTCTGAATCAGTGAGTGTTTTAGCTGTATTTGGGCTAGGCGATTTAAACACTTGGAGGAGCAGGTTACACGTTATCAGTATTCTCATGGGACTGACAGATATAGTCTGTTTTGGTTACATAAGGAATTATCACAGCAGCCAAATATACAAAAGTGCTAAATGTAAGAGCGGTACAACTACTGTAGTACATGTACTAATATAATGTTATACCTGTTACATTATGTCCGTACTTCTCCTTCACTGGAAGCTTCTGATGCCAAGTCAAATTCCTTGTGTGTGTTAGCATACATGTTAATAAAGCTATTTCTATTTCTTAAAGACATTTAATCAGCTTTGCCTGTAGTCATGATCGACTGTAAACATACCCTGGCATGCCGATACCCCCGAGAGTCAGGGAAAGCGGCAGCTCTTTTGGCCAGTCAGGGTGAATCAGCCTGAGGTCAGAGCCACCAGACAGAGTGTGTGTCCTCCAGCCACAGTTTGCAACCACATAACTGCCGATGGGATAGTTAGGATTTTTGCTCTGCACCACCCTAAAAGTCAAGAGAAAAGGTGTGCTGTGTTGAAATTCTTTATTAATTAAAGAAATGGACAATAGAAATGCTGACTGCAGCAATGTATCTACTACTAAGATGATAGACAATGCTAAATATTTAAATGCTAAACGAACCAATTTGCATTATTATAATACTGTTAATAAGTGTTACAAATTTGTAACTGTTACACAGTACTAGCTACACACAATAGGCTCCAGCAGTCTACAAATAAAATAGATGTAGTACCTGGTGATTTGTCAGGGAAATAGAATAAGTGTTGGATACAAAATTATGTCTGTAAGTATGTATTGTTTTATCTGTTTAATCTGCTGGTCTGGGTTTCTGTTCAATTTAGGGCTCATCCCATAAGCAAGAGCACTAGAAGTCTTTTACAAATACAAGTCACGGATATCCGCAGTGTTCGCATCCAATTCAATTTTATTTGTATAGCGGTTTAACAACAGTCCCAAAACAACTTTGCAGAAATAAATAGTATAAGAAATGAATGTAGTATGTTTATAACATGATGTTTGGCTTCTGAATCACTGGAATTACAGGTTCAGTGTTTTAGCTGTATTTGGGCTAGATCAGGGGTCTCCAATCTTTTCCAGAAAGGATCAGTGTGGGTGCAGGTTTTCATTCCAACCAATCCATGGTCACACCTGATAGTCATTGAAAATGAAGATCATTAGATTTAAACAGGTAGAATTTGATGTGGACTTGCTTGGTTGGAATAAAAACCTGCACCCACACTGGCCCTTTCTGGAAAAGATTGGAGACCCCTGGGCTAGATGATTTAAATATTTGCTGGACCACAGCTATTCGTTACATGTTATCGGTATACTCATGGGACTGACAGAGATAGTCTGTTTTAGTTACGTAAGGGATTATCATAGCTGTAAATAATACTGTACAACAGTGCTAAATATAAAAGCAGTACAACTACTGTAGTAAGCAATTTGGTGTACATAAGTTAGAAGTGGATTTTACAATCATTAAACCCTCGATTGGACATTTCTAATTGAAATCTCTTCATATTCCTCTTTTAATTTTTAAAAGAATTTAAAAGTGTTTCGATATACAGATAATTATTTTCTTAAATGTTCAATTTTCATATTTGTGTGTGCACACAAATAATACACATTGGTATCAGATAAAATCCTACTTGGACACTTGGGTTCCAATCATTGTATCTCCTTCCTTCATGCGAGTTCTACTGTACGGCCTGTAAACGAATGACATTAGATGACTGAAAATACAGAAGTGTATACTAAATAGCTATATCAATGCAAGTAATATAGACGTAATATTACCTCATATATGGATCCACACTTAGGAAAACTGCCTCCAGCAGTACTTCTAAAATAACATTCATGGTATAATTGAAATATAATATAATTTTTTCAACACAAAATATCATTATTGTGTGCCGTGCTTGTCGACATCCAATTCTTAGACAAGAAACAAAGCAGGTATTATATGATGATAAATTTTTCAATTAGAAGAACATTTTTAAGAATTAAAATTGAAAAAAGAAATTGTGGAGGCCTGTTATTCACTATACATTGTAGTAGACTTATATATGCCTGATATATCTGTTTTTTTTTGTCTATCTATGTAGCTATGCAAGCACTTTGTACGTCGCTCTGGACAAGGGTGTCTGCTAAATTGTTAATTTGCCTGTTTACTGTGAAAATGCTGACACCCTGTGGCGTGCCTTATTCATTACACCTCATCCATTACATAATTGACAATATCTTATGTGAACCAGTGTAGTAGATCTTCTCAAGGAACAATACTACAGAAATGAAACTTGAATATATTTTATAGTTGTGAATGTCCAGCTTGTATAGCAGTATAGATTAACTAAGAAAATAACTCAACATACAGCCATTATTGTCAAAGTAGCTAGCAACAAAAGTGAGTACACCCTAAGCGAACATGTCAAAACTGTGTCAATATTTTGTGTGTGCACTATTGTTCTCTAGCCTTAATCCTCCTGGGGATGGAATTCACCAAAGCTGCAGACTTGTTGATGAGATCCTCTTCCATTCCTCCATAATGACATCACAGAGCTGCTGGATGTTACACACATGGTGCTTCTCCACCTTTCGCTTGAGGTCTGGAGAAATACATGGCCGCTCCATCACCTTCACCATCAGTTTCCGCCGCAAGGCAGTTGTCATCTTGGCGGTGTGTTTAGGGTTGTTATTATGTTGGAAAACGTTCGGCCCAGTGTTCTGCGTCAGAATGTCATGGAGAATTTTTCCATAAATGATCCTGCAGCTCCCCAGTACCAGCAGCATCATGCAGCCCCAGGTCATGATGCTACCACCACCATGCTTGACTGTAAGCAATAAATTTTCTTGGTACTCCTCACCAGGGTGTCGTCACACATGCTGGACACCATCTGAGCCAAACAAGTTTATCTTAGCTTCATCAGACCACAAAAATGGTTCCAGTAATTCATGCTCTTGGACATGTCGTCTTCAGCAAACTGTTTGTGGGCTTTCTTGTGAGCCAGCTTTAGAAGAGTGTCGAGAAAAATGTTTGAATTAACCTTATCTAGAGTGTGTTTTAATCCAACTAATATCCATCCAATAAATTAACCTAATAATTAGTATAGAACTTATTAGATACAATAGAAGCAGCTTGATTAAAAGCTATTTTAGCTTATGTGTTTTAATCAGTCTCATGTAGTCTATGTACTCCAAGTATAATTCACAATAGCGATCAGATATTAATAAATAGAGTAGAGTAGAGTCTGACTGGTGTTATGAGTGTGTTGGATAGACAAGAAAGAACAACATACAAGGCTTAAGCATGTTTATTGTGCAGAGAAGAGGTGAGATTTACGATGCTGTTAGTGAAGAATGCTCCTAAGAGATGTCCCAGGATGTCTGTAAGTTGGAGCTGAATAAAAGAAACAAACAGAGATCACAATGATTAAAAACATACAACTAATATGTGCATGTAACAACAAAAGTAATAGGCTTACAATCATTATAGTTGTTAAGCTAGATACATTATGCAACAGTCAGTTCAGATAATATAAATGAAGTATGACCTAGACACTAACATAACCAAGTAGAATAATGTAGTTAAACATATACAAATAGACAATTTCAGTAAAATAATATAGCTTGATTTAATTAAAATGGAATAGCAAATAGCATAATAAAAGCAAAAACACTTACACAGAGTAGATGTAGGGAAGATAAAGTAGGTCGCAAAATGGTTGTCCACGCATAAAAACCTGAGAGCAGGAGGAAGCGGTGCCTGGCTGTACCAGAGGGAGTGAAAGTTGTATACACATTCTTTTCTTAAGTAACATAGAGAAAAGGGCATAAATAAGGGAATGGGGGGAACAGAAAAACCGAAATATGGAATCACAGGAAGAGGACTTTGCTAGGATGAAGAAAATAGGAAAAAAGTAAAGGTGCCATGTAACGCCAGGGTATAAGAATGAGTGTGTGCAAAGTGTGTGTGCGCTTGATCATTTTGAGGTGATGAAGTGACCACCTTCTATGGGCTCATCAGAACGTGTCTGGAATAAAGAAGTTTTTGCTCTTACTCATCCAAGATTGAAAATTCTTCATTGGCTTTTGAGGTCCATTTCATTGTATTTTATTAGGTTAAGAGTGCTACATTGGGAATTAACTGAAACAAAAAATCCACCCGGGATGTGTCTGCTCAGAGACGGGTTCTGAGTTCCGACAAGAGGCTTCCTTCTGGGACGACACCATGCAAACCGACTTGTTATAGTGTGTGATGTATGGTTTGAACACCGCTTCTGCAACCTTAAAGTCTTTATGGATAAGTGCTCACCAACTTAAACTCAACCCCAGCAAAACAGAACTGCTGGTTATCCCAGGTGATTCATCCCCAGGTCAAGATCTCCAAATAACACTTCATGACTCTCTGCTCTCCCCTTCAGTCACTGCTCGTAACTTTGGGGTAACTATGGACAATGAACTGTCTTTCTTGTCGCTAATGTTGCTCGTTGCTCGTTCTTGTCGATATCTTCTCTATAACATCCAAAGGATTCAACCATTTCTGTCCA